>CM074727.1:21939746-22399746 GCA_037306005.1 Rhinophrynus dorsalis | reverse complement strand
CTGTGAGAACAGAACCAAACCAGAGTCTGGCCTGGACTGCACTGTGAGAACCAGAACCAAACCAGAGTCTGGCCTGGATTGCACTGTGAGAAATGGAAGCATATCGGTGGATGGCCTGGAATTACCTGAGATGTAGAACCAAATCATACTCTGAAATGGACAGTACTGTAAGAACCAGAACCAAACCAGAGCATGAACTGGACTGCACTGTAAGAACCAGAACCAAACCAGAGCATGAACTGGACTGCATTGTGAGAACCTGAACAGAAAGTGAACTGGACTGCACTGTGAGAACCTGAACAGAACATGAACTGGACTGCACTGTGAGAACCTGAACAGAAAGTGAACTGGACTGCACTGTGAGAACCTGAACAGAACAAGAACTGGACTGCACTGTGAGAACCTGAACAGAAAGTGAACTGGACTGCACTGTGAGAACCTGAATCAAACCAGAGCATGAGGTGGACTGTTCTGTAAATCTTCAACCAAACCTGAGTCTGACCTGGACTCTTCTGTGAGAACCAAAACTAAACCAGGGTCTGACTTGGACTGCACTGTGAGATTAAGAACCAGAACCAAACCAGAGTCCAACCTAGACTGATGTACAGGGACCAGAACCAAACCAGAGTCTGATTTGAACTGCTCTATAAGAACCAGAACTAAATCAGAATTAAAGGGATAGTAATACTTAAAATGTAAAACAAATATATGTTGTAGGGTTTATCCCCTTGATTAAAACAAGAGTACTCCCACTGTTGAAAGGTGTTTCATTCAAAAGTTATTAATTTTCAAAGTTGAATTTTTTAGGTGCAATATCACAGTGGCCTGAAATTGTACAGTGGCGCTGTTGCTACACCATCCTATGGACAGCTCTGGTTCCGGGACCATAAATCTCCATAAGATGGTGTAGCAACAGCGCCACTGTACAATTTCAGGCCACTGTGATATTGCACCTAAAAAATTCAACTATGAAAATTAATAACTTTTGAATGAAACACCTTTCAGCAGTGGGAGTACTCTTGTTTTACTCAGGGGGATAAACCCTACAACATCTTTTTTTTACATTTTAAGTATTACTATCCCTTTAAATCTGGGATGCGCTCTGCGAACTGGAACCAAACCACAGTCTGATCTGGACTGTTCTAAAACCATCATGTGTCCTACACTGCTCTGTGCCATCCAGAACCAGAGCCGGGTCTGCACCGCACAGATTTGGGGCCATATTATATAAGCTTAAACCACTTAAGAGTGAAATAAAATGCCCCAAATCCCCATTGATTTAAATAGGTCTCTTAACCTCTTGACCACTAAAGATGTCTCCAATACATTGCAAAACATTCAAGGGGGTTGAAAACCCATTTAAATAAGTGATCATTTTCATTTCTCCTCTGCGGTGCAGTTGATTTCTCTCCAGAATTTCTCCTCTTTAGCTATGGTCCTTGTCATCAAATCAAGGTGTCAGATGAGCTGCACTATGAGAACTGCTATCAGACCAGTTCATGACCCAAACTGTGAAAACCAGAGCCAAACTAGAGTCTGATTTGAACTGTTCTGCAAGAACCAGGGCCAAACTAGAGTATGACATAAATAGTCCAGCAAGAGCTGGTAAAAAGTCAGCATGTGATCTCTGCAAAAATCAGAATCTAATAGGATTAGCTCTGCAAGAACTCTGGAACTGAACCAGGGCCTGGCCTGAACTGCTCTTTGAGAACCACAATAGATCCAGTGATTTAATGTGAGAACTAGAATTAAAACCATCTCTGATACAGGACATTCTCTGAACAAATGGAGCTGAATAAATCAGAGCTAAATCAGCATCTGTCCTGAGCTGCTCTAGGACATCCAGAATCAGACCAGTGTCTGACCTAGATCCTCTCTACCACAAACACAACAATCCAGGGTCTGACCTAGATCCTCTCTACCACAAACACATCAATCCAGAGTCTGACCTAGATCCTCTCTACCACAAACACATCAATCCAGGGTCTGACCTAGACCCTCTCTATGAAAACACATCGATACAGGATCTGAACTAGACTCTAGACTCTACCAAAAACACATTAATCCAGGGTCTGGCCTAGACTCACACTATAAAAAAAACACATCAATCCAGGGTCTGACCTAGACTCGCAGTATAAAAAACCTATCAAATCATGGTCTGACCTAGACTCACACTATTAAAAAACACATTGATACAGGGTCTGACCTAGACTCATACTATACAAAACACATTGATACAGGGTCTGACCTAGGTCTACACTACAAAAAGCACATCAATCTAGGGTCTGACCTAAACACACTAGAAGAAAACACATCAATACAGGTCCTGATCCAGACTCAAGCTATAAAAATCACATCAGTCTTGGTTCTGATCTAGACTCACAGTATAAACACCACATCAGTCCAGGGTCTGACCTAGACCTTTACTATTTAAATCATATCTGTCCAGGATCTGACCTAGAGCTGTGCTACAAAATGCGCATCAATCCAAGATATGAATTTGACTCACAGTATAAAAAACAATCTATCCAGGTCCTGACCTAGACTAACACGACAAAAACCACATCAATCCAGAGTGTGACCTAGACCTATACTACAAAAACCACATCATTCTGGGATCAGACCTAGACCCACTCTTCCTAAACCACATTAGTCAAGGGTCTTGCCTAGAACCATTCTTCAAAAAGTTGCTTCAGTCTAGAATTAGACCAAGACTCACACTACTAATACCACATCAGTCCATGGTCTTACCTAGCCCACTCTACAAAAGCCACGCCAATCTAGGAGTAGACCTAGACCCACACTACCAAAACCATATCCTTCCACGGTCTGACCCAGACCCATGCTACAAAAACCACATCCAACCAGTGTCTGACCTAGACACACACTAGAAAGGACACATTAATTCAGGGTCTCAATAGGCCCACACTACAAAAAACACTACAATCCAGGGACTGACATAGACCCAGGCAACAAAAACCACAACAAACCAGGGTCTAATCTAGACCATCGCCAGAGACGGATTAAGGCTCCATAGGGCCCTAGGCAACGTAGAATTTTGGGGCCCCACATCTTTTGATCTGGTGCTTCTGACACAGAGTGCTGTTAGCAGGTACTGTTTTTTTGGCTATAACGGAATTGGGAGCAACTGGATGGTGCTGGTATCTTTCAATTAAAAGGGCACCTGACACAAGATGTTTGTGGCAGCAACAGCAGGGTCTCTGTCTGTGATTCCTCTCTTGCAACCAAGGCCCCTCATATTGCCCTGGGCCCTAGGCAGTAGCCTAGGTTGCCCTAATGGATGATCCGGCTCTGACCATCTCTATAAAAAACGCATCAATCATGGGTCTGACTTAGAATCAAACTACTAAAATCTCATCAACATAGGATCTGTCCTAGACTCTTGCTACAAAACCACATCAATTCACGGTCTGAACTAGACTCAAACTACTAAACCACATCAATACAGGGTCTGACCTAGAGTCCAGCTACTGAACCACATCAGTCCAGGTTTTGTCCTAGGTCCATGCTACAAATCCATATCATATCAGAGTTTGACTTATACCCATATACAAGAACCACATTAATCCGAGGACTGGCTTAGACTCGCTCTAAAAAAACTACATCAATCCAGTCTGACTTGATCCACTTTACAGAAATTAGAACCAAATCATCTGAACTAGACCTGCGCTACAAAATACAAAACCAACTCAATTGCTAATTTAAACCCTCTTCACAAAAAAAACAGAACCAAACCAGATACACAAAACAGTAAGCTTAGGCCTAAGACTATACTAAAACCCAGAACCAAATCAGTGTCTCACATAGACCCACTATATAAACCAAACCAAACCAGCATAGGACCTCAAACAGCACATACCTGTGTCTAGCCTGGACCCACTTTATACAATAAGAACCAGCATCTGACCTAGACCCACTCTAGAAAAAAATAACCAAATCGGCACAAGACCTAGACTCATTCTACACAAAAAGAACTGAACTAGAGTATGACCTAGACCCACTATACTGCATGTTGGTACAGAGCCCGCCTGCTTTTCAGCTCCCTAAAGCGATTACCTAGGTCACCTATATGGTTGAGCCAGCCCTGGTCAATAGTGCGATTAAACTTAATTACCATACCCATTAGCCCTGGCAGAGGAAAGCTAAGTGATTTTAGGAGGTGTAGATTGTGGGATGAACAACAGGAAGAATGCCCAAAATCACATTGCCCCTCAAGTTCCTGGATACTGATGTCTGTAACGTAGGGAAGGGCAACCTTTGGCTGTTTGGATCTACAACTCCCATCATCTCCACCCAGCCAATAACTGGCTGAGGATGACTGGAATTGTAGTCCACAACAGTGAGAGAGCCTCAAGTTGTCCTCAGCAGCTACAGTGAATTAAGTTGTCCTCCCCTGCTGGACAGAGGTGAACTTTGCAGAAGTAACACATTGCTGTGACTTCTTCTGGACTGCTGCATGATCCTGTTGTCTCCTTGAAAATGTAGCCAAATGTAATCTCCAAGAGAAAGTGGTACAATGCAGTTAGTTCCATGGGATCTTGGCATAATGTAGTAGACTCTGCCGGAACGTAGAACAAGGTAACTGCTTCCCTGGAATGTAGCAACATGCTGTATTCCTTCAGCAAGCTGGATTCACAAGGTCCTTAGCAGCTTTAACTGTTCCAAGCTCCTGAGCCACCTGCTGCCTGTGTGTCCCAGGGAGAGAGAGAGAGAGGGATGGGGAGAGGCAGATCTGCACCTCCTCTCTCAGCTTGTACAGTGATGATAAGACACAGAATGATGTGGTAGAGTGAGAGAAATTAAGAAGGATGGAATGAGACAGTGACAGTAGAGAGCATCCTCTTCATACTGTGAGACAGGAATAGCTGCACTGGGCAGGTCTCCTTCTTCTCTTACCTGCCCTGAGCCACAGGCTGCACCGGACAGATCCAGCAGATTGTACCACAGCGCACAGCCAACTGGAAGGACAGCAGAGCAAAGGAGAGATGGACTCATCTAAAGGCAGAGGAGGAATGAGAGGCAAAGGGGAGAAGACACTCACAGGACAGACAAGGTAAACTACAAGGGGAAAGAGACGAAAGCAACATGATAAGGACTTGAAAGATGAAAGAGTGAGGGAGGAGGGTGGGACATGGTGTTGGAGTGAGGAGGAGGAGGGGGTGAGGGATGGATTGGAGTGAGGAATATGGGGAAGGAGAGAGGGGATGAGGGGTAGGAGAGTGGGAGTGGAGAGACACGTTGGGGTGGAGTGAAAAGACAGGTATCAGGAGTGTGAAGGGAGAAACATAAAAGGAAGGACAGAATCAAGGACAGAGAGAGAGAGAGGAGCTCACAGCTTGGTGAGCGCAGTCTGGTTGGCTGGGTCCTACCCTCTACTGCAACTGTTGGACCTCTAGCTGTTGGAAACTAAAACTCCCATCATCCACGTTGTAGTCCTCAACAGCTGGAGATCCTGGACTAGCCCTGCTGTAATGGCTCTCTATTCTCTTGCACACACTGGACATACGTATAAAGGAGAAAACTGGATTCATTCTGTGGCAACTGCACCACAGGAAACAAATAAACAGTCCCGATAATTTAAACAGGCGTTGGAGACCTCTCTAGCATTCGAGGGGTTAAAAAGGCCCATTTAAATCAACTGGAATTTTTATTTGTCCCCTGTGACGCAGTCAGTTTGCCCCAACCACAGGGGCTGATACTTACAAAGGCAAAAGTGGAGCAGTTTCTGGGGCAAACCAGCAACTGCGCAGTATTCATACAATTAACCCTTTGGGTACTGCAGAGACTTCCATCTCACAGTGAAGTCATTTAATGAGGATTTGTCTAGCGTCCAAAAGGTCTAACCCTTTAAACGCCAGAAGGGCTCATGAAACCCCCCCCCCCCCCCCCAGCGTTCAAACAATGGATATAAACAGTCCAATTGAATTAAATAGGACATTCAAATTTGAGGGGTTAAAAGCCACATTCAACCTTTTGAGTGCCAGAGGGGTATGTAACGCATTGCTGATTTAAAGTCTCATATAATTGAATAGGAATCTTTATATCAATGGGTTAAATCGATGAGGGATTTTTATTTGTTCCCTAGGGTGAACTTGGTTTGCCTCAGAATTGCTCCACATTTAGTTTATGCATACGTCCCCCCACTGTAATAAATGTGCAATGAAACATCTCTAAGCAGAACATTTTGGGGAGCGCACCAGCTGCACAATCACTGTAGAATTAACCCCCTGCATGCTGTGGTTTTTTTGGGACCTTTCTATTATACAAGTGGTTAAAATCCTGGGTTAACCCTTTGAGTGCCTGAGGTTTACGCAACGCATTGCAAAGCAATGCGTTGTGTACCCTTTGGCACTCAAAGGGTTAAACCAATATTTGCCATTTATCTCTCCTTGTCTCCAGCAATCACTCCTTTTTTTATCGTTTTGTGATGTTTGTCTCTTCTGTGTTTGGGCGGTCTCTTAACCCTTCGAGTGCCGGAGAGTTATCCAGTGCGATGCAGTGCAAGGCGTTGTATGCCTTTCCGGCACTCTGAGGGTTAACCTAAGATCCCCAGACCTCCCCTGTAACTGGGGACGCATATGAACTATTCATATTTCTGGGGTCCACTGAATTCCAAGCAGCCCTGCAATGTCCATTATTCATGTGTGTCCCCGGTTAACCCTTTGAGCGCTAGAGGCGTATACAACGAATTGCTCTGCAATGCTTTGTGTGCCCCTCTGGCACCCAAGGTAAGGTCATCCCTACTTAACCCTTTGAGTGCCAGAGGAAGGTTTTATACATTGGAAAACTATCTGTTCTCTCTCTCTCTTTGCTCTCTCAGAACTGTCTCTTTTCTCTGCATCTCTTTGCTGTTCCAGTGCTGTCTCTTTCCACTGTGCTATCCCTGTTTCTTCTTCTCTGTTCCATTGCTCTCCCTTCTCTAGCTCTGCTGTCTCTTCTCTATTCCAGAACTGTCTATTCTCTCTCTCTACCAGTGCTATCTCTTTTATCTCCCTGAAGTCTATTTTCTGTCCCAGTGCTGTCCCTTCTATCTTCCAGTGCTGTCCCTCTCTCATAATAGTCTCTCTTCTCTCTCAGTACTGTCTCTCTTCTCTTACAGTGTTGTCTCTTCTTGCTTCCAGTGCTTTCTCTGATGTCTCATCTCTCTCTTAGTGCTGTCACTTCCGCTTCTCTCTCTCACAGCATTGTCTCTCCTCTCTCCCAGTACTGTCTCTTCTCTCTCCCAATGATGTCTCTTCTCTCTGCCAATACTGTCTATTCTCTCTTCAAGTGCTGTCTCTTCTCTCTCCCCCAGTACTGTCTCTCCTCTCTCCCACTGCTGTCTCTCCTCTCTCCCAGTGCTGTCTCTTCTCTCTCCCAGTGCTGCCTGTCCTCTCTCCCAGTGCTGTCTCTCCTCTCTCCCACTGCTGTCTCTTCTCTCTCCCACTGCTGTCTCTCCTCTCTCCCAGTACTGTCTCTCCTCTCTCCCACTGCTGTCTCTTCTCTCTCCCAGTACCTTCTCTCCTCTTTCTCCAGTGCTGTCTCCCCTATCTCCAGTGCTGTCTCTCCTCTCTCTCTCTGGTACTGTCTCCCCTCTCTCCCAGTGCTGTCTCTCCTCTCTCCTAGTGCTGTCTCTCCTCTCTCCCAGTACTGTCTCTCCTCTCTCCCAGTGCTGTCTCTTCTCTCTCCTAGTGCTGTCTCTTGTCTCTCTCCCAGTACTGTCTCTTCTCTCTCACACTGCTGTCTCTTGTCTCTCTCCCAGTGCTGTCTCTCCTCTTTCTCCAGTGCTGTCTCCCCTATCTCCAGTGCGGTCACACCTCTCTCCCTGTACTGTCTCTCCTCTCTCCTGCACTGTCTCTCCTGTCTCCCAGTGCTGTCTCTCCTCTCTCTCTCCGGTACTGTCTCTCCTGTCTCCCAGTGCTGTCTCTCCTCTCTCCCAGTGCTGCCTCTCCTCTCTCTTTCCGGTTCTGTCTCTCCTCTCTCCCAGTGCTGTCTCTCCTCTCTCTCCAGTGCTGTCTCTCCTCTCTCTTAGTGCTGTCTCTCCTCTCTCTCTCTCTCTCTTGTACTGTTTCTCCTCTCTCTCTCACTGTCTCTCCTCTCTCCCAGTGCTGTCTCTCCTCTTTCTCCTGTACAGTCTTTCCTCTCTCCTAGTGCTGTCTCTCCTCTCTCTCTCCTGTATAGTCTTTCCTCTCTCCTAGTGCTGTCTCTCCTCTCTCTCCAGTACTGTCTCTTCTCTCTCCTGTACTGTCTCTTTTCTCTCCCAGTGCTGCCTCTCCTCTCTCTCTCCGGTTCTGTCTCTCCTCTCTCTCTCTGGTACTCTCTCCTCTCTCCCAGTGCTGTCTCTCCTCTCTCCTAGTACTGTCTCTCCTCGCTCTCCCAGTGCTGTCTCTCCTCTCTCCCAGTGCTGTCTCTCCTCTCTCCTAGTACTGTCTCTCCTCTCTCCCAGTACTGTCTCTCCTCTCTCCCAGTGCTGTCTCTCCTCTCTCCCAGTGCTGTCTCTCCTCTCTCCTAGTACTGTCTCTCCTCGCTCTCCCAGTGCTGTCTCTCCTCTCTCCCACTGTTGTCTCTCCTCTCTCCTAGTACTGTCTCTCCTTTCTCTCTCCAGTACTGTCTCTCCTCTCTCCCAGTGCTGTCTCTCCTCTCTCTCTCCGGTACTGTCTCTCCTCTCTCCCAGTGCTGTCTCTCCTCTCTCTTAGTGCTGTCTCTCATCTCTCTCTCCTGTACTGTCTCTTCTCTCTCCTAGTACTGTCTCTCCTTTCTCTCTCCAGTACTGTCTCTCCTCTCTCCCAGTGCTGTCTCTCCTCTCTCTCTCCGGTACTGTCTCTCATCTCTCCCAGTGCTGTCTCTCCTCTCTCTTAGTGCTGTCTCTCATCTCTCTCTCCTGTACTGTCTCTTCTCTCTCCTGTACTGTCTCTCCTCTCTCCCAGTGCTGTCTCTCCTCTCTCCTAGTACTGTCTCTCCTCTCTCCCAGTACTGTCTCTCCTCTCTCCCAGTGCTGTCTCTCCTCTCTCTCTCCGGTACTGTCTCTCCTCTCTCCCAGTGCTGTCTCTCCTCTATCCAGTGCTGTCTCTCCTCTATCCAGTGCTGTCTCTAAATAATGATATATTTGTGTGTGTATCTGTATGTGTGTGTGCATATTGTTTGTGTGTAAGTATGTGTGTGTGTGTGATTGTGTATGTATATGTTTGTGAAAGTGTGTATATTTGTTTGTGTCTGTGTTTGTATATATATATACATACTAGTTGAACAGCTCGTTACACGGACCACAGTGCCACTGCCACCCGGTCACGGGGCAGTCACGCGCAGTAGAGACTGCCCGCTCCAGGGCTGATACAGAGCTGGACACTCCTTCGGAGAGCCCAGCTCAGTATCAGCCGCGGCGCGGGCAGTCTCTACTGCACATGACTGCAGCAAGCACAGCAGTGTCTACTGCGCATGTAGAGGCGTTACACACGATTTAGCGAATTATTATATAGGATATGCATGTGTATATGTGTATATGTGTGTGACTGTGTATGTGTGTCCATATTTTTATTTGTTTGTGAATGTGTGTATGTGACTGTGTGTATATATGTTTGTGTCTGTATTTGTATGTATATGTATGTGTGTATGTATATGTATGTGTGTGTATGTATATGTATTTGTGTATGTGTGTGTGTTAATGCAGGACACTTATGAACACAGTGTTATTACTAGTAATGTGTGTAGTGCAGTGTACCCGGTGTGTGTGTGTGTTAATGCAGGACACTTATGAACACGGTGTTATTACTAGTAATGTGTGTAGTGCAGTGTACCCGGTGTGTGTGTGTGTGTTAATGCAGGACACTTATGAACACAGTGTTATTACTAGTAATGTGTGTAGTGCAGTGCACCCGGTGTGTGTGTGTTAATGCAGGACACTTATGAACACGGTGTTATTACTAGTAATGTGTGTAGTGCAGTGTACCCGGTGTGTGTGTGTTAATGCAGGACACTTATGAACACGGTGTTATTAGTAGTAATGTGTGTAGTGCAGTGTACCCGGTGTGTGTGTGTGTGTTAATGCAGGACACTTATGAACACAGTGTTATTAGTAGTAATGTGTGTAGTGCAGTGTACCCGGTGTGTGTGTGTGTTAATGCAGGACACTTATGAACACGGTGTTATTAGTAGTAATGTGTGTAGTGCAGTGTACCCGGTGTGTGTGTGTGTGTTAATGCAGGACACTTATGAACACGGTGTTATTACTAGTAATGTGTGTAGTGCAGTGTACCCTGTGTGTGTGTGTTAATGCAGGACACTTATGAACACGGTGTTATTACTAGTAATGTGTGTAGTGCAGTGTACCCGGTGTGTGTGTGTTAATGCAGGACACTTATGAACACGGTGTTATTACTAGTAATGTGTGTAGTGCAGTGTACCCGGTGTGTGTGTGTGTTAATGCAGGACACTTATGAACACGGTGTTATTACTAGTAATGTGTGTAGTGCAGTGTACCCGGTGTGTGTGTGTTAATGCAGGACACTTATGAACACAGTGTTATTACTAGTAATGTGTGTAGTGCAGTGTACCCGGTGTGTGTGTGTTAATGCAGGACACTTATGAACACGGTGTTATTACTAGTAATGTGTGTAGTGCAGTGTACCCGGTGTGTGTGTGTTAATGCAGGACACTTATGAACACGGTGTTATTAGTAGTAATGTGTGTAGTGCAGTGTACCCGGTGTGTGTGTGTTAATGCAGGACACTTATGAACACAGTGTTATTAGTAGTAATGTGTGTAGTGCAGTGTACCCGGTGTGTGTGTGTGTTAATGCAGGACACTTATGAACACGGTGTTATTAGTAGTAATGTGTGTAGTGCAGTGTACCCGGTGTGTGTGTGTGTTAATGCAGGACACTTATGAACACGGTGTTATTAGTAGTAATGTGTGTAGTGCAGTGTACCCTGTGTGTGTGTGTTAATGCAGGACACTTATGAACACAGTGTTATTACTAGTAATGTGTGTAGTGCAGTGTACCCGGTGTGTGTGTGTTAATGCAGGACACTTATGAACACGGTGTTATTACTAGTAATGTGTGTAGTGCAGTGTACCCGGTGTGTGTGTGTTAATGCAGGACACTTATGAACACGGTGTTATTAGTAGTAATGTGTGTAGTGCAGTGTACCCGGTGTGTGTGTGTTAATGCAGGACACTTATGAACACAGTGTTATTAGTAGTAATGTGTGTAGTGCAGTGTACCCGGTGTGTGTGTGTGTTAATGCAGGACACTTATGAACACGGTGTTATTACTAGTAATGTGTGTAGTGCAGTGCACCCGGTGTGTATGTGTGTGTTACTGCAGGACACTTATGAACACAGTGTTATTACTAGTAATGTGTGTAGTGCAGTGCACCTGGTGTGTATGTGTGTGTTACTGCAGGACACTTATGAACACGGTGTTATTAGTAGTAATGTGTGTAGTGCAGTGTACCCGGTGTGTGTGTGTGTTAATGCAGGACACTTATGAACACAATGTTATTACTAGTAATGTGTGTAGTGCAGTGTACCCGGTGTGTGTGTGTTAATGCAGGACACTTATGAACACGGTGTTATTACTAGTAATGTGTGTAGTGCAGTGCACCCGGTGTGTATGTGTGTGTTACTGCAGGACACTTATGAACACGGTGTTATTAGTAGTAATGTGTGTAGTGCAGTGTACCCGGTGTGTGTGTGTTAATGCAGGACACTTATGAACACAGTGTTATTACTAGTAATGTGTGTAGTGCAGTGTACCCGGTGTGTGTGTGTGTTAATGCAGGACACTTATGAACACGGTGTTATTACTAGTAATGTGTGTAGTGCAGTGTACCCGGTGTATGTGTGTGTTAATGCAGGACACTTATGAACACGGTGTTATTACTAGTAATGTGTGTAGTGCAGTGTACCCGGTGTGTGTGTTAATGCAGGACACTTATGAACACGGTGTTATTACTAGTAATGTGTGTAGTGCAGTGTACCCGGTGTGTGTGTTAATGCAGGACACTTATGAACACGGTGTTATTACTAGTAATGTGTGTAGTGCAGTGTACCCGGTGTGTGTGTGTGTTAATGCAGGACACTTATGAAGACGGTGTTATTACTAGTAATGTGTGTAGTGCAGTGTACCCGGTGTGTGTGTGTGTTAATGCAGGACACTTATGAACACAGTGTTATTACTAGTAATGTGTGTAGTGCAGTGTACCCGGTGTGTGTGTGTGTTAATGCAGGACACTTATGAACACAGTGTTATTACTAGTAATGTGTGTAGTGCAGTGTACCCGGTGCGTGTGTGTGTTAATGCAGGACACTTATGAACACGGTGTTATTACTAGTAATGTGTGTAGTGCAGTGTACCCGGTGTATGTGTGTGTGTTAATGCAGGACACTTATGAACACAGTGTTATTACTAGTAATGTGTGTAGTGCAGTGTACCCGGTGTGTGTGTGTGTTAATGCAGGACACTTATGAACACGGTGCTATTACTAGTAATGTGTGTAGTGCAGTGTACCCGGTGTGTGTGTGTGTTAATGCAGGACACTTATGAACACGGTGTTATTACTAGTAATGTGTGTGTGTGTGTGTGTGTGTGTGTGTACATGTAACGTGTGTGTGTGTACATATTGTTTGTGTGTATGTGTGTGTGTGTGATTGTGTATGTTTGTATATGTTTGTGAATGTGTGTATATTTGTTTGTGTCTGTGTTTGTATATATATATATATATATATATATATATATGCATGTGTATATGTGTATATGTGTGTGATTGTGTATGTGTGTATGTATATGTATGTGTGTGTGTGTTAATGCAGGACACTTATGAACACAGTGTTATTACTAGTAATGTGTGTAGTGCAGTGTACCTGGTGTGTGTGTGTGTGTTAATGCAGGACACTTATGAACACGGTGTTATTACTAGTAATGTGTGTAGTGCAGTGTACCCGGGGCGTGTGTGTGTTAATGCAGGACACTTATGAACACGATGTTATTACTAGTAATGTGTGTAGTGCAGTGTACCCGGTGTGTGTGCTGTCTCTCACATCTCTGATCCTCGCTGCCTCGTGTGGACATTTCCTGCCCCAGGCGCAGAAGGCACATTAAATGCCTCTTTCAGTGACAGTCAGCACTCCCCCCGCTTTACTCATTTCTCTACAGAGCCGGAGTCTCTCTCACCCCAGGCAAACTCACAGGTGTCTCTGTGTAGGCCATGCCCTCACCCCCAAAATCTCCAGGGTTAAGGTGTGTTTCATTATCAGGGTGACCTGACCTGCCCTTTAACCTCTCAAGAACCAGAGGGGAGTGCAACTAATTGCTTTTCAATGCTTTGGACCCCAATTTAGTCCCCAAGAGATTAATGCTGGATGCTTATGTGAGTATGAGCATTTAACCCCTTGAGTGCCAGAGGGGTACACAACGCATTGCAGAGCAATGCATTGTGTACCTCTCTGACACTCAAAGGGTTAATTCTGCAGGGTTCCAATGAAACCAATAAAGCCATGCAGTCTGTGTATTAAAGGGGAGATCTTGTCAAATTACTTATTAAGGTGGAGGTTAATCCTTTGAGTGCCAGAGGGGTAGCCATTGCATTTCTCTGGCACTCATAGGGTTAATGACCATTGTATAACTGTCTCTTAATTAAAGGAGCAGGAAGATTTAACAATTATATATGCATGGGGTTTTCCTGCTGAGCAAAACAAGGGAACATTTCCTGCTGTGAGGTGTTTCATTCAAAAGTTATTACAGCCCAAACAACTCTCTTAAAATCAGACTGTGAGCAACAGCACCAACTAGTGTCCACATTACTCTTTATTTTCTACTGATCACTGTGGGGGGAAAAATGCTCACCCGAGAACAGTCATTCTCATCATGCAGTGGCGTAACAATAGGGGTCGCACCTGCGACCGGGCCCGTCACTCTCAGGGGCCTGGCCGCCCCCTGCGACACCCTCGCCACCCGCCCGCAGCACAGCTGACGTCCCGGCGGCCAGCACTCGAGTAATGCAGAGCGCTGGGAGATGACATAATCTCCCAGCGCTCTGCATTACTAAGGACCACGTGGGAGCTTGTCACACACACAGCTAGACCACCAGGAGGTAGGAGGATGGGGGTCAGTAGGGGCAATGTGGCGATGGGGGCATTGTGGAGATTGGGGGGAAATGTGGAGCATGAGGGGCATTGTGATGGGGGCGTTGTGGAGATTGGGGGGAAATGTGGAGAATGAGCGGCATTGTGATGGGGGCATTGTGGAAGGGGCAATGTGGAGGTGGCCAATGTGGTTGAGGGGGGCCAATGTGGTCGGAGGGGGGCCCGTGGCAATTCTTGCACCAGGGCCCCGTGGCTTCTAGTTACGCCTCTGTCATCATGATTCCTCAGGACACACCAAACAGTGCATCTCCCTGTGTGATCAGAGGTGAGTAATCAGTAGATCAGTTACTGTAATTAATCCACCAGTGCTGAAGGAGAGATATCCTGAAAACCTGAACTGTTGATGCATCCTGAGGACTGGAGTTGTGAATATTGTCATACCTGCAAACTATCTTCTTTAGAGTCACCAGAGAGGGTCGCAAGGGTAGATACTGGAGCATCTAAATGACGAAATCCTGATTATAAAAGGGCAGGGCTTAATTGGGTGGGCAGGATTGAGCGGGTGGGGGTTTGACTCTAGAATGGGAATGAAGTGGGTGGAACAGGATAGGAAATAGGCAGAATGAATGAGAAGTGGGAGGGATTATACCGGAAACTCACGAAATCCATAGAATCAGTCTCTGTCCTTGGAGACCTGGCAATATATATATATATATATCATACCACCCAAGTGTCCCTCTTTAGGAGGGACAATCCCTCTTTTAGACCCAAATCCCTTTGTCCCTCTTTCCCATCCTGTTGTCTCTCTTTTTAGGAAATCAGATTGGATGTTGTGTATATAAATGTATCACATTGCTCTACAGAAATAAAACTCACATTAATGTTTGTTTAAACATCAGTATATGTGTATTTATACATTAGTATGTGTAAATAAAACACTTTGTTGATCTAAATCATGTATTAGGTTAAACATGGAGATATCAATAGGTTGTGAAATGGCATGAAAATTCTCGGTAATGCTCCACTCACCAGTCACGCCCCCAGCAACACCCCCTAAAACACAATTGTCCCTCTTTGTCAATTTGAAATGTTGGGAGGTATGATATATATATATATGTATGTTTCTGGTTTACTGTCTGCCCCTCTCCGGGGTGGCAGTTAGGTGGATTGCGTCCTCAACCAGTGAATCGCCATTGTGGCAGTGATTTTGATCCTACTGTAGGGTGACCAGACCTCACCTTTAACCGGGGACACTTAGGAAATAGGCATATTTCAGGACTGCACTTAAATCAAAGCAGTCCTGCAGTATACAGTTTTCATATGTGTCCCCGGTTAAAGGTGAGGTCTGGTCACCCTATACTACTGGCCATGGGGAGAGAAGCTCACTTCTATCAAAATCTCTGTAGTGTGATTCACAGTGGAGCCGATTTTGGCTAAGACCCCTGGCCACCCCTGTGAAAATCGCTGCATCGTGTTCCAGCATTTCCCCAATGTACATGGAGTGCCAAATCCCACGGGCAATGCAATGCAGCATTCGTTAATAAACTATAAGAACCAGGGTCTTCGGGGAAGATCCGCTGTTCCCAGGTGTGATCACTGCCCTGGTATGGAGCAGATCACAATTAGGGTTGCCACCCAGCCAGTATTTTACCGGAAGGCCGGTAAAAAGTTGGCTTCTGTCCGATGTTAAGTCTATGGAGGGAATGCCATGGCCGGTATTTTTTTAAAGGAGCAGTAAACTTTTTTTTATGAAAACACATATTTTACAGAGCTTTTCCTGCTGAATAAAACAAGGTCACTCCCACCGCTGTCAGATGTTTTATTCAAATTTTATAGCAGTTTAAATAATCAGGAAGTGAATTTACTGTGTTTACTTCCTGATAGTTCTAACTGACAGGAAATGAATTTACTGTGTTTACTTCCTGATAGTTCTAACTGACAGGAAGTGACAGGCAGTTTCTATCACATTCTATGGAGAACTGTATGTCTCTGACTTTTCTGACTTTCCTCTCCATTAGAATCTAACAGGAAGTCTAATTAGAATTTGAACACTAGAGGGCACTGCTAATGTAAAAAAACATGGGTTTAAACTGTAATAACTCTGGAAATATAAATCTCTCTGCAGTAGGAGTACCCTTATTTTACACAGTAGAAAAAGCCCTACAATATATATTTTTTTTCATAAAAAAAGTTTACTGCTCCTTTAAAGAAAAGGTGGCAACCCTGATCACAATAGAAAACTGAAAACTCATTTGAAGAAAGACGATGTATGAAGGATGTAAATAACAGACTTCTCTAGCGCTCAAGGGGGGATATTCACTAAGTGGTGATAAAGTGGTGATAAAGTGGAGATGATTTCTCCAGTTATCACTTCTCCAGTTTCTATGTTATTCTATGGAGCCCATGTAATAAGATTTCTTCAGCTATGGAGCTCTTAGTGCATTGGCTCCATAGAATAACATAGGAACTGGAGAAGTGATATCACTGGAGAAGTCATCTCCACTCTATCTCCTCTTTATCACCGCTTAGTGCATCTCCCCCAAGGTGTCAAAACCCATTTAAAGGGATAGTAATACTTTATTATTACTATCCCTCATATTGTAGGTATTTGCAAAATAATTTAATAGCCCCCAGGGTCATCTCTCAAACCTTTATGGTTTGAGAGATAACCGAAGGCAAAGTTCCCCCCTCCCTCCCCCTTCCCTGAAATCAGCGTTGTACTGACTGCAGGGATATCCGGTCTGACTTTCATCATGCGGCTCTGCAGCAGAGCCGCGATCGCATTAGTGACAAAGAATTATTTCATTGAAACGGTCTTCTACATGTGATTGCAAACCAAGCACGTGTAGAAGATCGTTTCAGTTTAATAATTATTCTTCACTAACGGGATCTCGGCTCAGCTGCAGAGCCGCAAGCCTGTCGTACGACAGACTTCCCCTGCAGTCAGTACAAAGCTGACTTCAGGGTAGGGGGAGGGAGGGGGAACTTTGCCTTCAGTTATCTCTCAAATCATAAAGGTTTGAGAGATGAACCAGGGGGCTATTAAATTATTTTGCAAATACCTACAATATGGTGGATAGTAATAATAAAGTATTACTATCCCTTTAAATCATCAGGAATTGTGATTTTTTTCCCCCCCTATGGTTCAGTCATTTTGCCCCAAAATTGTACCAGTCCTTTTTAGTACATCAGCTTCAGTGTATGCAATAAACATGAACATTTAACCCTTTGTGCTGCATAGGGGTGTGTTGCACACCCTTTTGGTGCTCAAAGGGTCGATGTAGACAGAAAAATAATATACGCAGGAAACAGAAAACAAATGATGGTATCTCCGCATTGATCCCGTCACATGAGCTACTAAATAGGTATGAGTCTTAGGTTTAATAAATCATAAATTCTAGTATTGAAAAATTCAGCCTATGGAGGATGGCAGTAAATTATTAAGTATCATCGCAAAAGATTACAAGTGAGGATATTGCAGAGAGAAACCAATTCGTATGGGTGTCATTCAGTGGATAAGTATCCTAAGTGATATATTATTCAGCAGGTTATTTTAAAGGGGATCTATCACCCCTATACAAGTTTGTCTTACAATTTAGATTATATAGTGAATAGGTGGAATAAAGTATTAATTTATTTTTAAACAATGACTATTTTAATTTTAATTTAGATAGTATTTGCAAATATATTAGAGTAGGATTTACCATAAAGTGAGATACCTTGGCGTGGTGGTAAGCTTACACACGGACTGGCCAATTTGTGGAACTAAATTCTCACTTATTTCACTAAGATTTATCACAAATTATTATATATGTCCATTACAGGGCACACATTATTTATTGCATATAGAGGAGCTCAGGTCTGTTTGTTTGTATGTGTCTTAAAATTTAGATTATGTAGTGAATAGGTGGAATAAAGTATTAATTTATTTTTAAAATTGCTATTTGGCTGAAATTCAATGAATAAATACTGCCCTGCGCACTACTTCCGGATTGATTGCGATTAGCAGCTCTGTACCGCAGTCTGTCACTCTTCCTCTTCTCTTGATCCATCCTCCAATGACGGAGGCTTTCAGTGGTCTCTCTGGCCAATGACAGTGCTCCAGCTTACAGGCAGAAATCCTCCGTCATTGGAGGACGCTGGTGTAACGGAAGCTGAAAAGGGACCGCGTCACCTTCCGCCGTCGTTCCCGGGTCTCTCCTTCTCGACGCAGATAAGCGCCGTCGGATGCACCAGTTGAAGTATGGACGGTCACTGGAAACAGTCACAGGATCACTGGAAGCAGGGAAGAGTCCACGTCGCCGCCTGACAGTCCACGAAGGTAGGTCGCAGGAAACTGGCAGCAGGCGGTCGACGATTCAGGATACTTGGCGCAGATTGGTATCAGAGTGGACACTTTAGACCATAAGCAATACAAGACTCCAGGACTCCTTGTTCACTCCAAGCAGAACTCACTTTATTGTCACAAACCACAGATATTTATATACAGTACAGTACATTGTATCACATGGGGAAACCTGATACAATAGGGATCATGATTAAATCATAACACATCAGACAAAAGGCCAGCAGATACAATGACTTAGACAGGATTACATTTCAGATACAAAAGGGTTTGATTGAACAAAGACTTGAGGGGTGTGAATGGATTAACACACACAGCAGGGGGTCTCAGGACAGTTCTCAATACAATGACTTGATTAACACCCAGCAGGAGGTCTTGAGTCAAATGGCTGGAGTGGCTACAATACACATCCTAGGGACAAGTACAATTAAACACATACACTATTTGACAATACATAAAACATAAATCGTTTAACATAAAGATAGTAAACCCCCCATCTGAGGAGGCCAATGGGCCATAGTCTTTAGGTAAAATATTCGAGGTCCAGACAAGGGCCCAAGTAATGGATAAGATCCGTTACAGCTGGATAGAGGGAGGAGAGCAGAGGAAGACTGACAGACTGCGGTAGAGAGCTGGTAACCTCAGTCTGTCAGGAAGTAGGGCGCAGGGCAATATTTACGCCTTGAATTTTGGCCAAGTAGCAATTTTAACCCTGTGAGTGCCAAAGTGCAAAAGCAATGCGTTGAGTACCCCTCTGGCACTCAAAGGATTAACAAAATAATAATACATTATTCCATCTATTCGCTATATAACCTAGGTTTTAAGACAAACTTGTATAGGGGTGATAGATCTCCATTTAAAGGGACAATGGTGCCAGCGTAAATACCTCAAATCTCTCCAGATCTGACCCGGTGACTCTGACTTTAATAATTAACCATCTGAGTGCCAGATGGTTAATCACCTGGCACTCAGGGGGTTAATTACAGGGTCTCCTGGGACGGAGGCTGATTCTCAGGGCTCAGTGAGATGCCTTGTAACTCCGCCCACTTCCCTGCCAGTTCCAGTCACTCCCTGACTTGTCCTTTTCAGTCTCCGCCCATTTTAAAGGTAAACCCCACCTCCCTTCCTCCTAATTCCATCTACCCTAATCAAGCTCCGCCCACTTTATCGCACAAATCATTTGGACACGTCCACCTTCAGACCTTAGTGGACCTTCGGAGGTTTGGGACAAGAAAATTCTCACGTATGGTCATAGGCAGAAAGGAAAACAGGTGCAATTCTGGAACAAACCAAATTCACATAAGGGACAGATAATTAAAAAAAAATCCGAAATCCCAGCTGATTTAAGTCTTTGAGTGCCCAAGAGCTACCCAGCGCATTGCGTTGCAATGCGTTGTATACCTCTCCGGCACTCAAAGGGTTAAATGGGGATTTCAGCCACACTAATACTACACAATGTGTTGGAGTTTCTCTAGGTGTTAAAAACACAATTTCAATTAAAGGGATAGTAGCACTTAACCCTTTGAGTGCCAGAGGGGTACGCATCGCATTGCAAAGCAATGCGTTGCATACCCCTCTGGCACTCAAAGGGTTAACTTGTTAAAAAAAAAAAAATAAATAAATAAATAAATATATATATATATATATATATATATATATATATATGTGTGTATTGTAGGATTTCTCCTCCTGAGTAAAACAAGGGAACTCCCACTGCTGAGGGGTGTTTTATTCAACAGTTATTTCAGCTCAAACATGATTTATTTTTTAGGTGCAATATCTCACTGGCCTGAAATTGTACAGTGGCGCTGTGGCTACAGCAACCTGTGGAAGTTTATGGTCAACTGACCAGAGCTGTGTCCGTAGGATGGTGTAGCAACAGCGCCACTGCAACATTTCAGGCCATTGAGATATTGCACCTAAAAAATCAAGTTTCAGCTGCAATAACTTGAATAAAACACCTCTCAGCAGTGGCAGTGCACTTGTTTCAGGGCAGAAGGGACCCATGATGCAGAGATAGGAAGGCAAGAACCCCGATACAGCGAGTAGCCTATGAAGATAAAGTCTACAATCTCTATATATTTTTTTACACATTGTTACTATCCCTTTAACTCTTTGAGTGCATTGCAAAATGTATTTGAGAGGGGATATGATAGAAACATTCAAATACATTAAGAGACTCAACAAAGTGCAGGAGGGAAGTACATTTCAAAGGAGTAAACATGTTAGCACAAGAGGCCATAGTCTAAAACTCGAGGGACACAGGTTTAGATATAATATAAGAAAGTTTTACTTCACTGAGAGGGTAGTAGATAAGTGGCATAGCCTACCAGCAGAAGTGGTAGGAGTTAATACAGTGAAAGAATGTAAGCATTCGTGAGGTAGGCATAAGGCTGTCCTTAATGGGATAGTAAACCTTGAAAATAAGTTTATTTTATATTGTAGCCCTTAAAAAACATGAAAAATGATGTAAGCCTTATCTCTCAAACCTTTATGGTTTGGGAGATATTCAGAAGTAAAATAAAGTTCCCTTTTCCTGGCTGTTTCAGCCAAGTCTGCCATCTAGTGGACAGATTTGGAATTCGGTCCACAGATCAACCGGCAGCTCTTTAGCAGTGCTGAGATCATGGTCTTTAAAAAGAACTACTTAATTGGAACTGTCTACAAAATGTGCCTGGCTTGCAAGCACACTTTGTAGACCATTCCAATGAAGAAATTCTTTTTAAAGATCATGATCTTGGCACTTCTGGAGAGCCGCAGCCGGTCCGGATTCCAAATCTGAGAGCTAGAGCGGTGACATCACTCAGGGGGGAATTTTACTTCTGAATATCTCCCAAACCATAAAGGTTTGGGAGGTAAGACATATCATTTTTCATGTTTTTTAAGGGCTACAATATAAAATAAACTTATTTTCAAGGTTTACTATCCCTTTAACCTAAGACAAGACCAAGTACCAAATAAGGTTTGAGGTTTGTACAATAGTAAAATGGGCAGACTAGATGGGTCGAATGGTCCTTATGGGCCATCAAATTCTAGATTTCAATTCGTTGCATACCGCTCTGGCACTGAAAGGGTTCATTTCTCCCCTGTGATGCAGTTTGATTGTTCCACGATTCCACCTGTTTTGCTTTCTGCGTGAGGCCATAAGTGTCCAAAATCTGGCTGCATTTTTATCACCATAAAGGTAATGTGAAAATCGTACTGCCACAGATGTTACTGTGCGACCTGCTAATCTGTTTTGTGCAGTATTCCTGACATGTCCACATATTCCAGAATAAACTGTCTGCATTTCAGGTAGTTCTGCTCACATAATATTTGCTTCAAGGGCATTGAGTACAATAAATGAAATCAGTTGAATATTAAGTAATTAGTGTAAAAGCCAGTGTACACGGGCCAAGGTCCGGGTGATGTTAACCCTTTGAGTGCCAGAGGGGTACGCAACACATTGCTTTGCAATGCATTGCGTACCCCTACCCCTCTGGCACTCAGATGGTTAAGAGGCCGGTCCTGCTCTGCATCCTGCCGCCGACGCAGTCATTCACTGTAGAGACTGGCTAAAGCACAGAATACTCCCAGCACAGAACTCCCAGCATTCCTACACCTCCCAGCATTCCATGCTCCCAGCATTCCGAGTATTCGGGCAGTCTCTACTGCTCATGATGGCTTCTGACAAACATCCTAGCAAATTATTATATAGGATGTGGACTTGTCACCCTAAGTCAACTTTATCATAGCTTTATAAGGTCTGAGCGCATAATCTTCCCACCCCAGGATTTGCCTTTTCCTTCTTAAAAAGTGGGAGGAGTTTGGTGTCTTGGAGTTCAGCCATGCAGAATCATGTCCAACTCTGCTGCTATGACGTCTGGTACTAATTAGAGATTCAGTTTGGGGAAGTGATCCATGCAGAACTGATTCATAGTTGCTGTTAAGATTTTCTTTGTAAGCGTAAAAATTCACAACTGCACTATTACCCATTTTCCAGGCTTGATCAAAACCTGCTTGGCAACAACAGTCAAACACACATATGTGTACATAGGCACAAGTACATACACACGCACGCACATACACAAATACAAACACACACACACACACGCATATATTCTCTCACATTCACTTACATGCACACACATACACTCTCACATTCACACACACTCACACATTCACATACTTGGGAGGTATGGACCCTAATATTTCCTAATGAGGACACTTGGGAGGTAAGGACCCCTAATATCTCCTAAAGATGGACAGTTGGGAGGTATGGACCACTAATATCTCCTAAAGATGGACAGTTGGGAGGTATGGACCACTAATATCTCCTAAAGAGGGGCACTTTTGGAGGTACGGAGCCCTAATATCTCCTAAAGTGGGACACTTGCGGGGTATGGACCCCTAATATCTCCTAAAAAGGGACACTTGGGAGGTATGGACCCCTAATATCGCCTAAAGAGGGACACTTGGGAGGCACTGAATCCTACTATCTCCTAAAGAGGGACAACTTGGAAGAACTAAGCCCTGATATCTCCTAAAGAGGTACGGAGCCCTAATATTTCCTAAAGAGGAACACTTGGGAGGTACATCCCTCTAATATCTCCTAAAGAGGGACACTGGGAGGTACATACCTCTAATATCTCCTAAAGAGGGACACTGGGAGGCACTGAGTCGTAATATCTCCTAAAAAGGGACACGTGGGAGGCACTGAGCCCTAATATCTCCTAAAGAGGGACACTTGGGAGGTCTGTAAATTTAAGCTTGTCTCTTAGTACATAGCGTCTCTCCACCCCCTCCAGCCTGTCTCTCTCATGTCTTCTGCTCACACACAATTGGAGCTGAGCCCTCCTCTAATCAATGTCTCTCCCTGACTCGTTCTGACTGATTTCCCTTCAAGGGTCTGATGAGGATTCTAAAATTCCACCGGAGACCATCAGACTACACAGAGCAGTGCACTGCACGGAACACTGGATTACTGTGACTATATACATGAGACAATAGTGGGTCAAGCCGACTACACCATCAGGGAGAAAGGAAGACGCCCAATAATTTAAATGGGGTCTTTAACCCCTTGAATGCTAGAGGGGTTTCAACGCATTACTTCGCAATGAGTTTACGATCTCTTTAGCATTCCAGGCTTTTAACCCTTTGAGTGCCAAAGGGGTATGCAATGCATTTCTTTGCAACGTGTTGCATATCCCTCTGGCACTCATTGGGTTAAAAGCTTCATTTAAATCAATTTTTAATTGTTCTTTGTCTCTGGTGGCAAAGATAAATTGCGCCAGAATTGCACCCCTTTTGCATTTGTGCATATGGCCCTTCAGCAGAAAGCAAACAATGAGCAATACTGGAGCAAATCAGTTCACTGTAGGGGGAGGGTTAAAATGACAATTGATTTAAAGTGACAGTCAACATCCTTTATTACTTGAGTGTATAATATGTGAACTGAAATTGCTTGCACCTATTTTTTAACACTTTTGTGTCCTTGACAGGGAAGTTCATTGGATCTGTTTCTATTGAGCTTTTTGTCAGGGACTATGGCAGCAGATAAATGTATGCAATGTAAAAAATATAGTGATATAATGTAGAAAAGAGATCACTGTATTAAAGGGGAACTATCACCCCACATAAAGTACCCCCCCACCCAAGAATCACCCATCTAGCGATTAGCTGTACAATAGTAATATTTGCCAGAATAATTACCGCCTTATAGAGAAATCCTACTGCTGCCGAGACTGACGGCCAGGCAACAGCGCAGACATCTTTGCTTAGAGATGTCTGCATGCCTGCGCTGTCAGTCCCGATCTCCTCTAGTAGGTGCTGCATGGTACCTTAAGGTACCAGAAAGGACTGATGTTGCAGGTGCGCAGATTCTTCTAAAGCGCTGTTGTCTGGCTTTCAGTCTCGAGAGCAGTAGGATTTCTCTATAAGGCGGTAATTATTCTGGTGACTAGTACTATTGGTCAGTTAGTCATCAGATGGGTAATTCTTGGTGGGGAAACATTATCTCATTGACTGCTAGATAAGTCTCCAACAAATTGCTTTGCATTTCTAACACTAAAGAAGTTACAATCTCCCTTTAAATCAATGGGAATTTCGGGAATTTTTATTTGTCCCCTATGATGCAGTTGTGTGCTTCACTTTTGTACTGATGCATATTGCCCTAAGTGTGATACAGTGTGAGGGTGTGCAAATATTACTAATATTGTATAGTGCAGCACATATCGGTGTTACAGTCAATGCAGATAGTAGAGTGTGTGTACTGTACAGTGGGAAAGAGGGACAGAGGGATTAAGGTATCAAAGAAGGGATGTCCCGACCAAAACAAAGTCCTAATATCTCCTAAAGAGGGACACTTGAGAGGTACGGACCCCTAATATCTCCTAAAGAGGATCACTTGGGAGGTACGGACCACTAATATCTCCTAAAGAGGGACACTTGGGAGGTACGGACCCCTAATATCTCCTAAAGAGGGACACTTGAGAGGTATGGACCTCTAATATCTCCTAAAGAGGATCACTTGGGAGGTATGGACCCCTAATATCTCCTAAAGAGGGACACTTGGGAGGTATAGACCCCTAATATCTGCTAAAGAGGGACACTTGGGAGGTACGGACCACTAATATCTCCTAAAGAGGGACACTTGAGAGGTATGGACCACTAATATCTCCTAAAGAGGGACACTTGGGAGGTACGGACCCCTAATATCTCCTAAAGAAGGACACTTGGGAGGTATGGACCCCTAATATCTCCTAAAAAGGGATACTTGGGAGGTACGGAACCCTAATATCTCCTAAAGAAGGACACTTTGGAGGTATGGACCCTAATATCTCCTAAAGAGGGACACTTGGGAGGAACAGACCCCTAATATCTCCTAAAGAGGCACACTTGGGAGGTATGGACCCTAATATCTCCTAAAGAAGGATACTTGAGAGGTACGGACCCCTAATATCTCCTAAAGAGGGACACTTGGGAAGTATGGACCCCTAACATCTCCTAAAAAGGGACACTTG
The DNA here is from genome assembly GCA_037306005.1 of Rhinophrynus dorsalis. NCBI lineage: Eukaryota > Metazoa > Chordata > Amphibia > Anura > Rhinophrynidae > Rhinophrynus > Rhinophrynus dorsalis. Next base: position 22,374,318 of record CM074727.1, on the reverse strand, counting down.
GGAGGTATGGACCACTAATATCTCCTAAGGAGGGACACTTGGGAGGTAAGGACCCCTAATATCTCCTAAGGAGGGACACTTGGGAGGTAAGGATCCCTAATATCTCCTAAAGAGGGACACTTTGGGAGGTACGGACCCCTAATATCTCCTAAAGAGGGACACTTGGGAGGTATGGAAATACCTGAGAAGTCTCCAGATCTGCAGTATCTGTAATGTACAGTGCAGTGCATATCAGTGTTACTCTCAGTGCAAATAAGATTTGTCCATCTGGAGCAAAGTTAATGTCTTTATTTCTTTTTAACTCCAATTTTTTTATCTGTAAATCGATATCAAAATTTTAATTACACATTTAGGGCTGTATTTTCAAAGCTAATGAGAAGTGTTTTTTTGAGCAAACCAAATGCATCTTTAGGAACAAATAACATTTTCCCCAAACTCCCACAGATTTAACCATTTGAGTTCCAGAGGGGTACACAACTCATTTCTTTGCCTTGCATTGTACATTCCTCTGGCACTTAAAGGGATAGAAATGTTTCAAAATAAAATCAGCTCCAATTAATCTTCATAGTATTCGGGCCATGGAGAGTGTTATTTCAGTACTGTCAGAGTTGTAGTACAAGAGTAATTGAATGATAAAGTATCCCACTCCCGCCCCTTTTACCTAATGTAAGCCACCTCCCCTCAGATGTGGAATCTGGTCTCTTGACCGGAGAGGTCACAGCAAGGGACAATCTTCTTACAGTGATCATAAGGAAAACCCTGCCCCACTTCGTAGGTTTTTCCCTTATGCTAATTGAAGATTGTCCCTCTCTGCAAGCCACCTGGACACCACCTTTCTGTTCTGAGGAGAGCAGTGTTACACTAGGTAAAAGGGGCAGGAGGGGGATACTTTATCATTCAATTACTCTTGAACTACAACTCTGACAGTATTGAAATAACACTCTCCATTGCCCAAACACTATGATTAATGGGAGCTGCTTTTATTTTGAAACATTACTATCCCTTTAAAGGGAGTATATTTTATCACAATGTTTAGGAGACCTCTTGAGTATTCAAAAGCAATTGGAATTTTTATTAACCCCTTATGGCGCAGAATTTCTCCTCTCTGTGCATTAGATCCTTAGTGACTCAATGAAAATAACACAATATTGCTAATGTTATGCTGCTATTATTAAAATGATTAATGTGTCTAGTTTTATAGTTTTAATTAATTTGTCATTTACAGAAAGAGAACTATATTTCAAGCTAATCATTCTTCTATTTCTGTTCTAATTAATCGTATTGCGTACATTTTTTAAATTCTAATTCAGAAATGATGTTTTTATTGACCTTCTTTTAATATTACAATGAAATGTTTATAATGTTCATCCATCAAATACTTTTATTGTTTATTACAATTAGAAATGGACTTTGCTTCGTTATAGTATATAACAATCTAATCTCAAATGCTATAAACTAAGTTTATTTATACTTTAATGTTTGTATCCTACAGTCATCTGGTGAGTGTGTTTCTGTAGGGGCAACCTTTTGAGATCACCCATATATACAGTGTTACCCTTAGAGCAGGGCTGTCCAAGTTAAAGGATAGTAATGTTTCATAATAAAAAAAGCTTTAATTAATCATCATAGTATTTGGACTTTGGAGAGTGTTATTTCAATTCTGTCAGAGTTGTAGTTCAAAAGTAATTCAATGACAAAGTATCCCCCTCCCGCCCCTTTTACTGATGTAACACTGCTCAGCCAGAGCAGAAGGGAGGTGCCCAGGTAGACTGCAGAGAGGGACAATCTTCAATTAAGATAAGGGAAAAACCTGAAAACTTGTCAAGGGGAGCAGGACTTTCATTGTTTTCATAGGAAGAAGATTGTCCCCTGTTGTTATCTGTCTGGTCTATGGACTGGATTCCACATCTGAGAAGAGATGGCTTACACTAGGTAAAAGGGGCGGGAGGGGAAATCTTGCTTGTGAATATCTCTCAAACCATAAAGGTTTGAGATATAAGACTTATATCGTTCTTCATGTTTCTTTAATGCCTACAAAACAAAATAAAGATAAAACGAACTATTACTATCCATTTAAGTCCTCAAGGGCCACCAACAGTGCAGGATTTAAGGATTTCCCTGATTAAAGGGATAGTAATGTTTTAAAAACAGCAGACCCAATTAATCTTCATTGTATTTGGGCCATAGAGATTGCTATTTCAATACTGTCAGAGTTGTAGTTCAAGAGTAATTGAATGATAAAGTATCCCCCTCCCTTACCTAGTGAAAGTCACCTCCCCTCAGATGTGAAATCTGGTGTCTTGACTGGACAGATCACAGTAAGAAGATTGTCCCTCACTGTGATCATAAGGAAAACCCTGCCCCCTTGGACAGGTTTTTCCTTATGTTCACTGAAGATTGTCCCTCTCTGTGATCCACCTGGACAGTCCTGGTGCTCTGAGGTGAGCAGTGTTACATCAGTAAAAAAGGTGGGAGAGGGATACTTTATCATTCAATTATCTTGAACTACAACCCTGACAGTATTAAAACAACACTCTCCATGGCCCAAATACTATAAAGATTATTCTGAGCTGCTTTTATTGTGAAACATTACTATCCCTTTAAAAAGAAGCTGCACACTGAGAATCTCTTTTGGGATCGCTTTTTATGATTTGGACTTTTGATTCAGTGGACTTGGAGTAGGATTGTTTATGTATTTTTATTATTGCCTTCCAGGTAGGAGTGGTGGGTCCGGTGTAAGCCTCCCACGTCATGTCATCAGTGCACTAGAACTATTTCTGTGCACCAAAGGCAGACTGTCCATATGTTGTAGTGTCTGCACAGCTGACTAAAACAAGGGTACACTCACTGCAAAACTTATTAGAGTTCAAACAGCAACAGCACCAACTGGAGGTTATGCACCAAGGTAAGATAAAGAGGGGATAAAGTGGAGATCACTTCTCCGGTGTTCTAAACTCTCCAAGTTCTATGTTACTCTATGGAGCTGATGCACTAAGATTTCTCAGGTTGTACACATCTTAGTGCAATGGCCACTGCCTCCTGTAGTCTATAACTAAAGATCTCCCATAGAATAACACAGGAACTGGAGAGTTTATCTCACTGGAGAAGTTATCTCCTCTGTATCACACCTTAGTACATCTCCCCTGTAGTCTATAACTAAAGATCTCCCGTACGGTGCACAAGGGACTGACAGCGCAGGCGCACGGACGTCACTGTGAAGAGACGTCCGTGCTTCCTGATCCTTTGAAACGCCGAAATCTTGAGAACGGGGTAAGATTTCTGGCGACTAGCGCTACTAAGCAGCTAGTCGCCAGGTCAGCAGTAAGGGGAGATTTAGTTATTAAGGGGTGAAAGTTCCCCTTTAAAAAACATATTGACATCTCAAATTCAAGAAACTTTATTTACTGTCACTAAAATTTATTGACGGTTGGTACCCGTTTGAGCCACAGTTATAAATACAAAGTGGATGAAATCTGGTGCCAAAGTGCACCGTACAGGGTCAATGATTAATTCCTGTTAATTTAAATAGGTATTTTAACCCCTTGAATACTAGAAAAGTCTCCAACAAATTGCTTTGCTTTTAGACATAAGACCCGGTTGTGTCCTAGATTTGCCCTGCTAGGTTTCAGGCTGGTTTCGGGGATGTGAAGCGAATAAGCTGACAGAGCACTGAGGGGAAGGTGGTGTGGGGGGGAGCAGCTCATCCTTTGTCTGATAAATTGCTTTTTGTTATCAGTTGTGTGAGACAGACAGCTCAGCTCCCGGTGACCTGGTCCGTCCCGCTCAGGCACATTCGATGTCAGGTCCCTTTCTGTGTTTTATCGACCTGTCTTTAGAAGTGACACAAATCTGTCTGTGGATATAAACCTTTTACCTCCCCCCACTCCACCTTTCTGGCTTCCCTGTCCATTCCCTCTCCTCTATTTTAGTGCCTCGTCTCTTTTAACCCTTTCAGTGCCATCCCCTCCCCTCTATTTTAGCGCCTGGTTTGTCACCTCATCTCTTTTAACCCTTTGAGTGCTACCTCCCTCTCCTCCATTTTAGCTCTAGGGTTCTCGCAGAATCTCATTTAACCCTTTAAATGTGTTGCACACCCCTCTGGCACTCACAGGGTTAATCCTATGGGGACTGCATTTAAAAAAAAAAAACGGGAATATTTTTCCACCACTCGATTGCTAGGGAAGCAATACATTGGAGACCTCTCCTGGTCCTGGCACGTCATGGGTTGGGCGTGTGATAAGGACCCATGACGTGCCAGGATCGTCATGGATTTCAGGGCACCGCACATGGCTGCACACCATTTGGGGGAGCCCTGCGTTGGACAGGAAAAATAATAAATGCTTTGTGGTCCTTAAGTGCTGTCTGCAAGCATACGGGAAACGGTGATCGAGTTAAAAGGCCCATTTAAATCAGTGGCAATTTGGGGGATTTTTAGTTGTGCCCTATGGTGAAGTTGGGTCCCCACCTACTTTGTCACCCATTTTTCCCTCTTCCTCTATGTCTCTGGGACAGAGCTGGAGTTCCCGAGTTTGGTGAAATACAAAATCCCTTTATGCAGAGCCAGATTTCCCAATAGGCTGAGTAGGCAACTGCCTGGAGGTCAAGATTTTGAAGGGAGGAGCCTTAGTGATGCAGGTCACTCCCACATTCTGAATTGTGGGTGTGGCCAGAGTGATATTAGTGTCCCTGCACCAGTTGTATATCCCTTTACAGGCTATTATTTAACCCCTTAGAGGCAATAGATCTCCAATGCATTGCAGAGCACTGTGGAGATCTCTCTAGCAATCAAGGAGTTAAACATATGTTCATTCTTGCTCATTATAGGACAAGGGGATTTTTTGTGCCAGAAAACAGTGGGTGTCTTGGACTGGGGTCCTGTGAGGAGTGGGCGCGTGGTGACCAAGTGTTTATTATAAGTATCCCTGATTTAAAGAGCCATGGGCAAAGCTAAGGGCACCTAGAGTGCTTTGCCAAAGGAAGCCTGGGATGTAAATCCAGTCCAGCCTATATGACAGTCACATTCCTCAGAACGGTACCTACATAGACAGCAACCATAAAGCGAGGCCTAAAGTCACTGTAGGCCTTAACCCTTTGAGTGCCAGAGGGGTTAGCAACGCATTGCATACCCCTCTGGCACTCAAAGGGTTAAGATCAGAAGGACGGTACCCAAAATGATACGTGTGGGGACCCAGCAACAGGAGAAAATAAAATATGTTTGCAGTGACCTCAGAAATGACCAAGACTAGCCTAAAATAAATAGCATGAGCAGGAATAAAAGGTTACAGCCGCAACAGGGTGCTCTGAAAAAATGATAATTTTGCACAACTTCATTATAGAAAACTGGCAGATAAAAAAGCTGTATAATCCTGACTCCGTCTGAGATGAATATACTAATGTTATAGTGACCCCTATTGTCAGAGTGTTGAAATGCAGTGCCTATTTGTGCACCAAGCACCCCCCACCACCACCACTACATCACCCAGGAGTGCAATATAAAAAAAAAACACCTTATATCAATATGATGAGCTCTGCAATAGCCACAGTACTGCCAGAGGGATCCAATATGTATTTCTGTGCATGGTAATAGTCCTCTCTCTCTCTATTATTATTACACTGCTCTGCATGTCATTAAATTGTGCATTATTTAAATAGTGTAACGCTCAGTCATTATACAGCTCTGGCCGACATTATCCCATTGGGTGATAGAGATGTCTCTAGCATACAAAGGGTTAAAATGCTGCATGGCCATTATCCATATTAATTTGGGTTATTGCTTCCAAAAACAGATAAAATGGGATTTTATTTACTTACCGACAAATCCTTTTCTCTTAGTCCATTGAGGGATGCAGGGACTATGGCGTTAAAGGGATAGTAATACTTCGTTTTAACTTTATTTTATTTTGTAGACATTAAAAAAACATGAAGAATGATATAAGTCTTATCTCTCAAACCTTTATGGTTTATGAGATATTCACAAGCAAAGTTTCCCCCTCCCGCCCCTTTTACTTACTGTAAACAATCTCTTCTCAGATGTGGAATCCAGTCCATAGACCAGCCAGATAACAGCAGGGGACAATCTTATTCCTATGAAAACAATGAAATCCCTGCCCCCCTTGACACGTTTTTCAGGTTTTTCCATTATCTTAACTGAAGATTGTCCCTCTCTGCAGTCTACCTGGGCAGCTCCCTTCTGATCTGGTTGAACAAGGGGGGGGGGGATACTTTGCTTGTGAATATCTCTTAAACCATAAAGGTTTGAGAGATAAGACTTATATCATTCTTCATGTTTTTTTAATGCCTACAAAATAAAATAAAGTTAAAACGAAGTATTACTATCCCTTTAAGCAGATTGCCATGGTCCATGCATCCCTCAATGACACTAGAGACATTTGTCTATTGCAGACACGTCCCTTGTGGAACCGAAGAATCAAGTTATGCTAACAGTCAACTGTTTTGTAGAAGTGAAATCGTATGGACTGGGACCAATTAACACTGGATCTATATAAAGTCAAATTGCCCATACGTTTTACTATAATTTTTAATCCTCACCTGTGTTTTTTTTTTTTTTTTACACTTTTTTTTGTTACGGACATTGATGATCCTGAATCTATTTTCTGAGAGCTTACCGTAAGGGAATGTAAAAGAAGGTATAGTAAAATAAAGCAGAAAATATAAAATGTAAAATAGATAGCATACAGAACACTCCATGCTGCAGGGATAGAGAAAACTCTTGAAACAGAATTTCAGTGAGCATAATAGCATAAAAAAAAGTACAAGCAATTTGATATTACATATTATGCACTTCAAGAATATGTAAAGTCATAATAAAAGGTTACTGTTACTTTAAATGAGCACTTAGGCCAGAGGCTCTAAAACCTGCCCTCCAGGCTAACATGCTAGGGAGGGAGATGCACTAAGGGGAACAGCAATGGCGAAGTGTGTCTTGTAATGTGTGTGGCTAGCAATTCGCCAGAGAGAGTATCACACACTTTCCCATATGCATAAGAATAATCTTTGCAAAAGGAGGGAAAGACAATAATCATTAGCATATGAGGTTGCCATAATGCTAATGATGTGTTAGGGAGAGGGGAGAAGAGAGGCTTTGCTCAGACTTCAGCACTAAAACCACAACCAGCCCTCCCTTATAACATAAAGAATCCCCTGCCCCACTTCACAGATCAAGCAAATACACAGATAACTGGTAGAGCAGCTGTTTCATGTTACAGCTTCTCTGCTAGTTGTCTTTACATGAACCAGCTGATCAGCTGTTTGAAGTTCCCAGAGGACTATCAGCTGATCTGCTTTTCTGAATATGGCCTTAACTGCCACATTCTGCTATTTCAACGAATCAATCAGGAGATGGGAAATAGTCTGTGGCCATCAGTCTGGGGGGGGGGGGGTTCTCTGCAGCAGCAAGAACACAGGCTGGAAAGGGGGGATGCAATGCTACTCAGAGACTGCATCCCAATTATCGCAGAGTTTTTCTTGTTTAATGATTGCTGTGGAATTACTTGTACCCATGAAGACTTTTATTCTGTCCCACTTCGGTGACACGGAGACCTGGGATACCCCGAATTCATTTATTAATTTACTAAAAATTTACAAAAATAAAAAAAATGTTTCATAAGTCCATAAGTTCTATTGGTCATTTAAAGCAGAGCTTTCAATTACTAATAAGTTGCCATTGAATTATTAAACATATGGTGACTAGCATCCTCATACATGTATTACCTCTGTAAAGTGCCGCATTCTAAAGAAATCTTTCATCTTAGGAGACTGACGGGCAGGTTAGTGCAGTCTGTGCGCCTGCGCCATCAGTCCTTCTGGTTAACATGCGGTACGCTGCAATGCTTCTTACAGGAGACCGGGACTGACAGTGCAGGCGTGCAGACAAGATGTCTGCGCTGATGTCAGACTTCCGGTCTCCTTAGATGAAAGATTTCTTTAGAATGCGGCACTTTACAGAAGTAATACATGTATTATGATGCTAGTCGCCATATGTTTAATAATTCAAGGGTGACTTATTAGTAACTGAAAGTCCCGCTTTAAGGTAACATGTTAATCTCACAGGCAACACCTTTCTGATACATTATCACAGTTTTCCATGAGCTACAGACAGGAACCTGGAACCATTACATCTGTCTGGATTAGACAAATTTCAAGATGCTACACAGCAAGTCACCGACAGACCAATCGCAGCATCTCCTCTGTGTTCAGAATCTTCTCTCGAGGTTTCCCGACCTCCAGTCCTCTTGCTATCTCTACTGCATCAATCTTCTCCCAGTCAGAGAAAGAGACGGGTTGGATCCCTGAGTGAAGTCAAAGGTAAGATACGATGTTTTAACCACGGCAAGGTTTACATCCCAGGCACCCCAAGGCAAGGCACTCTAGGAGACATTAGCTCCACCATGGCCACACCCCCACTCCTCACATGACCCCGCCCCCAGTCCCATCCACTGTTTCCTGACACAGGAAATACCCTTGGCCTACAAAAAGCAAGGACAAAAACATTCTTTAACCCCCGTTCCTATAGAGATCTCCAACACATTGCGAAGATCTTTATAGCATGCAAGCGGTTAAATAACAGAGGGGTGTGCACACTCCTCTGGCACTCAAAGGGTTAAGGTGGTAATAAGGGTAATCTCCATATAATATAGGAGGCGGCAAAGCACCGATAATTTTAACTCTTTGTGCCCTACGTTTAACCCTTTGCGTGTCAGAGGGGTACGCAACGTATTGCAAAGCAATGCATTTCTTACCCCTCTGGCACTCAAAGGGTTAAAAGAAAATTTAGCAATTCTTGGGCAAACCAATGCACTGAATGGGACAAATAAAACACAGATTTAGTTAAATGGGGCTTTATCCCCTTGCATACTACAGGTCTCTAACACATTGCAAAGCAAAGCATTGGTGACTTCCCTGCCATGCAAGGAGTTAGGACTCCCATTTACTTCAATGGGAACTCTGGGAATTTTATTTTTCCCCTATAGTACAGTTGGATGGTCCCAGAATTTCTCTAGTTCTTCTTACTATATCAGAAGAATTAGGACCGACTAATAAACATGTATTTATTTCAGCCTTTGCAAAAAAATAAGTTTTGTTGAAGTGGGAGAGACGTTTTATGGGGAACAAGAATGGCTTCCCGTCTCTGACATGAACATCAGAATTAGTACCTGGATCCACATCCTATCTGCACTGAATGGATTCTCTACATTGTTCTTTACTAAAAAGGTATCCCATACTTTACTGAACCTACACACTGTATCTGTCAGCATAGCCTTCATAAGCACTGGATTCCACAACATTACTGCACTTACTGTAAACAAAAGCTTTTTATTTGCTGTAGGTGAAAACTCCTTTCCATTGATCTTAATGGAGTCACCTCTTTTTTAACTCAGCCACCAGTTCTCCAGGGAGTTATTTGTGCTGGCCCTAAATATATCTGTATACAACAATAATATCCTCACGTAGATGCATGTTTTCTAGTGTTAACTAACCCAATCTGGATAGCCTTACTTCATAAATACAATAAACCATATTTGATGCACATCCCTGTACTCATTCCAATGCAAAGTAGTTTTAAAAACTGGTGCCCAACACTGTACTCCATATTTTGGGTGAGGTCTTATCAAAGCTTTTTAGAGAACTAAAGTTAGATGGATAATAATACTTAATAATTACTAATCCCTATATTAAAGTCATATTAAAGAGAAATGTATTGCCCCCAGTGTCATCTCTCAAACCTTTATGGATTAAGAGATAAATCGCTCCTAAAGTTGCTCTCTCCGTACCCCTTCACGAAGTCAGCATTGTAGCTGACTGAAGGGAAATCTGGTCTTACGATCATCAGGTGGCTCTGCAGCATTGCCGAGATAGTGTTAATAAAAAAAAAAAATCTTTCACTAAAACGATCTTCTACGTGTGCTTGCAAACCAAGCACATGTAGAAGAACATTTCAGTGAAAGATTTATTTTTTATTAATGCGATCTTGGCTCTGCTGCAGAGCCACCTGACGGTCATACGACAAGCTCCCCTGCAGTCAGCTAGAACGCTGACTTCGGGGAAGGGGGAGGGAGAGGGCAACTTTAGGAGCGATTATCTCTCAAACCAGAAAGGTTTGAGAGATGACACTGGGGTAATACATTTCTTTTTAATATGACTTTAATATAGGGGTTAGTAATTATTAAGTATTACTATCCATTTAAACGCATGTTGTGCCTCTATACCAGTTTCTATCCATGATGGTATGGCTTTTGCAGCAGCCAGCTGACATTGCACATTATTGTGAGTCTATTATTATTCCCAAGTTTTTCCCTAGCAAAAATTCCCAAATTAAAAGGATGGAAAGCAATGAATAGTGTGAGGTTAATGGAAAGGTAGTAGAAACAGAAGGACAGAGGGCCTTATTCATCAAGCGAAAGAGTTGCAGTTATGGAAAAACCAATTGCACCACAGAGTTGAAAAAGCAAATTTCACAAATTGTTACCGATTTTATATGGGGCTTTTAAACATCTGAATGCTAAAAAGGTCTCAAATGCTAGAACAGTACCCCCCACCTACCCCTGAGGAGCAACAGCTCCCGGATGGCTTCAGCTCCTGCACTGGGCTGTGACCAGTTCAAGGTTCCTGATTTTGTGTCCTCCAGCATAGATTGTGCTGTGTCAAAGCTGTCTGTCATTGTGGTAGTTATGACTCCGGTTGGACCTCTCTTCACCCAGCCGCTGCAGTACAGACCTACGGATGGAAGTCAGGGAGACTGTGAGACTGTAGGCAATAAAGCATCTGAGAGGGTGCCAAGGGGAAAGGACACTCACCTGGAGCACCGCTTACTCTACCCATAGAGTTTGGGATCACACCTTGCTTCTGGAGGAAGGGAACGGCTGAGGAGATAGGGACACTTTTGTATCCAATGCTGTTGATTATCAGTCCGCAGGATAAATCTTCAACTTTCCCTGTGGGGACGGCCACTGCAGATTCTCCTCTACCCTTTGAGAGAGCAGAGGTGTCAGGGAGAGTATACAAACAATATTAAGAGAGGAATTCCGAGAGGATTTCAACATACTATCTGGTAAAAGTGTGACGGGTGTGGGGTTTATGTGTGTTCAGATATACTGCTGATGTAGGTCTATTTTATTTGTTTGTTTTAGAAATAAACTTTTTTAAAGGGATAGTAATACTTCGTTTTATCTTTATTTTATTTTGTAGGCATTAAAAAACACGAAGAACAATATGTCTTATCTCTCAAACCTTTATGGTTTAAGAGATATTCACAAGCAAAGTATCCCCCCCCCGTTCAGCCAGAGCAGAAGGGAGGTGCCCAGATAGACTGCAGAGAGGGACAATCTTCAATTAAGATAAGGGCTAAACCTGAAAAACTTGTCAAGTGGGGCAGGGATTTCATTGTTCTCATAGGAAGAAGATTGTCCCCTTCTGTTATCTGTCTGGTCTATGGACTGGATTCCACATCTGAGAAGAGATGGCTTACACTAGGAAAAAGGGGCGGGTGGGGGAAACTTTGCTTGTGAATATCTCTTAAACCATAAAGGTTTGAGAGATAAGACTTATATCGTTCTTCATGTTTTTTTCATGCCTACAAAATAAAATAAAGATAAAACAAAGTATTACTATCCCTTTAAGTTAGAGACCTCTCATTGCTGTGAAGTCGTTCAATTGAGATACGCGTATTATCCACTAGGAGAATGTGAGTATAACGAGTGCGGAAGGAGAGTTCCCCTAAGTGTGAAGATATCACACTATCTCTGGATTCTTGTAGAAGAGAGATCCTTTGTCAGTCCCAGTGTGGGTGATTGAGAACGTTTTGGGACATCTCTAATAAGGAACTGTGAAAATTGCCTGAATCTTGAAGAAGCGGTAAATTCTTGTGAAAGAAATCAAGGTTCTGTATGCGGACTTAAAGGGATAGTAATGTTTCATAATACAAGCAGCTCTAATTACTCATCATAGTATTTGTACTTTGGAGAGTGTTATTTCAATACTGTCAGAGTTGTAGTACAAGAGTAACTGAATGATAAAGTATCCCCCTCCCACCCCTTTTACTGATGTAACACTGCTCAGCTTAGAGCAGCAGGGAGTGTCCAGGTAGATTGCAGAGATGGACAATCTTCAATTAAGATAAGAGAAACAGTTGAAAAACCTGTCTAGGAGGGCAGGGATTTCATTGTTCTCACAGTAAGAATATTGACCCTTGCTGTGAGCTGTCTGGTCTATGGACTGGATTCCACATCTGAGGGGAGGTGCTTACACTAGGTAAAAGGGGCGGGAGGGGGATACTTTATCATTCAGTTACTCTTGAACTACAACTCTGACAGTAATGAAATAACACTCTCTGTGGCTCAAATACTATGAAGATTAATTGGGGCTGCTGTTTTTGTGAAACATTACTATCACTTTAAGGGAAACTCCTAAATCAGTAGAGAATCACCCTTATAGTGTTATATCAACTAAGGACTTGATTTTACCACGTTTTGTTTGTTCTGCTATTGTGATTTCTATTATTTTATTTTACTACAACATATAGGTAGATTTTAATTCTCTGAAAAACAAACTAAACTTGGCTTATGGTGAACGTTCAGCTTATTGCTTTGCTTGTTTAACCCTTTGAGTGCTAGAAGGCTACTCCTCTGGCACCCAAAGGGTTAACATAATCGGCAGAATTGTAAGACTGAGTAGTGAGAATTAGAAACTTTGTGCATAACCACACATTCGCATAAAGTCACCATGTTGTATGCAATGATTATTTGATGTAATAAAAAAAAATCAACTTGATATTTTAAAATTAAAATTCAAGTAATTCCTTTTCTCTTTGCAGCCCTAGTTCCATATTTAAGTAGGGGGTATACTTAAAACCTGACTTGTTGGTGTGCCCCATGGACTGGAACAGAGAATCATTGCTCTGTAGGATAGCAAGGTACCTCAAGTCGTGTGACAGACAGGCGGATTCCGGATGCTTTTCTTCCATCTTCACTGGGCAGCACGGCTAGGGGGCTCCTGAGGAATCGCAGGCCCCATTCACGCTCAGCCTTGGCCCAGGAATCAGCCAACTTCCCCACAGGTTCCTCCAATGCTGATTTCATTAGCAGCTCAGTCAGGCGTTTCCTGGGGCGAGGGAGGTCTGAAGGCATCAGAGAGATTTATAGGCAGGTGAAAGGATCAGAGAAAAGCAGGATGCAGGGAACAGTCACTAAGGATGGAGACAGAAAAAAAGGCACCAGAAAAAACAGGAACAAGATCAAAGAGTGGAACATGTTAAAGGGATAGTAATGTTTCACAAAAACAGCAGCTCCAATTAATTCATAGTATTTGAGCCATAGAGAGTGTTATTTCAATAATATCAGAGTTGTAGTTCAAGAGTAATTGAATGATAAAGTATCCCCCTCCTGCCCCTTTTACCTAGTGTAAGCCACTCCCCTCTGATGTGGAATCTGGTCCACAGACCAGACTGCTCACAGCAAGGGACAATCTTCTTACTGTGAGAACAATGAAAATCCGGCCCTCATTGACAGGTTTTTCCCTTTTCTTAATTGAAGATTGTCTCTCTCTGCAATCCACTTTGACACCACCCTGCTGCTCACAGATGACCAGTGACATCAGTAAAAGGGGCGGGAGAGGGATACTTTATCATTCAATTACTCTTCAACTACAACTCTGACAGTAGTGAAATAACACTCTCCATGGCCCAAATACTAAGAAGATTAATCTGAGCTGCTTTTCTTGTGAAACATTACTATCCCTTTAATGAGGGAATGGAAAAGGGACACAGGCATTCATATATACTGGCAGAAAGGCTAATGGCCCAGATCACATGCTTATTAAGGGCAGTAAAGCGTTAGGGATTATAAATGTAGGAAGTTACCTGTGCGGTATGGGAAAATAGTTCCTATAGTTTAAAGCTCTGCCATGTTCTCTCTGTTCCCACTTCAGATCTCTGCGATCTGCAGGGCAAGCTAACGTCAGCTCTTCAACTGATATTACTGGGATAGAAAGCAACATCACAATTCTCTCTTTCAAAGCCCAGTGCCTATTCATTTATTGACAACAGGCTTTAAAGGAGAGGCAGAAATCTCCCAGAAGAAGTGGATTGCTGACCTCACCCAACCCTTCAGATCAAGGAGATCTGCAGGAAGAAGGAAGTGAGAATGGGAGAGTTTTAAGCTATGGGAATTTGACATCCATAGGTGTCAGGTTGTGTCCTACAGTTATAAATCCCCTTCCCATTTGCTGTAGGGGTACGCAATGCATCGCTTTGGGTCCTGGGTCTTCTTGCCAGCTTACTGCATAATCCATTAGGTTGGTCAAAGTCCCAAGTCTTTTTTTTAAACCTAGCTACTCCCCTGGGCACAGGAGTAAGTCACAGAAGGGTCACAAGGAAAGGAGGAGATGAATATTACTAGTAAGGGAAATACAGAAGAACCACCAGAAGGGAGAGGACAGTCACATACTGGAGAAAGGGAGGAACCACGAGAGAAGAAGTGGTGAGACGAGTTACAGTGGAAATCTCTGAACAGTACATGGGTGTTCTCCTTCACTCACCTTTAGTGAATTTCTCTAGGCCTTGGTAATCATTGGAGTCAAGTACTGGGCGAGTCCCAGGCAGATGAAGCATCTCTCGCAGTTCCTAGAGGAGTGGGGAGCATCAGGTTAGCTTGGACTGTCTGACAGAGGGTTACTGCTCTCTCTCCTCTGGCTGGCCTGCCTGGGTTGCACAGCTGTAGTAGTGTAGTGCCAACGCAGATCACAGACTAAAGACTAAAGTGGAGTAATTCTGGGTAAAACCAGCTGCACCATAGGGAACAAATACAAATTCCCATTGAGTTAAACAGAGCTTTTAACCTCTTAAAAAGATAGTGAAGTCTTGGAGACTTCTCTCGCATTTAGGGGGTTAAAGAGATAGTAAAACTTCACAAACAATTTATTTGATATTGTAGCCATTTAAAAAACATTAAAAACAATATAAGTCTTATCTCTCAAACCTTTATGGTTTGAGAGATATTCACAAGTTTCCCCCCGAGTGACGTCACTGTTCTAGGTTCAGATTTGGAATCTGGTCCGCAGACAGGCTGCGCTCTTCAGCAGAGCCGAGATCGAGAGATATAAAAAGAACTACTTCACTGGCATGGTCTACAAAGTGTGCCTGGTTTGCAAGAGCACTTTGTAGATCGTTGCAATGAAGTAGTTATTTTTATATCTTGCGATCTCGGCTCTGGTGAACAGCTGCCGGCTAGATGGCAGACTTGACCGTTTCGGTCACTGAGGGGGAAACTTTACTTGTGAATATCTCTCAAACCATAAAGGTTTGAGAGATAAGACTTATATAGTTTTTAATGTTTTTTTAAATGGCTACAATATAAAATACATTTTTATTATCACTTTAAAAGACACATTTACATCAATGGGAATTTAGGGTCACATTTATTTATCCCCTGTAGTGCAGATGCTTTGTTGAGAATGTCTATTCTTTTGATTATAAGGACCTAATTCTAATGAATAGGTATAATCCCCAATCTGTACCAGAGCTGCCCGGGTTCTTAGGGAAAAGAAAGGCACACACATACACACACACATTATCATAGGTATGTAAATGTGTGTGTGATTATATTATATATATATATACACACATACACACACACTAGTATGAAAGCCCGTATACACGGGCTAAAGTGCACCTGCCTGCTGCCCCGGAGCCAGGAGCAGAGACAGGACGTGAGCCATCTGAGGCGGGGTAGCGCGTTTGGCGAATCTCTACTGCGCATGACTGCAGCGCACGGAGCCATCTCTACTGCGCATGACGGCTTCTGACAAACATACTAATGAATTATAATATAGGATTAGTGGAAAAGGGAGAAACTCCTTGCTGGGTGTGCACCACAAAAAGTATAACTTTATCTCACGCAATAAAATAGCAATTACAGGTCTCTTAAAGAAAGCGGAATGATTCAGTGAGACTATAACCACCTATCTCAAGAGACAGAAGGAAGGTGATCGGGGTGCCACTAAAATGTTGAGGTACAATAAATCACTTTGCTTTTTTAAAAGACCTACGAGTGCTACTTAATTGTGCGATATGATGGGCTCCTGCTTTAATGCCAAACACCCAGGGATGGAACAAAATACTTTCTGGGATTTGTAGTCCTGTTTTATCAGGCACTGATATATTTCCTGTTGGTTATTGAACTTAGAGGATCTACAAGTCCCAGCACAATTCGAATAGGACTGGTGTCAATAAATGTATCAGAACATTTAACAGTCTTCCAATAGAACACCTGCAGCTACTATTTGCAAAGGTTAAATCAAAGATGGGAACATATGTCTCTCCAGCTGTTCTTCTATTTAAATACCAATCTTCTTCAAAATAAGACAGAGCAAAATCTACATATACATACAGAGTATGGATGCCAAGACATGGCTGAGCACCTGCCCAGAAATTTACCTTTATGGTAAATGCCACCTGTAGGGGTCCACGGCGTCCGATCAGCCATACTCTCTTGACTCGGCTGTGAATCAAAGCATCCAGGGAAACTTGCGTCACATCTGTTTTCTACCAAGGACATTACAATAGTTTACAGATAAAGACATTACAGGGGAATGAGAGAAAGTAAGAAAGGAAAAGGGCCGAGGGAATTCATATCACTCACCTTCAGAAGCTCTATTGGGGACAGCAGCATACGAGCAATGTCAAGAGCCACATTCCCTTGTCCTAAAATGACAGCAGTATCACTGCTCAGGTCCGGATTGAGCTGTGACATGAAGAAGAGGTTATTTCCTGCCTGACCCTCTGTGATGTCTGTGACACTACTGCCAGTGCAGGAGAACCTGTGAGGCAGGAGGACTCTGAATGAAACCTTATGACTCACATCACCTAACACTATTGTCATGTTCATAACTGAATGCCACATTGAAACACAACAGGGGATCGATAGACAGGCAGATAGATAGGAGGACTTGAGCAATTCTGGGCCAAACCGACTGCACCACAGAGAACAAATAAAAACCTCCATTAATTTAAATGTGGCTTTTAACCCCTTCAGTCACCCCCTGGTGACCACAATAGTAAATAGTAGTTTAAAGGAATAGTATTTTCGCTTTTATAAAAAAAAAAAAAAAATCTTGCAGCCATTAAAAACTTAAGTTAAATGCCCCCGGTCCCAACACTTAAACCTTTATGGTTTGAGAGATAATCGTAGTTAAAGTTCCCCCCTCCCTCCCCTTTCCCTGATGTCAGCGCTCTAACTGACTGCAGGGGAATCAGGTCCCTGAACAAGAAGAGGCTCTTCAGCAGAGCCGAAATCGTGTTATTGAGAAAGAAATCCTTCACTGGAATGGTGTACAAAGTGTGCTTGCAAACCAGGCACACTTTGTAGACCGTTCCAGTGAAGGATTTCTTTCTGAATTACGAGATCTCGGCTCTGCTGAAGAGCCTCCGATAGTCTTGGGACCGGATTCCCCTGCAGTCAGCTAGAGCGCTGACGTCAGGGAAAGGGGAGGGAGGGGGGAACTTTAACTACGATTATCTCTCAAACCATAAAGGTTTAAGTGATGGGACCGGGGGCATTTAGTTTAAGTTTTTAATCAGTGTAAGATTTTTTTTTTAATATAAAAAAACAACACTATTCCTTTAATAAAATAATGCAAATTGAACTTTTGAATGTGGAATCACCCGGCACATGTACCATTATTTATCTCAGCAGGAAACACTGTACAGTTTCTATTTTTTATAATGAAACATTACAGCTACTTTTATTCCCTGAAAGCTAGACACCGCTAGCATATTCCTTTGCAATGTGTTTAAAGGGATAGTAATACTTCGTTTTAACTTTATTTTATTTTGTAGGCATTAAAAAAACATGAAGAACGATATAAGTCTTATCTCTCAAACATTTATGGTTTGAGAGATATTCACAAGCAAAGTATCCCCCTCCCGCCCCTTTTGCCTAGTGTAAGCCATCTCTTCTCAGATGTGGAATCCAGTCCATAGACCAGACAGATAACAGAAGGGGACACTCTTCTTCCTATGAGAACAATGAAAGCCCTGCCCCCTTGACAAGTTTTTCAGCTTTTTCCCTTATCTTAATTCAAGATTGTCCCTCTCTGCAGTCTATCTGGGCACCTCCTTTCTGATGTGGCTGAACGGGGGGGGGGGGGGGGAATACTTTGCTTGTGAATATCTCTGAAACCATAAAGGTTTGAGAGATAAGACTTATATCGTTCTTCATGTTTTTTTAATGCCTACAAAATAAAATAAAGCTAAAACGAAGTATTACTATCCCTTTAAGATGCCTTTTGATATAACAGGATGTGTCTCAGCCATGCGTCTGTGCAACTCACAAATCTGTTGTCAGGAAGTCCATTGTACCAGCCAACAAAATCCCTGGCAGAGTATACTCCGGGCAGTTCCTCCCCAGGGATGCCCAACTCACGTTTATCTTCAGCGCCGTAGCTCTGTAAGATGGACATGAGGTCACATGAACAAGTAGTCAGGAGAAAAGAGTAGAGAGTTCTCGTCCCCCACAACACAACTACCATACTTACTCACCAGTACAACGGCATGATATGCTCCCTGCAGCTCCTCCACTGTCACATCTCTCCCAACTGTCACATTCCCCAAGAACCCAAAGCGCTCCGACTGGGCTGTCTGCGTGAAAGTGTTAATGACGTTCTGTGAAGAGAGGGTAATAGTGAATAGGTGAAGACAATGTGCAGAGGTTGGGAGTGATAGGCAGGAGGAGCAAGAGAAAACAGATGAGAAGAGGAATTGGGGGACAGTTATAGTAACATAGTAGATAAGGCTGAAAAAAGACATGCGTCCATCAAGTCCAGCCCATGCCAATAACACCCCTGTTGATCCAGAGGAAGGCATCAAAAAAGCCTTCTGGAGCAATTTCCAGTGTAGGGGTGTGTGTGTGTGTGTGTGTGTGAAATAGTTTCCCGGCTCAATATCCTATTTGCTTTGAAGCCATCTGTCATAACTGTCAATACTGTTCTGTGCCAGATAGGCATCCATTGCTTTTTTGAATGCAGTTACATTATGTGCAAGCACTACATCCCGAGGCAAAGAATTCCATAGCCTTACCGCCCTTACTGTAAAGAATCCCTGCCTGTGTTTTAGTCGAAAGCGCCTTTCCTCAAGTCTTAATGGATGACCTCTTGTTCTTAGCTCAGCTCTTTGCATAAATAATTAATTGGATAGTTCTTTGTATTGACCTTGAATGTATTTGTAAATGGTAATCATATCACCCCTTAGACGTCTCTTTTCTAATGTAAACAAACCCAGTTTGGCTAGTCTCTCTTTATAACTCAGATCCTCCAATCCCTTTATCAGTTTTGTTGCACGTCTCTGCACCTTTTCCAGTTCAGTAATGTCTATTTTTAGAACAGGCGCCCAAAATTGTACTCCATATTCTAGATGAGGCCTAACCAAGGATTTATACAGAGGTAGGATAATATTAGCATCCCTTGCTTCTACACCTCTTTTTATGCAGGCTAGTACTCTATTTGCTCTTGCAGCAGCTGAGTGACTCTGCACACTGCTGTGAAGACTATTGTCTATCAGTACACCTAAATCTTTCTATAATGAGGATTTCCCAAGTTATAGCCTGACAGGCAGAGATGGGGAGGACACACACAATACAGACTGAGGGATGACCCACAAAACAGATTATCTGAATCACAGTGGAGCATAACT
Source organism: Rhinophrynus dorsalis (assembly GCA_037306005.1). NCBI lineage: Eukaryota > Metazoa > Chordata > Amphibia > Anura > Rhinophrynidae > Rhinophrynus > Rhinophrynus dorsalis. The sequence goes on along the minus strand of CM074727.1, from coordinate 22,354,619 downwards.
AAGAGGGCAAATGTAGAGCAATTCTGGGGTAAACCGGCAAAAGCAAAAAAATACAAATTCCTGCTAATTTACAGGGAACCTCTGAGGTATTCAAGGATTTAAGAGTCTAAATTAAAATGCGGGGTATCCAACACAATGCTTTGCAATGCACTGGAAAATCCTCTGGCACTCAAAGGGATAATGGGAGTTTTGTTCCTTCTGATGCAGCTACAGCGTCCTTGTGAAACATAATGCCACCAATGTGTGACGCATCCTAACACAGCATGGTGCAGCTTGGTTGTGCTCACACATTGGGGGTAACCAGGTTTCAGCATGCTGAGCAGCATAGGCTGCCTCACACATCATTTACATGGCAGTTTTGGCAGTGGAGATACTGTTCATATCCTCCTATGACTGTGCAACCCACCTGGGCATTGGTCAGCAACAAATGCATGACCCCCATTTGGGCCGGCCTTGTGATACACTTCTATCAGGTATTTCATGCAAGAACGCAGGACATGAGAAGTAAATACAGGCAGCTTTGCCTGCTCTAAGTGGTCCATGTGAACACAGCCTTAGGCAATGCAACCTAGGTGTCCTTAGCCCCACCCACTCCTGCATGACCCTGTCCCAAGCGCCATCCTTTGTTGTCTGGCACAGTGAGTCCTGGATGTCGTGTCCATGTAGGCGGACATGACAGCTGCTAGCGGAACCAGAGGACCTCAATCTCTGATCACTGCAACTGGTAATCTTAACCCTTTAAGGGACAGAGGGGTGGGCAATGCATTGTGTTGCCCATCCCTCTGGTTCTTAAAGGGATAGTAATTTTTCAAACTAAAAGCTGCTCCAATAAATCTTCATAGTATTTGGGCCATGGGGAGTGTTATTTCAATTCTATCAGAGTTGTAGTTCAAGAGTAATTGAAAGATAAAGTATCCCCCTCCCGCCCCTTTTACTGATGTAACACTGCTCACCTCAGAGCAGAAGGGTGGTGTCCAGATGGCTTGCAGAAAGGGACATTCTTCAGTGAGCACAAGGGAAAAACCTGAAAAAACTGTCAATGGGGCAGGGTTTTTCATATGATCACAGTAAGAAGATTGTCCTTTGCTGTGATCTGTCCGGTCAAGAGACCAGATTCCACATCTGAGGGGAGGTGCCTTACACTAGGTAAAAGGGGCGGTAGGGGGATATTTTATCATTCATTTACTCTTGACCTACAATTTTGACAGTATTGAAATAACACTCTCCATGACCCAAATACTATGAAGATTAATTGGAGCTGCTTTTATTTTGAAACATTGCTATCCCTTTAAAGGGATAGTAATGTTTCATAATAAAAGCAGCTCTAATTAATCATCATAGTATTTGGACTTTGGAGAGTTTTATTTCAGTTCTGTCAGAGTTGTAGTTCAATGACAAAGTATCTCCAAAGTGTCCCCCTCCCGCCCCTTTTACTGATGTAACACTGTTCAGCCAGATCAGAAGGAAGGTGCCCAGGTAGATTGCAGAGAGGGACAATCTTCAATTAAGATAAGGGAAAAACATGAAAAGCTTGTCAATGGGGGCAGGGCTTTCATTGTTCTCATAGGAAGAAGATTGTCCCCTTCTGTTATCTGTCTGGTCTATGGACTGCATTCAACATCTGAGAAGAGATGGCTTACACTAGGTAAAAGGGGCGGGAGGGGAAACTTTGCTTGTGAATATCTCTCAAACCATAAAGGTTTGAGAGATAAGACTTATATCGTTCTTCATGTTTTTTTAATGCCTACAAAATAAAATAAAGTTAAAACAAAGTATTACTATGCCTTTAAAGGTTTACATAGGCTAAAGCTCAGTCTGAAAAAACAGCCTGCAACTGTCATGTCTGTATCCATGGACATAATAGTCAGGACAGAAAGAAGATGTTATTTCTTTAACAAAGGCACAAGAGCGGCATTCCTTGGGGCCAGTAGGATTTTCTGGTCATAGTAAGGTAAGCAAGGGTTATTATATTTAATAAAAAGGTGTTAGGTCTCCTTTGAAGTGCTGCTGTCACCCTAAGACATGATTAGTTTGTTTAACAGAGAATTAAAATCTGCTGATGAATGTTGTTTTAGTAACTCATCACCATGTGTACGGACAGCTGATTGACCTTCGGATGTTAACCCTTTGTAGTGTGATGATGCGTTTCTGTGTGGTTCTGAAATGCTCTGATCCTTCACGTGAGTCCTTGCAGAAGGTCTGTCTCTTATCTGTGAGGCCGCTCTATCTACACAAACTGTTCAAGGACTCGGCTCTCTTATCTCAAACACGCAGCCTTTCATATCTGCTTTAAACCATCCGACCCGCTCCCTGGATACCAGGGAAGAATCACATTGGATCTCTGCGCAGTTCAGGTTCAACTCTCTGCACATCGGCCCTTCAGTACAAGAGGGAGGTGTGTACTGGTGCGGCCCAAAAACCGATCAGCACAACTGGCACATTATAAAAAGGCTTATGTATTAACTCCTTAATGACCGCCCAATCCACGGGAGAGCAGCCGTTAAGGAATCGCCACGTGCAACCGCGTGGTGACCCTGAAATTCCATGACGTGCCGGGACCATCAACGTTCCTTAACCCACTGAATGCCAGAGGGGTATGTAATGCATTGCAAAGCAATGCGTATCCCTCTGGCACTCAAAGTGTTAACTGCCGCATTTGCAATGTGTTGCCTACCCCTCTGGCACTCAAAGGGTTAAGCAATTCTAGAGTAAACCAACTGTACCAGAAGGGACATAAATTTTCCCAGATGCCTATTGATTTAAAGGGATAGTAATGTTTCACAATAAAAGCAGCTCCAATTAATCTTCATAGTATTTGGGCCATGGAGAGTGTTATTTCATTTCTGTCAGAGTTGTAGTACAAGAGTAATTGAATGATAAAGTATCCCCCTCCCACCCCTTTTACTGATGTAACACTGCTCACCTCAGAGCAGTAAGACTGTCCGGATGGATCGCAGAGAGGGACAATCTTCAGTGAACATAAGGGAAAACCTGAAAAACCTGTCAAGGGGGGCAGTGTATTCCTTATGATCACAGTAAGAAAACTTTTACTTGTTGTGATCTGTCTGGTCTCAAGAGTCTAAGGGGAGATGGCTTACACTAGGTAAAAGGGGCAGGAGGGGAATACTTTATCATTCAATTACTCTTGAACTACAACTCTGACAGTATTGAAATAACACTCTCCATGGCCCAAATACTATGAAGATTAATTGGAGCTGCTTTTATTATGAAACATAATGAACATTATGAAAGGGACAATCTTCAATTAAGATAAGGGAAAAACCTGAAAACTTGTCAAGGGGGGCAGGGCTTTCATTGTTCTCACAGGAAGAAGATTGTCCCCTTCTGTTATCTGTCTGGTCTATGGACTGGATTCCACATCTGAGGCAAGGTGGCTTACACTAGGTAAAAGGGGTGGGAGGGGGATATTTTATCATTCAATTACTCTTGAGCTACAACTATGACAGTATTGAAATAACACTCTCCATGGTCCAAATACTATGAAGGTTAATTGGAGCTGCTGTTTTTTGTGTAACATTACTATCCCTTTAAACATGGCTCTACTATAGACAGAAAATCCTAATGACCCATATGAATTTTGTTGCTGTGCTTTTGCAGAAACATCTTCATGACATCAGTCCTGGTTGTCATGTCCACAGAAGAGACATGGCAGCTTCTAGCAGGACACAAACTCAACCCACTGCACCCGTGTTGCCCACCCCTCTGGTTCTTATACGGTTAAGTAGGCCCAGTTTTACAATATCCAGGTCTGACTGAAGAGGTTATCTTTTGAACAAAAGCACAAGAACATTCATGAGGGCCATTAGGATTTTTAGGCTAAAGTACAGTTAATGAGCGAGGGTTTATTTTAATCCAGTGTGTCATCCGTATCATTGTAAAACGTAGATGGGGACAAATCAGCAGCACAATATGTATAATGTGTAGATATAACCAGTGACTAAGTAATCACTTGCAGTGGAATCCAACCCCGTGTTAGTAACTCCAACAGGATACAAAGTATAACTAACCAGGGCCTGGATTACAATGCAGGTGATACAATTATCACCTTCTTTGAAGTCAATGGGAGGATTTGTAGATAAAACCAGTAATGAAGTTATCACTTGCAGTGAAATCCAGCCCCATGTTAGTAACTCCAACAGGATACAAAGTATAACTAACCAGGGCCTGGATTACAATGCAGGTGATACAATTATCACCTTCTTTGAAGTCAATGGGAGAATTTGTATAAAACCAGTAATGAAGTTATCACTTGCAGTGAAATCCAGCCCCATGTTAGCAAAACCAGCAGGTTACATTGTGCCAGTCATGATATCCCACTCACCTTTACTTCTGGGTGGTCTGGTGCCACGCCAAAACGCACCAAACCAAAGGGCACTGGTAGTTTTTCATAGATATCGACTTTAGCCTGTGGGTGGTGCTGTGGAGGGAGAAATAGTGTTATGAAAGCCACAGAATCTGGGCTCCTGGGTGCAGGAACAAAGGGGACCGGGTATGTGGTTGTAAAAAAATGTCATTGATTTAACTGGACCTTTAACTCTAATCAGGAGCAGATTTACTTTTCAGATGTCCCTAGGCAAGGAATCCTTAGCTCTGCCCACGGCCATATCCGCACTCCTCCCATGACCCCACCCCCAGTCCCATCCACTTGTTACCCAGAACAGTAAATACCTTTGGCCTATAACAGTGATTCTCAACCAGGGTGTCGTCGCACTTTGGTGTGCCATGGACATCAAATTAAGAAGACTGACAAAAATGTGACTATTGTCTTTTAAAGTATAAGTAATGTCCCAGAAAAAAATCATTATCGTTTTGTAGTGCTTAAAAAGTTTAATTATATGCAACAAAACCTATCTCTCAAACTGCTATGGTTTGAGAGATATTCGCATTGAAAGTTTGTCATTTCCTGCTGTCAGCTTTAAAACTGACAGCAGAAGATCAGTGTTGGTTGACACGAGGAGGCTCTTCAGCAGAGCCGCAATCGCGTTATTTAAAACAAATTACTTAATTGGAATGGTCTACAAAGTGTGCTTGCAAACCAGGCACACTTTGCAGACCTTTCCAGTGAAGTCATTCTTTTTAAATAACGCCATTTCGGCTTTGCTGCAGAGCCGCCAGTTGGTCCATGGACAGGATTCGCCTGCAGTTAGCACAGCGCTGATGTCAGGGAAAGGGAAGGGGGGGTGGGAACTTTATTGCAGAATACCTCTCAAACCATAGAGGTTTGAGAGATAGGATTTGTTGAATATAGTTGAACTTTTTAAAGGGATAGTAATGTTTCATAATAAAAACAGCTCTAATTAATCATCATAGTATTTGGACTTTGGAGAGTGTTATTTCAATTCTGTCAGAGTTGTAGTTCCAGAGTAATTCAATGACAAAGTATCCCCCTCCCGCCCCTTTTACTGATGTAACACTGTTCAGCCAGATCAGAAGGGAGGTGCCCAGGTAGATTGCCGAGAGGGACAATCTTCAATTAAGATAAGGGAAAAACCTGAAAAACTTGTCAAGGGGGGCAGGGATTTCATTGTTTTCATAGGAAGAAGATAGTCCCCTTCTATTATCTGTCTGGTCTATGGACTGCATTCCACATCTGAGAAGAGATGACTTACACTAGGTAAAAGGGGCGGGAGGGGAACCTTTGTTTGTGAATATCTCATAAACCATAAAGGTTTGAGAGATGAGACTTATATCGTTCTTCATGTTTTTTTTAATGCCTACAAAATAAAATAACATTAAAAAGAAGTATTACTATCCCTTTAAAGCGGAACTTTCAGATCATTGTAAGTCGCCACGCGACTAGCTTGGAAATAGATGTCTTACCTTTAAAAAATAGCAGAGTGTAAAGTAATCCTTCCCGTTTGGGGACTGACGGATAGGTTAGTGCGGTCCGCGCCATCAATCTCTTACGGTAACCATATGGTGCACTGCAGTGCTACTCAATGGAGACCGGGACTGACAGCGCAGGCACGCAGACAAGATGTCTGCGCTGTAGCCTGGGTTCCGGTCTCCAAACGGGAAGGATTTCTTTACACTGGGCTATTTTTTACGGTAAGACATCTATTTCCAAGCTAGTCGCTATGCGTTTAATGAATGCATGGCGATTTAGTACGATCTGAAAGTTCTGCTTTAAGCACTAAAAAACGATAAAAGATTTTTTCTGGGACATTACTGTCCCTTTAAATGTAGAAACATGGAAATTGTTATGCACAATATGTTCATTTTTATTACTATGATTGTGAGAACTAATAAAATCTCTATATTTATGAAGTATACAATTTATTACACCCTAGATAAATTACATTAAACATGTAAAAGTTCCATGAAAGTTCCAGATTGCATGTTAGGTGTGCCTTGAGCAAAAAAGGTTGAGAACCACTGGCCTATAACAAGCAAGAACTAAATAAGAGCTTAACCCCTTGGTTGCTAGAGAGATGGCCATTGCATTGCAGAGCAATGCATAGGAGATCTCTCTAGCATCCAAGGTGTTAAATAATAGCCTGCAACGGGGTATAAAACTGGTGCAAGGACATGGACATTGTTCTGGCCACACCCACAAGAGAGAATGTGGGTGTGGCCAGCTCAGCTGGGGAGCCCCTCAGAATTTGGAACTCTAGGCAGTTATCTTGTCTGCCTATTGGGAAATCTGGCTCTAATATTAGAGAGGCCTCCAAAGTAATGCAACACAGACCTCTCGAGCATTCAAGCCCAATTAATCAATGGTATTTTTTAAAATTTGTTCCATATGGTGAAGCTGGTTTGCTTCAGAATTACTCCAGTTTTTCTATATGCATATGGCCCTTTGTTTCTTTTTTTTTTCAAGCTGAAAAATGTGCAGACATTGAAATGCATAGGAACCAGAAGTACATCACTGACTTAGCTTAGTGCCAAGGAAGTCAATTGTTGGCACTCCAGCTCTTGATGTCTACAATTTCTATCACTGCCAACTACATACTGGATGAATGGGACGATGTGAGCCCCAGTCTCCAAAACAGAGATGGATCATGGGCAAGGCAACCTAGGCACCTGTCTAGGGCCCGGTGACTTGGGAGGGAGGCGAGGGCTACCGTGACTCACAGTCAGTGTCTGGCACTGACAGTGAACTTCTTGTGCATTCTGCCTCTGTTCCCTTATCCTGTGCACGGTGCACAGACCACAGGGTCACGCAAGCTTGCACAGACAGGGAACTAGCTTCCTTTCATTGAGTCTCAATGTCTTGCGTGCACGACCTTGTGGTCTATGAACCATGTGTAGGATATAGGGGGATAGAGGCAGAAAGAGCAAGAAATACAGAGCATCCACCGCCATCTTCGTCTCCACAATGTGGAGGTGGCAATGTGGAGGTGGGCAATGTGGAGGTGGGCAATGTGGAGATGGGCAATGTGGAGATGGGCAATGTGGAGATGGGCAATGTGGACTCAGGACAATGTGGAGGTGGACAATGGGGGCCAACGTGGAGGTGGACAATGAGAAGCTGGACAATGTGGGCATATCCAGAAAGGATTGTGGCAGGATTGGGGGGTGGCAAGCTAGTGGGGGGCCCCAATTTGGGATGCTGCCTAGGGCCCCATAGAGTCTTAATCCGGCTCTTCTCCAAAAGCTGGAGAGTAAAAGTTTATCTACACCTGGCTTGGTGCATTAATCCCCCTCAGAGTCTAGCTTACTCAGTGACAACCAGGGACCAATAAGCAGCCAAAACTCCCATTTTCCTTTATACATATGAGACTATATCTCTTTTTTTTTTTTTTACTTACTGTAAAAGCTTCTCAGTAATAAAAAGGTGAGTCAAGGTTTAACAAAATGTGTTTAGGTGTTTTTAAAGGAAATTAAAAACTGCCTATATGTGGTGCAGGTCCAGTTTAACAGAAAGAAATAAACCATTTCAGACTAATAGTTTTTACAAAAGACCTTAGTGATTTATTTTTAATTTTATACATTAAGTTAGGATGGTTACCTTCAGAAGGTGCTGGGCCGTGTAGAACCCAGCTGGGCCGCTCCCAACTATGCAGATCTGTAGGGCATGATGGATGGAGGAGAGGGGTCTGTGTGCACCTGAACACAAAGAGAGATGTGAAATCCCCAGAGATCATCACTCTTATATATCCCAGCTATTTCTGGGCAGAACATCACTCGTATACAACTCCTGCTAGGTGTATGTAGAACATGACTCCACTGCACTTAAAGGGATAGTAATGTTTCATAATAAAAGCAGCTCTAATTAATCATCATAGTATTTGGACTTTGGAGAGTGTTATTTCAATTCTGTCAGAGTTGTAGTTCAGGAGTAATTCAATGACAAAGTATCCCCCTCCCGCCCCTTTTACTGATGTAACACTGCTCAGCCAGAGCAGAAGGGAGGTGTCCAGGTAGACTTCAGAGAGGGACAATCTTCAATTAAGATAAGGGAAAAACCTGAAAAACTTGTCAAGGGGGGCAGGGCTTTCATTGTTCTCATAGGAAGAAGATTGTCCCCTGCTGTTATCTGTCTGGTCTATGGACTGCATTCCACATTTGAGAAGAGATGGCTTACACTAGGTAAAAGGGGCGGGAGGGGAAACTTTCCTTGTGAATATCTCTCAAACCATAAAGGTTTGAGAGATAAGACATATCGTTCTTCATGTTTTTTTAATGCCTACAAAATAAAATAAAGATAAAACTAGGGTTGCACCGATAACGATACTGGTATCGGTACCGATACCAGCATTTGCGCGAGTACTTGTACTCGTGCAAATGCGGCCGATGGCAACACCGATACCCTGTGTCAGGGTCGGCGCTGCAGTGAGGGAGCCCGGGGAGCTGCTCACAATGCTCCCCGGTTGCCTCTCTCCTTCATGTAGCGTCTGAGCGTTGCCGCGGGTTACCATGGCAATGCTCTGACGCTGACTTCTGCCGGGGCTCGCGAGAGAACAGCGAGCACCCGGCAGAGGAGAGTAAGGGAGGCTAGATGGGACATTTGAGGGGGTGGTGAGAGGCAAAGAGGGGTGCCAAGAGGGAGAAAAAGGGACTAAGAAAAAGGGTAAAAAAAAAAAAAAAAAAGGCAAAAGGAGTAAAGATCATGAGACAAAAGGAGGGGAACTAAGAAAAGGCAAAAAGGAGGGGGGATCAGGAGAGAGCAAGAGAGGCAAAAGAGTGGGATCAAGAGTCAAGGAGGGGGACAAAGGGGGATCAAAAGGGAGAAAAAAAAGCCAAGGCAAAAGGAGGGAGCTCAAGAGGGGGAGAATGAAGTAAAAGGTGGGAATCAAGAGGGGGAGAAAGAGGCAAAAGGGGACAGTCAAGAGGTGGTGTGTATATATATATATATATATATGTATATATAATATTATATTTCAAGTACTCACCAATACTTTTTTTGAGGTCATTTGCCAGTTTTCCAAGTACCTAAAGCATATATATTATATATATAATATATGCACTTTAAGTACCTGGAAAACTGGCAAATGACCGCAAAAAAAAGTATCGGTAATTGGTATCGGCGAGTACTTGAAAAAAGTATCGGTACTTGTACTCGGTCTTAAAAAAGTGGTATCGGTGCATCTCTAGATAAAACGAAGTATTACTATCCCTTTAACAGCACTTCTCACTCCCATCCACTTACCAGCAGTTCAGGTGGCAGGAGGCACTTACACCCAATAGCACTTACTCCTTCTGTGTCCCACCTACCTTCCTCTAGACTGTAAGCTCTCACGAGCAAGGCCCTCTGATCCTTCTGTTCTCCACAATTGATTTGTACTATTTAATACCTCTGTATGTCCATTCCCTATTGTACAGCGCTGCGTAATTAGTTGGCACAATATAAATAAAGAATAATTACACCTCCTGCTACCTCCCTGCAGACCACTCATATACTCTTCCTGACAGCTCCCTGCAGATGATCATTCCTATACACCTCCTGCTAGCTCCCTGTTGGTACTACTACTATATAATTCTTGGACACTCGTTGCAAAGCATCACTCCTATACATTTTGTGGCAGCTCCCAGAACAGCATCCCTTTTATGCATCTCCTGCCATCTCCCTACACAGCATCACTGATAGAAACCCCTGTCAATAAGAATCTTAACCCTTTGAGTGCCAGAGGGGTACGGAACGCATTGCAAAGCATATACATATTGGTAATTAACCAAACGTGACAATTGCATGTACATAAAAGGGTCTATTGGTAGTTTCTAATATAAACTGGGAAACAGGATGAAGCTGTTCCAAAAATTCTAGATATACAATATTATTTTAATCGCAGTTGCAGTTTTTAGAGTTTTAGTTATGCTTTTTTATTTTTTTCTAATAAAGGTTACGGTTAAGTTTTAACTTTACATGACTATTTTGGTCTCATAAACAAATAATAAGTTGCGAGTGCCTGCTGGTGTTCTGTCTCTTTAATATTATTGACTATATGCTGTCTGCCAGCTCCTTGCATATCATCATTCCAAAATACCTCCTGTCTGCAGAGTATCAACCTAATAAAACTCTTGTCAGCTCCCTGCAGGACATCAGACCCATGCACCTTCCAACAGCTCCCAGCAGGGTATCACTCCTATAAACCATACAAGACACACTGGCTAACTATAGCCAGTAACTGGGAGAAACCAGCCCTGAAATGGCCAGATGTCTTGGTTCAACGCAACCACACGTACCAGACAGAATGGCTATTAATGGTTGGCCAAGGCCGCATCCCAAAATTATATATGATCCCTATGGACAGCATGCCATCACTGCACTGACTTCCCTCTATGAAACACTTTTCATTAACCTCACTCTGACATAAGCTCTACTGAATCTGCCTCTTTACTGATGCTTATCCCACACCTCAGGAACTACATGTCTGTTGGTTTTCTATATATATGTTTAACCCTTTGAATGCCAGAGACATATCCAACACATTTTGCTGCAATGTGTAGGATACCTCTCAGGCAAAGGAATAACGGTGGTCTCATGTACATCCATACACACCTTTGCACTGCATGTTGCGCATGGAGACAGATACTTTTTTATGTTATGTTCAGCTTTCTGTTGTGGGTGGATTCTTTATTGTTATGTACAGCTTTCTAATAAACTATATAATGTATCTGTTAAGAAAGAGAGTCCCATTTAAATAATGTGGACTTTTCATTCCACTTCTAAGTTCAGGAATTACTTAATTAGTTACTGAATTCCATTCTGTGCAGAACATTTCTCAATACACCTTCTGCCAGGTCACTGCAGTGCATTCCTACAAAACAATTCCTAACAGATGTCTGCAGTACAAATCATCTCTTTTCATATCCACTCTGTGGATTTCTCCAAACCTGTCCTGTCATCTACCTGCATACATCAGTTCAGACATTTTCAGGTTTAGGCATCTGCAGAGTACTGAACCTTTCTCCTCCCCATAAAAGTTTACTACTATGAAGACGTGATACTTTGTAATAGGATTATAGAATGAAAACATTTTAAGTAATAAAACCATTTCTTGAAAACAAACAAAAAAAACTTGTCAGGCCACTTCAAATCACTGCTCCTATAATCCTCCTGTCACATGACTGCAGAATATTGCTCCTATACAAAGCACATGATATACCTACAGTGCATTGCCCCAATAATCCTCCTATCAGATGCCTGCAGAACAATGCTCTCATATAAAAGCATGTGAAAAACATGCAGAGCATTGCTTCACTAATCCTCATCATATGCCTGCCAGCTCCCCGAGCACCAAGGAGTCTTCTGACACTTCCCTGCAGTACATTACACCAAGTACATCTCCTGTCACCTCCCTGCAGAATATTACGCCAAGATATGTACTGCTGGCTTTCTGCAGAGCATTACCTCTTCTATTGGCTATCTTTAGAACAATGCACCAATACATCTACTGTCAGCTCTCTTCAGAAAATTACACCACATATCCCCTGACAGCTTCCTGCAGAAGATTACACGAAAAGATGTGTCCCTTGCAGAGCATAACACCAGTACAATTCCTGTCTGTAACCTCATTGTAGGCAACTTCAACAAAACTAGTGACAGATACCTGCACAGCATTGGTGCAAAACACAATGCAGAGCATTACTTCAATAAATCTAGTGACAGCTACTCGCAGAGCATTAGTCCTACACATAATGCAGAGCATTACTCAAAAAAAAAAAAAAAAACTAGTGACAGCTACTTGCAGGGCATTAGTTCTACGCACAATGCAGAACATTACTCCAATAAAACTAGTGACAGCTACTTGCACAGCATTAGTCCTACACACAATGCAGAACATTACTCCAATAAAACTAGTAACAGCTACTTGCACAGCATTGGTGCAATACACAATGCAGAGCATTACTTCAATAAATCTAGTGACAGCTACTCGCAGAGCATTAGTCCTACACATAATGCAAAGCATTACTCCAATAAAACTAGTGACAGCTACTTGCAGAGCATTAGTCCTACACACAATGCAGAACATTACTCCAATAAAACTAGTGACAGCTACTCGCAGAGCATTAGTTCTACACACAAACAAACAAAAATTGAGACAGCTACATGCAGAGCATTGGTGCAATAGACAATGCAGAGCATTAATTCAACAGAACTAGTGACAGCTACTCGCACAGCATTATTAGTCCTACACACAATGCAGAGCACTACTCCATGAAACTAGTGACAGTTACATGCAGATCATTGTTCATGAGAACACACACAATGCTGAGCATTACTTCAATAACCCCACTGCTTGTTCTTACCCAGTACGTGTCCTGCAGGCACCGGGCGGCCCCTGGGAAGGAGAAGGCGGCCAGACAGACCCCACATCCTGCCACCGAGGGCAGACATGCCGACTGACAGGCCAAGCACAAGCCCTGGGCTGGAATGAAAACTTCGCCCCGCCCAGGCTCCTCCCTGGCAGGCAAAGGCCGCACTGTGTCAAGGCCGCGTTCCGATACCATGGCAACTCTCATGCGCAGAGATGACGCGAACCAGAACGGGCGCATAACTGATTACGTCACATCGTTTTCCAAACAGCGTTCCCTTCAGTGTAGAGCGCTGTGATTCTGATCTTGAGTTTGTCTATGCACAGTAACAGGGCATGTTTTCAGGATATCAATGATAAAGTTCAGTTGCATGTTTCTTCACGCTGAGGGTTTGACCCAAATCCCAGTGTGAACCAGTCCAGAGCTAACTACTAAATGATCTTCAACAATTAACCTCTTATTTACTCTCTAAATTTGTGAAATTTCTACCAGAAAGATAGGGGAGAAGTCTTGTTTGCCTTATGTGCGTTCAAGCAGCATACAGATTCCCAAGTATCCCTGGTGTCCCTCTTTTTAGAAGATCAGACTGTGTTGTGTGTATATAAGCATAGCCGGGAACTTTCAGGGTTTGACCCTGAGACCAGGGACGTGCACAGACATTTTGGAGGGCAGGGGTTCAAATGAAAAAAGGGCACGTCTCATTTATTTATTTTTATTTTTTTGTTAAAGGGCAGGTGCCCAAGCCCCACCTTGGTGTCTATCTGTTCACGTGCCTGCCTGAGACTCAGGGTTTTGGCCCAAATCTCAGGGTGAAGAGCCAAAATCTCAGAGTGAGAGAGTTTAGTGCTACTTGTTATATATTCTGCTCTAGTTAAATGCTTCTTTAGTCTCTAAATTGGTGCCACTTGTACCAGAAAGGCAGAGGGAGAAGTCCTGCTTGATTTGTGTGTGTTCATGCAGTGATATCTGTTAAGTTGTTGTGTATTGATGGCTGCTTGAATGCTGATTGGATTGACTCGATTACAGCGATCAAGGATAGATCACAGATAATCTATATTATGGGATATTTAAGGGTTAATATTTACACAATCTCAGGGTCAGCTCATTTTGAAAGTTCCCAGGTATGTATATAAGTGTATCACATTTTGCTCCACAGCAATAAAACTCACAATAATGTTTTTTTTTTTTACCAACTTTCATATATGTGTTTATAAATTAGTCTGTGTAAATAAAATACTTTGGACTTGCTCTAAATTATTTATTATGCTACACAAATAGGTGTAAATAGGTCATAAATAACCTAACAAAAGTATTGTTAATACCCACCCACCAGCCACGCCCCCACATACATCACCTAAAGCAAAAGTGTCCCTCTTTGGACAATTTAAATGTTGGGAGGAATGAAGCCATGATACCGCTGCGTTATGGCATCTTATAGGCTAATAAAGTTAAGCATCTCTGGGTTATAGCAAGCATTGACAAATTGCCTAAAACCTGTGGGAAGCACCAATTGTTAATGTTCTCAGGTCTCATATAAATAAATATGATGGTTAGGATATTTGCGTATCGCAGGTCTCAAAATTTACATATGCTTAAAGGGGAACTTTCAGCCCGCAATAACTTCATGTTCACTTACTGCTCACCTGGCGACTAGCTGCTTAGTAGCGCTAGTCGCCAGAAATCTTACCCGGTTCTTCAAATATATGCGTTTTACAGGAGCAGGAAGCACGGACATCTCTTCACAGTGACGTCCGTGCGCCTGCGCTGTCAGTCCCTTGTCAGTCCCTTGTGCACCGTATGGTGCACAAAGGACTGACAAGGGACTGACAGCGCAGGCGCACGGACGTCACTGTGAAGAGATGTCCGTGCTTCCTGCTCCTGTAAAACGCCGATATCTGAAGAACCGGGTAAGATTTCTGGCGACTAGCGCTACTAAGCAGCTAGTCGCCAAGTGAGCAGTAAGTGAACATGAAGTTATTGCGGGGTGAAAGTTCCCCTTTAAAGAGAGACAGCAAGAAATGAAAGAGAATATACGGACATATTATCTATCCGCAAGGAGAGACCAGTTCAATACTTTTTCATTCGGGACTCATTCTAGTCCTCACTTTACTGCTACACAGACGACTAAAACTTATTATCTTTATTAAACCTTCTACTATTAAAAACAACGTAACCCGTTGTCTGTTAGACTTAACGGGCTCTAAAAAACTCCATCTTCTGGGAGTCCAAGAGGGATATATACTATTGCGGGTCCCAATGGTCAACTATAACTAATTACACGGGTTCTCAATCACCCCTATTTTGATCTATACCACATTAATTTCTCAATAAACGGGCCACGTAAATTCGCCGTTCAGTATAAACTAGCGAAACTTGCCAGCACTCCAACACTCCCGCTTCTACCTCGTTAGTAGATATTGTAGCACTCTTGTTTATTATCTAAGTGCTCAATCTATCGAACATATATGTATACCTATCTAGCTCAGTCGTGTTTCACTCTCTTAGCATAAATTGGGTATGTCCCATATTCAGTACCGAGTGAAAGACTGACTGTAACAATCTCTATCTATTAGTGCCAATTGTGGCCTAACTAAGTCGTGTTTCACTCTCTTAGCATGAATTCGGTGTTAGCCCACATTCAAAACCGAGTGAAAGACTGACTGGGAAGAATGCTAGCTATCAGTACAAATAATGTGCGGTTTATATATATATATATATATATATATATATATATATATATATATATATATATATATATATACACGGCTCCGTGGACCCCAATAACGTTTATGCTAAAGTATCATAACCATCCTTAATGACCCTTATATTCCCTCTAATACCATATAAGCCCTACACGTTTCGCTGCTCATGCCAGCTTCATCAGGTCTGTGTTTCTATGGAAAACTGCATTGCAAGGGGTTCCACACTGCAAATTTAAGTAATGGAGGACAATGAGAAAAGGTGGTAGTGGCAGTGTGCTGTGGTTCCAAGGGAAAACAAAATGGGGGGTTCCACAAATGAGTTTACGTGATAGATACTAATCTTATAACTTAGTCTTAAAGTAGACCTGTCACCTTAAGGCAAGTTTAGTGTGTTTTACAAAAAATTAAAATCTTCCTATATGTCATCCTCGACTAACTTCTGTAGAATTAATAGTTTTTGAGCAATTCACCTTGACTTGTTGGTGGCACAATGTTGCTCTTTATGTTAATTACCTGTACATAGTATAGTTATCTCATCTCAGACCATTACACATAATGCTGGATAATTAAAAGGAGCCCTGGAAAAGGCAATGTCTTCTCCCTATATTTGACTAGATTTTAGGCCTCAGAAAATACTGAGTAGTTACAGGGAGCAGGATGAAGTATATGTGAATATAACCCAAGATTATTTTGAGGTGTTCGTGTTACTTTAATTTATATAATTATAGAAGGAAACTGAGGCAACCCAGCTGCTCTATGGGACAACGAAAAATGTAAGTATATAAGGTACATAGGGCCTAATTCACAAAAGATAATTCTGTACAAATCCAACTGTAGCATAGGGGACTTCCTTTTGGTATAAATGGGGATTTTAACCGATTGAATAATACAGGTCCTCAATGCACTGGAGACCTCCTTAGCAATCAACGGTTAAAGGGACAGTAATGCCATACAATACATATTGCGGGGTTTATCCCCGCTGAGTAAAACCATGATACTCCCACTGCTGAGAGATGTTTTATTCAAAAGTTATTACAGCTCAAAAGGTGCATTGTTTAGGTGCATTATTTCCATGGCCTGAAATGTTACAGTGGCGATGTTGCTACAACAGGCTCTGGAGGTTTATGGTCAACTGCCCAGAGTTGTCCATAGTCTGCCACCCTTTACTGATTTTATTATTATTTTTTTTTTACAGTTAATTACTAGAAACTAAAGGTTGAAGTCAAGATTAAAAAAAAAACAAACAGAAAAGAAAACCATTTATTTAAATTCTCAAGAAGAAAACATGGGGCACCGATAATGTAGTTCACTTGGAAGAAGATTTCCTCAATCTGAACACTCATTTGTCTGTGTCTCCTTAAAGGGATAGTAATACTTAATTATTAATAATCCCTATATTAAAGTCATATTAAAAATAAACGTATTGCCCCCAGTGTCATCTATCAAACCTTTATGGTTTGAGAGATAACCGCTCCTAAAGTTGCCCTCTCTCTCCCCCTTCCCCGAAGTCAACGTTGTAGCTGACTGAAGGGAAATCTGGTCTTACGATCATCAAGCGACTCTGCAGCAGAGCCGCAATCGCGTTAATAAAAAAAAATCTTTCACTAAAACGGTCTTCTACGTGTGCTTGACAAACGTGGATTTTTTTACAGTTAATTACTAGAAACTAAAGGTTGAAGTCAAGATTAAAAAAAAAACAAACAGAAAAGAAAACCATTTATTTAAATTCTCAAGAAGAAAACATGGGGCACTGATAATGTAGTTCACTTGGAAGAAGATTTCCTCAATCTGAACACTCATTTGTCTGTGTCTCCTTAAAGGGATAGTAATACTTAATTATTAATAATCCCTATATTAAAGTCATATTAAAAATAAACGTATTGCCCCAGTGTCATCTCTCAAACGTTTATGGTTTGAGAGATAACCGCTCCTAAGGGTGCCCTCCCCCTTCCCCGAAGTCAGCGTTGTAGCTGACTGAAGGGAAATCTGGTCTTACGATCATCAAGCGACTCTGCAGCAGAGCCGCAATCGCGTTAATAAAAAAAAAATCTTTCACTAAAACGGTCTTCTACGTGTGCTTGACAAACGTGGATTTTTTTACAGTTAATTACTAGAAACTAAAGGTTGAAGTCAAGATTAAAAAAAAACAAACAGAAAAGAAAACCATTTATTTAAATTCTCAAGAAGAAAACATGGGGCACTGATAATGTAGTTCACTTGGAAGAAGATTTCCTCAATCTGAACACTCATTTGTCTGTGTCTCCTTAAAGGGATAGTAATACTTAATTATTAATAATCCCTATATTAAAGTCATATTAAAAATAAACGTATTGCCCCAGTGTCATCTCTCAAACCTTTATGGTTTGAGAGATAACCGCTCCTAAGGGTGCCCTCTCCCTCCCCCTTCCCGAAGTCAGCGTTGTAGCTGACTGAAGGGAAATCTGGTCTTACCATCATCAAGCGACTCTGCAGCAGAGCAGCAATCGCTTGAAAACCAAGTACACGTAGGAGACCATTTCAGTGAACGTTTTCTTTTTTATTAACGCGATCCGGCTGTGCTGGAGAGACGCCTGAAAGTCGTACGACTGGCTTCCCTGCAGTCAATTAGAACGCTGACTACGGGGAAGGGGGAAGGAGAGGGCAACTTTAGGAGGCATTATCTCTCAAACCATAAAGGTTTGAGAGATGACACTGGGGGCAATACATTTATTTTTAATATGTCTTTAATATAGGGATTAGTAATAATTAAGTATTATTATCCCTTTAAAGATCTGAGGCAATCTCACATATTTGAGACAGTGAAAAGCCCACACACACACATACCTCTATTTAATTGCTGCTCCCCTCTCCTCTCAGGGTGAAAACCTGAGAACGTTGACAAAACACAAACACACAGGAGGTGCTGTAAATTGAACTTGAATAAGAATATATTATATAATGAAGAAAGATATCACTGTATTCACGTACAGCTGATTAATCTGTTAATTGGAACAATCAGCACACAGGGTAATCAGCCTGCCCTTTAACAGGAAAAGGGCAAGCCATTAAAAACTCCTGCTACTTGCTGCTACTTCCTGAGAAAGTAGCCTGTAAGCTAGGAAATGCGTTGAGTGACAATTTTAAAATTGTTTATCCGTTTGTGTTATTAAACTAATTTCATTTTAACATAATTTTTGTTGAAAAGTGCTATTTTTTACATTTGGGACACCTTTAAAGGGGAGATTGGAGGAGAGCGTGGACAGGTTTGTCCTCTTCCTGTCATATCGAAGGTCAATTACCCTGCATGCTGTTGTGCTGTTTGTTCCAAATCACTGGCTATTTGACCCTTTGTGAGTACAGTGATATCTTTCTCCATAACTTCTTATAGTCTTAATCTGGATCAATTTACAGCAGTCCTATGTGTTTTTGAACTTAAGCTCCTGAATGCTAGAGATGTCTCCAACTCAGGGTGTTTAACCCTTTGGTTGCCAGAGAGTTATCAAAATGCATTTCTCTGCAATGCCGTTGATACCTCTCTGGCACTCAAAGGGTTAATGGGATCTGTCATTAAATAGTTCCCCTTTCACATGTCCAATGATCCTATAGAGTAAGATCTGTCGATTTAGCTGGTGCCCAAATAGTGGGTGTCAGGACAGTCAGGAAAAGAGGATTTTAGTCTTACCTGTTAAATCCTTTTCTCTTAGTCCATATAGGTTGCTGGTAACTTTGGGTAGGCGATCCGTCCCTTTAATTAGGCAGGAAGAATTCTAGAATTGTATGCAGGGGGTGGAGCCTACCTTCCCTCCTTGGCTGCAGCTAGCCAACCAGCTCCAGTAAGATCTGAGACACTAACTATTGACTAGATAGTAGAAGGGAAAGAAGACTCCTGTGAGCATGACCCCGAAGGACCCCCACAGTCTGCCACAGGAGAGCCAAGAATGGTCCATTGACATGGTGGGAGACCAGTAACCTTTATGGACTAACAGAAAAGGATTTAACAGGTAAGATTAAAATCCTCTTTTCTCTGTCGTCCAATACAGGTTACTGGTAACTTTGGGATGTCCAACCATTGAGTTTCCCAGAGGTGGGAAGTAAGGTAAGGACCAGGCGCCAGGCCCCCAAAGTCACCAGAGCAGATATGAACCATCAGATCAGAGGTAGCCCAACAAAACAAATGAAGTGTCAATGGACACTGAACATGGGTAACAACACCCCAAACTGTTACACAGCACACTGAACTACAGCCAACAGGGCTCAAAAATGAAGGAAGCACCAAAGATCCGAAGAAGATCCTAGACAGGCAAGACTGCCTCCAGGATCTTCCTTGCAAAGCTGGCATCAGCCGATGCCAGCACATCAACATGGTTTGTGTACAGACGACTGATCAGCGGAGGCCTGATTCCTGTAAGCCCAAGAAGCCCCAATAGATCTAGTAGAATGAGCCATGACCCAAAAGGGAACAGGCTTCTTCCTGAGCTCGTAAGCCTTACGAATAGTGGACTTGATCCAGGGCGCAATAGTCACTTTGGATGCAGGTCTTCCTGCCCTGGGACCCTCAGGAATGACGAACAGCGCGTCAGATTGCCCGATAGACTCAGTGCAATGGACATAAATCTTGAGACAACGCTCCACATCTAACAAGTGGAGATCCCTCTCCTTGTCAGAGGTAGGGTCAGGGAAGAAAGAAGGCATCACAATCTCCTGACTGATATGGAACTCCGAAACCACCTTCGGAAGAAACTCCTGAGAAATGCGAAGCACCGCCTTGTCCTTGTGAAACACGAAAAAAGGTGGTCTACAGGACACAGCATGTAACTCCGCAACACAGAGAACGGACACGATTGCCAGGAGAAAGGCCATTTTCCACGTCAACAGTTGTACAGGAATAGTAGCCAAGGACTTAAAGGGAGGGCGCTGAAGAACGCCCAAAACCAAGTTAAGATCCTATTGAGAAGCGGGATTCTTAAAGACAGGACGAGTATGAGAAACGCCCTGAAAGAAAACCTTGACATCAGGAAGATTGGCAATGCGCCTCTGAAAGAAAACAGAGAGAGCAGAAGTCTGAACCTTAAGGGAACTCAAACTGAGGCCCTTATCCACACCGTCCTGCAAAAAGGCCAGGACCAAAGGCAGATCAAATTCTTGAGACAGATCCCTGTCAGCACACCATGATAGAAAGGTCGACCAGACATGATGGTAGGCCTTAGAAGAAACAGGTTTGCGGACACTGAGCATAGTAGCCACCACACCAGAAGAAAAACCTTTCTTCTTCAATATTGAGGATTCAATTTCCACGCCGTCAAAGCTAGCCGTTGAACATCCTCCTTCCACAGGTAACCCTGTAGAAGAAGATCTGGATGGCAAGGGAGCCGGAATGGCTCTGCCACTGACAGATCCAGAAGCTCTGGAAACCAAGCCTGTTGTGGCCAGTACGGAGCAATCAGAATGACTGGACAGTGCTCCAGTCTCAATTTCCACAACGCCCTGTGCAACATGGGTAGGGGAGGAAAGATTTAAGCCAGAGGAAATAACCAAGGAATGGACATGGCATCCACAGCTATAGCTAGAGGATCCCTCCAGCGAGAGCAGAACCTTGGAACCTTCCGGTTGTGTCTTGTCTCCATCAGGTCGATGCAAGGAAGACCCCGCTTCTGAACGATGAGGGTGAACACCTCTGCGTGCAGTTCCCACTTGCCGCTGTCCACTGTGTGTCGACTGAGGAAGCCCGCCATGATGTTCTCTACGCCAGGAATGTGCACTGCGGATATGGAACGTTTCTGCCAAGGATAAAATAGCCTTGACCTCTAACCAAGTGGTGAGACTTCTTGTTCCACTCTGCTTGTTGATGTAAGCCACGGCTGTGGTGTTGTCGGTCTGTACCCAGACTGGGCAGTCTTCCAGCTGAGGTGTCCAATGACGAAGGGCATGAAATATCACCCGAAGCTCCAACATGTTCATGGGAAGGAGAGATTCCTCCGGAGACCACCGACCCTGAGCACTCAGGTGACCCATGACCACTCCCCAGCCGGAGAGGCTGGCATCCGTCGTCACCGTGGTCCAGAAGGATACCAGGAAGGACTTTCCCTTCAGCAGATTTCAGAGGTCGAGCCACCATGACAAACTCAGTTCCAAATAAAGTAGAAGTGACACTGACATCTTCAGAAGGTCCGGCTGACCCCTGCACACCTGGATCACAAACCTCTGGAGTTCCCTGGTGTGAGCCATGGCAAATGGGACCGCTTCTATGGTAAAGATGAATTTCCCCACTAGAGAGGACAGTTTCATGGCTGGAACTGGATCGTGAGCCAGAACAGCAGAAACCCTGTGGGCGATCTGGTGAGCTACCTCGTCCGTGAGAAAAACCAAGCTGCTTTTCACCTTTTTTTCACCACTAAACACACACAATGATATTTAAAAAAAAAATTTTTTTTTTCCTCTTAAAGGTCCTTAAAGTGTTAGTAATGTCTAAAAAAAGGTTTTTTTTTTGCATTTAGAAGAGCTTAAAAAGCTGATCTAAATGCAAAAAAAACGTATCTCTCAAACCGCTATGGTTTAAGAGATACGGGCATTTAAAGTTCGCTGTTTCCTACTGACAGCTGTAAATCTGTCAGCAGGAGATTCATGTCGGTCGACACAGAGGCACTTGAGAAGTGCCGAGATCTCGTTACTTACAAGGAATCCCTTCATTCGAATGGTCTAAAACGTGTGCCTAGTGTTATTATATATGCCTAAGTCAGGGCACACATTTACACATGGGTATGGAGGAGCGCATGGTTTGTTCTTTGTCTTGCATGTGCACTTTGGGTTTTGGCCCAATGTTTCTTGGGGGGATTGGAGATCCCTCTTATTCCTTGCTGCTATCTAGATGCCAGTTATTTAACACTTTTTTCATTTATACACTACATGTATTTATTATGGTGAGTTAGAGCTATGGGCTTTTTTTTGTTTCTGCTTTTGTAACTCCTGAGGAAAGAACTTATAGCCAAGACTCCCCCCCAGGGCTTAAGGTCCAAAAAAAGCACCTGGTTACTGATCTAGCCACATCTAAGGGCACTGTCAGTTATGGTAATCCGCCCATTTGTGGTATTCCATTTATAACAGAAAAATAAAAAAAATAGCTAAAACTATAGCAGAACTGTTCTCTTGCCTGTGTCTTCACCAAGGAACAAATCTTACTGGAGCTGGTTGGCTAGCTGCAGCCAAGGAGGGAAGGTAGGCTTCACCCCCTGCATAGAATTCTAGAATTGTTCCTGCCTAATTAAAGGGGCGGATCGCCTACCCAAAGTTACCAGTAACCTGTATTGGACGACAGAGAAAACTATCTTGAAGGGTCAGGCTGTAGCTCTGAATAGTTGCCCAACAACAGAGTGAGTTGCCCTCTATGACTGCTGACTACAATGTTTCTGTGTACAGTCATACAGGTTGTGGCATGCTGCAACTTTCTTTTGACTGCCCATGATGCAGAGAAGTTGCAGTGTGTCTTGGATTGCAGAATTTAAACGAGGGGACTGGAACATTGTGATACTTGTCTTGTTCTCCATTGGAACACTAATGTTCTTAGGGATGCCACGGCAGGCGATGTTATCACTGGTTTTACATCACATATCACATCACATTTTGGAGCCATATGATACTAACTGAACATAAAACCATTAAAGGGATAGTAATACTTAAAATGTAAAAAATATATGTTGTAGGGTTTGTCCCCCTGAGTAAAACAAGAGTACTCCCACTGCTGAAAGGTGTTTCATTCAAAAGTTATTAATTTTCGAAGTTTAATTTTTTAGGTGCAATATCACAGTGGCCTGAAATTGTACAGTGGCGCTGTTGCTACACGATCCTATGGACAGCTCTGGTCCCGGGACCATAAATCTCCATAGGATGGTGTAGCAACATCGCCACTGTACAATTTCAGGCCACTGTGATATTGCACCTAAAAAATTCAGCTTCGAAAAGTAATAACCTTTGAATGAAACAGTTTTCAGCAGTGGGAGTACTCTTGGTTTACTCAGGGAGATAACCCTACAACACATTTTTTTTTACATTTTAAGTATTACTATCCCTTTAAGAAAGTTATAACCTGCCTTAGAATCCAGTCCTTAGAGATAAACACCAGAGTCTGAGGAAAATCCAGAGTTTTCCATTCATAATAAATGAGGACTTGACCCATAAACTGCTAGAGATGTCTTTAATACATTGTTTCTCAAATCATTGGAAACCACACTGGAAACCAAGGAGTTAATGAAAAACCCTACCCCCCCCAAAAAAAATAAAAAAAAATAAAATCATCTCAATAAATTCTAACCAACTGTAAAGCTTAGGGTTTAAATAACATTTAAATATTATTTTAACATAATAGGCTCATTGTGAGGGTATCAGGTCCAATTAATACTGAACTTGCAACAATACTGTTCAAATAGATTAGGAAGGAGATGTGATGATCCGGGATATTTGAAGGGTTGACGTGTATTCTAGTGCCCACTTTATTGGTCCAGAAACAGACATAGTACGTCCCACAGTAGGAGAGCAGGTCCTGCCCTTGTGGGTACCTCAGCGCAGGTCCGCCAGCTGCATAATGGGAGGAGCCAGGACCATCAGTTCCTCATATCTGCTCAGGAAGAGTCTCAGACGGGACATGTACGTGTCCCCCTGGTAAGGGAGATTGTGTTCCCGCAAGAAGGCAGACACTAAGGGTTTCATCTGTGACAAGAGAGAGAGAGATAGAGGAGGAATGAGCAGGGACAGAGACACAGGAAACAGGAAGTGATGCATTGATAGGAAAGATCAGTGAAATGTGGTCTAAATACAGAAATCCCTAGCACTTCCCTACATCAGGGGTAGAAAACATAAGCACCTGAAGCTGTTAAGGACTACAATTCTCATTATACTTGACCAGCTGTTGGCTGGGGGATGGGACTTGTACTCCACAACTTATATATAGTGCTTCAGGTTACTCACCCCTGCCCTAAATAACCATTATCTCAGGGGTAGCCAACCCTGGTCCTCAAGAGCTGTCAACAGTGCATGTTTTTTAGGATATCCCTGAATCAGTGCAGGTGGACTAATTAAAGTGACAGAGCCAATAATTAGTCCACCTGTGCTCCAGCTGGGATTTCCTAAAAGCATGCACTGGTGGTAGATCTTGAAGACCATAGTAACATAGCTGACAAGGCCGAAAAAAGATGCGTCCATCTAGTCCAGCTCATGCCCAAACACCCCTGTTGATCCAGAGGAAGGAAAAAAAAACAAATATTGAAGCTATTTCCAATAAAGCCTCAAGTGGGTAAAAAAATTATTTCCTGACTCCAAATGGAAATCAGATAGTTCCTTGGATCAACAACCTATATGGATAGAAGACAACTGTCATAGTTCTCAACATTGTTCTGTGCTAGGTTAGCTACCCCTGTTTAACCTAATATACACTATACTACTTG
Organism: Rhinophrynus dorsalis; assembly: GCA_037306005.1. Taxonomy (NCBI): domain Eukaryota; kingdom Metazoa; phylum Chordata; class Amphibia; order Anura; family Rhinophrynidae; genus Rhinophrynus; species Rhinophrynus dorsalis. The sequence goes on along the minus strand of CM074727.1, from coordinate 22,329,784 downwards.
AACCCTACCCTGCAAGTACTTAACCTACATATAAACTATCATATGTTTATTATACTACATGCACGTTATCTACATATATACAATAACCTACATCTATATATATAAAAGAAAAAGCATCATGTAACTGAAAAACTTGTCCGAAGCCTAACGCACCCAGGGGCATCAGTAAGGAGGGGATATTTATGTATCCTTCCTACTGCCAGTCCTGGAGATACAGGGGCACGTGATACCCACCAGAGCTGAATTTCTACTCGCCAGGGCTAAATTTTCACTCGCCATTGGCTAGTGGCGAGTGGAAATTTTGAGCCCTGTATATATATATATATATATATATATATATATATATATATATATATATATAAAGTGGCAAATTGTAAATATAACAAAAAGAGACTGAAAACGTGTGCATGGATTCATCAGCAAACAAAGGTCTATAATGTCATTTAAGAGTAAAGCTCCTGAAATGGAAATGGCAGGCCACACAGCAAGAAGATCTGACGGTAGATGGACTAAACTAATATTTGAATGGATTCAACTCAATAATAAACACTAAAGGAGAAGACCAAAGACCAGATTTGTTGGTACATTAATCCCCGGGTGGCCACAGCCTACACTTCTACATTCAGAACCTACAGATCCGGGGGACCAGCAAGAGTTGGAACCTCCATACATGGGGGGGCTATCACTGTGTCCGTGTCCCCTCTGTGTGTGTGCATGTCTGTTGCGTGTGTGTGCATGTCTGTTGCGTGTGTGTGTGTATGTCTGTTGCATGTGTGTGTGTGTGTGTATGTCTGTTGCATGTGTGTGCGTGCATGTCTGTTGCCTGCGTGTGAGCATGTCTGTTGCTCGCATGTGTGTCTGCTGCGTGTATGTGTTCATCTGTTACATGTGTGCATCTCCGGTATGTGTGTGTGTGCATGTCTTTTGCATGTTTCTGCCGCTCACTGTGTGTATGTGTCTGCCTGTGTGTTGCATATGTCTGTGTTTATCGGTGTGTCTACATTTCACACACATACTCCCAACGGTCATAACATAACAGGCAACGCCGTCCCACATTGCTAGTATATACTATTCTCCATGTACATTAGCTACATATAGGATAACCTACATATATACTATTCTACATCTACATTATCATACCCTGACACAGTACACACACCAATACATATATACACTATCCTACATGTACTCTACCCTAAGTGTACGCTAACCATATACACCATCTTATATACATTGTCCTAATTAGAGGCTACCCTACATATACATTGCATTATGTATACACTGTTATAACCTTTTGAATACAACAGCTGCTATCAGTGGGAGTACCAGTTTTATTAACCAAGAAAAGCCCTGTAACATATTTGCCTTTAATACTGTACTTTGTACTAACACTAATAATAAACTGTAACGTAATGAGACTAACAATGTACTGCACTCTAATAACACTAACACCTTTCCCTAACACAATGTCACTGCAATATATAGTTATATTTGAGTTTAATTGAACTCTGTTTTGTAAGCGACCACTTACCTTTAGACACATGTGGTCCGAGAGCTGTGGGAATAGATGATGTTCCACGTGGCAGCTGATGAGCGAGTGTCCGAACGTCCAGTCCAGGAGCAAGTTCCTAGGCAAGTTTAGCACTGAATGGCTCATGAGTCTCAGACGAGGAGGACGGTGAGAGGGTGAGAACATGGGGAGCCCAATGTGCTGCGGGAGAAAACATGATACAATTACTGTCCAGATATATAAAAGGGGAGAATATAGGGAAACCAATGTGCTGGAAGTAGGGGACATGGAGAACCCAATGTGCTAAGAGAAGGAAGAGGAGAATCCAGTGAGCCAGATGTACTGGAGGTAGAACATGGACAACACAATATACTGATGGAAAAAACATGAAAAGTACAATATGATGGAGGAAAAAATGAATCTGGAGAACTCAGTGTGCTGGGGAAGAGAAAAAAAAATAAGACAACGTACTGAGAAAAAGAACAGGAGATCATAGAGAATCCAATGTACTGATGTATCAGGAGAGAGAAGAAGGTAATGTGGAGCGCAAAATGTGATGGGTGAGACGGGAACACAGAGTGTCCAATGTGATGGGAGAGAGAGGAACACAGAGTGGCCAATGTGATGGGAGAGAGAGGGGACATGGAGAGTCCAATGTGATGGAAGAGAGAGAGGGGACATGGAATGTCCAATGTGTTGGAAGAGAGAGAGGGGACATGGAATGTCCAATGTGATGGGAGAGAGGGGAACACAGAGTGTCCAATGTGATGGGAGAGAGAGGAACACAGAGTGTCCAATGTGATGGAATAGAGGGGAACACAGAGTGTCCAATGTGATGGGACAGAGGGGAACACAGAGTGTCCAACGTGATGAGAGAGAGAGGAACACAGAGTGTCCAACGTGATTGAATAGAGGGGAACACAGAGTGTCCAATGTGATGAGAGAGAGAGGAACACAGAGTGTCCAACGTGATGGGACAGAGGGGAACACAGAGTGTCCAATGTGATGAGAGAGAGAGGAACACAGAGTGTCCAACGTGATGGAATAGAGGGGAACACAGAGTGTCCAACGTGATGGGACAGAGGGGAACACAGAGTGTCCAATGTGATGAGAGAGAGAGGAACACAGAGTGTCCAACGTGATGGAATAGAGGGGAACACAGAGTGTCCAACGTGATGGGACAGAGGGGAACACAGCATGTCCAATGTGATGGGGGAGAGAGCGGAACATAGAGTGTCCAATGTGATGGGAGAGAGAGCGGAACATAGAGTGTCCAATGTGATGGGAGAGTGGGGAACATAGAGTGTCCAATGTGATGGGAGAGAGAGCGGAACATACAGTGTCCAATGTGATGGGAGAGTGGGGAACATAGAGTGTCCAATGTGATGGGAGAGAGAGCAGAACATACAGTGTCCAATGTGATGGGAGAGAGAGCGGAACATACAGTGTCCAATGTGATGGGAGAGAGAGCGGAACATACAGTGTCCAATGTGATGGGAGAGAGAGCGGAACATACAGTGTCCAATGTGATGGGAGAGAGAGCGGAACATAGAGGGTCCAATGTGATGGGAGAGAGAGCGGAACATAGAGGGTCCAATGTGATGGGAGAGAGAGCAGAACATACAGTGTCCAATGTGATGGGAGAGTGGGGAACATGGAGTGTCCAATGTGATGGGAGAGAGGGGAACACAGAGTGGCCAATGTGATGGGAGAGAGGGGAACACAGAGTGTCCAATGTGATGGGAGAGAAGGGAACATGGAGAGTCCATTGTGATGGGGGAGAAGGGAACATGAGGAGTCCATTGTGATGGGGTAGAGGGAAACATGGAGAGTCCATTGTGATGGGGAGAGGGGAACATGGAGAGTCCAATGTGATGGGGGAGAGCGGAACATGGAGAGTCCATTGTGATGGGGGTGAGGGGAGCATGGAAAGCCCAATTTTATGGGAAGAGGGGAGCCAGGAGAGTCCAATATACTGGAGGAGAAGTAGAGGTCAGACACAGATCAATGTTCTGGATGAGTGTGGGTCCTGAAGGACATGGGACGTCCAGTGTTCTATGGGGGGAGATGGGAAGACACCGGTCAGGGGAGATGGTAGGTTCCCGAAAGACCTAAATCCTTATGCAAAAACCAAAAGATGAACAGGTACAGAGCAAACCAACTGTACCAGAGGGGGGAGCATGATAATTCTCATTCATTTAAATGGAACTTTTAACCCCATTGAATGATAAAGAGGTCTCCATAGCATTGCAAAGCAATGCTTTAGAGACCTCTCTAGCATGCACGGAGTTAATCCCTTATTTGAATCAAAGGGAATTTTCATTTGTTCCCTGGTTTGTCCCAGAATTGTTCCACGTTAGGCCTCTGGGCCTTTAAGCCCTTAACGACCAGTAATGCGCCAGGAAAGTCATGGCTGTCTAGTTGTTAAGGACTGGAGATGGTCCTGGCACCTCATGGAATTCTGGGATTGCAGCACGGCTGTACACAGTGCAGTGATCACAGATCACGTGGTCCTCTAGAGCGCCCCACCCCGGCACCACACAGTCCTTAAAGCGGAACTATCGTGATAATAACATTGCCCCACAATACATTACTAATCTAGTGATATGCAAAGCCATACTGTCCTTAAGCTCAATAAGTGTACGTTATTGTAGAAAAAAAACTTTATTGGCAGGTATCGGCTGCACAGAGCTTACAAGAGAAACTGTGCGCCTGCGCTGTCAGGAACTTCCTTTACCGTAAGGTAACCAACTTAACCACGTTATTGCAGAAAAAAAATGATTCAGCAGGAACTAGCGGACAACAGAGCAGACATCTTGGAGAAAATGTACCTCTGATTCTGCGCTGTCTGTCCCGTTCACTGCCAGCATTGGTGGTGACGTTAGTTGGTTACCTTAAGGTAAAGGAAGTTCCTGACAGCGCAGGTGCACAGAGCTTCTCTTGTAAGCTCTGTGCAGCCCGATACTGCCAATAAAAGAGGATTTTAGTCTTACCTGTCTGTTAAATCCTTTTCTCTTAGTCCATACAGGTTACTGGTAACTTTGGGTAGGCGATCAGCCCCTTTAAGTAGGCAGGAACAATTCTGAATGAAGGGGGTGGAGCCTACCTTCCCTCCTTGGCTGCTGCTAGCCAATCAGCTCCAGTAAGATTTGAGACACTAACTATTGACTAGATAGTGAAGGAAAAGAAGAGTCCTGTGAGCATGATCCCAAAGGACCCCCACGGTCTGCCACAGGAGAGCCAAGCATGGTCCCTTGACAGGATGGGAGACCAGTAACCTGTATGGACTAAGAGAAAAGGATTTAACAGGTAAGATTAAAATCCTCTTTTCTCTGTCGTCCAATACAGGTTACTGATAACTTTGGGATGTCCAACCATTGAGTTTCCCAGAGGCGGGAAGTAAGGCAAGGACCACGCACCAGGCCCCCAAAGTCACCAGAGCACATATGAACCATCAGAGCAGAGACAGCCCAACAAAAACAAATTAAGTGTCAACGGACAGTGAACAGGGGTAACAACAACCCAGAAACTGTCACACAGCACACTGACCAAGAGCCAACAGGGCTCGAAAGTGAAGGAAGCACCAAAAAACCGAAGAAGATCCTAGACAGGCAAGACTGCTTCCAGGATCTTCCTCCCAAAACTGGCATCATCCGATGCCAGCACATCAACACGGTAGTGCTTCGAAAAGGTGTGCACAGATGACCAAGTGGCAGCCTTGCACAATTGATCAGCGGAGGCCTGATTCTTGTAAGCCCAAGAAGCCCTAATAGATCTAGTAGAAAGAGCCGTGACCTGAAACAGGCTTCTTCCTTAGCTCGTAAGCCTTACAAATAGTGCACTTGATCCAAGACACAACAGTCACTTTGGATGCAGGTCTTCCTGCCCTGGGGCCCTCAGGAATGACAAACAGCACATAAGATTGTCTAATGGACTCAGTGAAATGCACATAAAACTTGATACAATGTACCACATCTGACAAGTGGAAATCCATCTCCATGTCAGAGGAAGGGCCAGGGCAGAAAGAAGGCACCACAATCTCCTGATTAATGTGGAACTCAGAAACCACCATCAGAAGAAACTCCTGTGAAGTGCGAAGCACCGCCATGTCTTAGTGAAACAACAAAAAGGGTGGTTTACAAGACAGAGCATGCAACTCTGCGACACGGCGAACAGACACAATCGCCAGGAGTCTGAAATACAGGACGAGCATGAGCAATGCCCTGGAAGAAACCCTAGAAATCAGGAAGAATATCAATGCGCCTCTGAACGAAAAACAGAGAGAGCCTGAACCGTAAGGCAACTCAACTGAGGCCCTTGTCCACACCTTCCTGTAGGAAGACCAGGACTGTAGGAAAATAAAAATCTGGAGATAGGTCCTTATCAGCACACCAACAGAGAAAGGAAGACCAGACTCTATGGTTGTCACGGTTTGTTATGACTCTCAGACACAAGTTTTAGGTAAAAAAATCAATTTTATTGAAATAATAAATGATAACTTAGGATGGCAATAACATACATATATATATATACAGAATATAGCACAGACAGAAGGCAGACTCTACCGGTCCTGTCAATATACCGGACAGGACAGTCTTTAGGCTCTACCGGCCTTGCCAATACCGGGTAAAGCAACCTGCAGATGGAATAGCATAACGGTTTTACCGGCCTTACCAAATTACCGGGCAAGGCAGCCTCAATAGATACCCAATGTAGGCTCTACCGGCCCTGCCAATACCGGGTAAGGCAACCTCAGATGGAATGTGGTAAAAGGTTCTACCGGCCTTACCAATACCGGGCAGGGCAGCCCAGAGATAATAGCAGCAGTCAGATGGAACTGGCAAATTAGCAGAATCGTTAAGCAGCAAGGCTTTGGAGCAAACCAGCGTCCGCACGCTGGAAACAACACTGAATAGTATAGCCGTTAGGCTTAGCGAGCAAACCAGTGACCGCACACTGGAGTAACAAGCGAGTAGTATAGCCGCAAGGCTTAGGAGCAAACCAGCGTCCGCACGCTGGGACCAACACAGATTAGTATAGCTGATAGGCTTTGGAGCAAACCACTGACCGCACACTGGTGTAACAAGCGAGTTTGTATAGCCGCAAGGCTTAGGAGCAAACCAGCGTCCGCACGCTGGGACCAACACAGATTTGTATAGCTGAAAGGCTTTGGAGCAAACCAGTGACCGCACACTGGTGTAACAAGTGAGTTTGTATAGCCGCAAGGCTTAGGAGCAAACCAGCGTCCGCACGCTGGGACCAACACAGAATTGTATAGCTGATAGGCTTTGGAGCAAACCAGTGACCGCACACTGGTGTAACAAGCGAGTTTGTATAGCCGCAAGGCTTAGGAGCAAACCAGCGTCCGCACGCTGGGACCAACACAGATTTGTATAGCTGAAAGGCTTTGGAGCAAACCAGTGACCGCACACTGGTGTAACAAGTGAGTTTGTATAGCCGCAAGGCTTAGGAGCAAACCAGCGTCCGCACGCTGGGACCAACACAGATTTGTATAGCTGATAGGCTTTGGAGCAAACCAGTGACCGCACACTGGTGTAACAAGCGAGTTAGTATAGCCGCAAGGCTTGGGAGCAAACCAGCGTCCACACGCTGGGACCAACACGGAATTGTAGCAATGTCACCAACGCGACCAGGCAGAAGGTCGCCAGGATACTGAAGACAGGTGATGAGATGACAGGAACCAGCAACGATCAGTCAGGTCAGAAAACAGCAGAGAAGTTCAGTAGGAACTGCAACACCAGAGACTAGGCCGGAACCAGGACTGGAAGTACTTCAGCATGCAGGAAACACTGGAACAGTAGAGATCAGGAACTCAGGAACACATGAGATCAGGAACTCAGGAACACTGGAACAGAGGCCCAGCTATCACTAGCATAGTGATAGCAAGAAGGTCAGAAACAACACGAAAGGGCACTCAAAGGGTGCCCAATCCAGGTTTAAATAGTCAATAAGAGGCGGGCTATCTGCAGACAACCAATAGAAGCCCCCTACTGGTGACAGACAAGTAACTGCAGCAAATCACGGGCACCGTGATAGTACCCCCCTTTCAAAGACCCCCTCTCCTAGAATAGGGTTTAGGTTTCTGCGGGTAATTGGCATGAAAGGCCCTAGTTAACCTAGGTGCATGAAGGTCCGTACTATCCACCCATGACCGATCCTCAGGACCATACCCTTTCCAATGTACCAGGTACTGTACCCTTCCTCTAAGCCTACGGGAATCAATAATGCTCTGAACCTCGTACTCCTCCTGGCCCTCGACCTCAACAGGTCCTGGCACCACAGGTGTGGTAGTATAGCGATTGCAAACCAGAGGCTTAAGAAGGGACACATGGAACACATTATGTATACGCATGGATGCAGGTAGGTCTAGTGCATAGGAGACAGGGTTAATTTTGCGAATAACTCTGTATGGACCAATAAACCGAGGAGCCAACTTATTAGACGGAACCTGCAGCTTGAGATTTCTGGAGGAAAGCCATACTCTATCCCCAACCTGAAAGGAAACCGCTGGAAGCCTTCTGCGATTAGCATGGCGCTGATGACGCTGAAATGACTGACCAAGTGCCCTCTGAACTTGTGCCCATGTGGAACGGAGTTGCTCGATATGCTCATCCAGAGCTGGAATCTGTTGCGTCTGAAATGAGTCTGGAAGCAAACAGGGCTGGAACCCATAATTAATCAGAAACGGAGAGCTCCCAGATGAAGAATTGACCGCACAGTTCCTGGCGAACTCTGCCCAAGGCAACAAGTCGGACCAATTATCATGATGGTCAGTAACGAAACAACGGAGAAATTGTTCCAAGCCCTGATTAGCTCGTTCAGCGGCTCCATTGGTCTGGGGATGGTAGGCAGAGGAGAAGGACAGCTGTATGCCCATCTGTTGGCAAAATGCCCTCCAAAATCTAGACACAAACTGGCTCCCCCTGTCAGACACCAGTACCCTAGGCACTCCATGCAACCTGAATACTTCTCTGGCGAACACCATTGCCAATTCCTTCGCTGAAGGAAGACCACGGAGGGGCACGAAATGAGCCATTTTAGAAAACCTGTCCACCACCATGAATATAAAGGAGTACCCCTTCGACATAGGCAACTCTCCCATAAAATCAATGGAAACATGAGACCAGGGGCGTTCGCCATTAGGCACCGGTTGAAGCAAGCCCACAGGGAGATGTCTCGGGGTCTTAGCGCGGGCGCAGGTGGCACAGGCATTCGTAAATTCGGCACAATCGTTTCTCATGGAAGGCCACCAAAATAACTGAGAAAGGGACCATAACAATTGGTCTCTACCAATATGTCCCGCAGCCTTAGAGGAATGGTAGGTTTCGAGCAGCCTAGTACGAAATGATTCAGCGACAAAACATTTGCCCACTGGGGTTTCATGGGGAGCGGACCCCTGAGAGGCCAGGATCTCCTCCCCTAGAGGAGAAGTGATACTCGTGCGTATAGTAGCCAGTATTCTATCAGGTTGGATGATAGGAGCTGGTGCTTCCACTCTGTCACTGTCGGCCTCAAATTGTCTTGACAGTGCATCAGCCCTGATATTTTTTGACCCTGGCAAATATGATACAATGAAATTAAATCGAGACAGGAACAGTGCCCACCTGGCCTGACGAGAGGACAATCTCTTGGCCTCCGAGAGATAGGTCAGATTCTTATGATCTGTTAGGATTAAGACAGGATTCTTAGTACCTTCAAGCAAATGACGCCATTCCTTAAGAGCAAGGATAATGGCCAATAATTCTCTGTCACCTATCTCATAGTGGCTTTGAGTGACAGTCAACTTTTTAGAGAAAAACCCACAAGGTCTGAGAGTTCCACCTTTCTCGTGTCGCTGCGAAAGTACTGCCCCGACCCCAATATCTGAGGCATCAACCTCTAACGTAAATGGAAGTAAAGGATTGGGGTGGGATAACACAGGAGCCGCAGCAAATGCCAGCTTCAAATTCTCAAAGGCTTTCTCAGCAGATACCGGCCAACAAGAAGGATTAGCACCCTTGTGCGTAAGATCGGACAGAGGTTTGACAATGGAAGAAAAGTTCTTAATAAACCTCCTATAATAATTAGCGAAACCCAGGAAACGCTGTATGGCTTTAAGACCCTTGGGTTTTGGCCATTGTAGGACAGCTGACAACTTTTCTTTGTCCATGGCAATGCCATCATTGCCAATTATGAACCCCAAGAATGGCACACTGGTTCTATGAAACTCACATTTTTCTATTTTACAAAATAATTTGTTCTCACGGAGTCGTAGCAATACTGCGGATACATCTTTGATGTGCTGTGCCATGTTTTGGGAGTAAATCAGTATATCGTCGAGGTACACCACAACACATGTCTGTAACATATCTCTCAGAACATCATTTATCAGTTCCTGGAAAACTGCGGGTGCATTACACAGCCCAAAAGGCATTACTAGATACTCGTAGTGCCCAGCTCGAGTATTAAAGGCAGTTTTCCACTCATCACCTGCTCGAATGCGAACCAGATTGTAAGCGGCCCGTAGGTCCAACTTGGTAAATATCGAAGCGCCCTTAAGCCTGTCAAAAAGCTCGGTGATGAGTGGTATTGGGTATGCGTTTTTTGCCATTAGTTTATTCAAGCCCCGGTAGTCAATGCATGGTCTTAATTCGCCATTTTTCTTTTTTACAAAAAAGAACCCAGCCCCAGCTGGAGAGGTAGATTTACGTATGATCCCTCTAGCAAGGGCATCAGAAATGTAATCCTCCATAGCCTTATTTTCATCACAAGATAATGGATAAGTGCGTCCTTTCGGAGGTACTGCACCAGGCTGCAATTCAATGCAACAATCATAAGGTCTATGCTGGGGTAGCATACTAGCCTCTCCTTTGCTAAAAACATCGCCAAACTGTTGGTACACATCCGGCATAGCAGAGGAGGTGCACATGACCTTAATAGGCTGGATGACGCACTTGTCCATACAAAACTGGGACCAAGCAGCAATTTCACACTTTTTCCAATCGAATTGTGGGTTATGTAACTGTAACCACGGAAATCCCAATATCATCGCATGGTGCGGGGAATTAATCAGTTGAAACTGCTGCTCTTCTCTGTGAAGTGCCCCAATAGTCATAGACAATGGCATAGTTTCAAATATAACCTGAGGCGGTTCTAAGGGTCTACCATCAATCGCTTCAATAGTCAAGGGGTTTTCTCTTTCAATGCGTGGAACTCCGTGCAATTCAGCAAAGGTATTATCCATAAAATACCCTGCTGCACCGGAGTCAACCAAGGCCAAAACCTCCACAGAGCGTTGTGCCCAAGACAATACCACCTGTATGGTGGGTTTCATTATGCCCGACACTGGGGACGATTGTACACCACCTAGGGCCTGTCCCCCAAGATACCCTAGGTGTGTGCGTTTCCCGGACGTACCGGACAGGAATTTAGCAAGTGCCCTTTTTTACCGCAGTATAAACATAACCCTTGTTTTTTGCGATATAGTCTCTCTGCCTTGGATAGTCTAGTGAAGCCTATTTCCATAGGTTCACTTGTTTCCCGTACTGGTTCACTAGACTTCAATGCCAAGGGAGGGATGGGTGGGCAAAACATGCTACTAGGCTCATTATTTTTTGACCGTAACTTACGATCTCTGGCAATTGATCTCTCACGTATTCTGGAGTCAATTATCATAACATACTCAATGTAATCATCTAGATCAATAGGTAGATCTTTAGCAGCGATTTCGTCTTTAATGTGGTCATTCAGGCCTTGAGAGAAGGCTGCCAATAATGCCTCGTTATTCCAACCTACCTCTGCTGCCAATGTGCGGAATTCGATGGCATAGTCGCCCACTGTACGCCTGCCCTGTTGTATCTCCATAAGGCGTTTGGCAGCAGAGGTGGTTCTACCAGGAGGCTCAAACACTCTTCGAAAGGAACGCACAAATTCACTAAAGTTCTTAGTACAAGGTTTAGCATTCTCCCACAAGGGGTTAGCCCAGGCCAATGCTCTGCCAGTGAGCAGTGATATCGTGAACCCCACTTTACTACGATCATTGGGAAATGCGTGTGCCGTTAATTCCATAAAGATTTCGAGTTGATTGATGAACCCTCTGCAACTGTCACGGTTTGTTATGACTCTCAGACACAAGTTTTAGGTAAAAAAATCAATTTTATTGAAATAATAAATGATAACTTAGGATGGCAATAACATACATATATATATATACAGAATATAGCACAGACAGAAGGCAGACTCTACCGGTCCTGTCAATATACCGGACAGGACAGTCTTTAGGCTCTACCGGCCTTGCCAATACCGGGTAAAGCAACCTGCAGATGGAATAGCATAACGGTTTTACCGGCCTTACCAAATTACCGGGCAAGGCAGCCTCAATAGATACCCAATGTAGGCTCTACCGGCCCTGCCAATACCGGGTAAGGCAACCTCAGATGGAATGTGGTAAAAGGTTCTACCGGCCTTACCAATACCGGGCAGGGCAGCCCAGAGATAATAGCAGCAGTCAGATGGAACTGGCAAATTAGCAGAATCGTTAAGCAGCAAGGCTTTGGAGCAAACCAGCGTCCGCACGCTGGAAACAACACTGAATAGTATAGCCGTTAGGCTTAGCGAGCAAACCAGTGACCGCACACTGGAGTAACAAGCGAGTAGTATAGCCGCAAGGCTTAGGAGCAAACCAGCGTCCGCACGCTGGGACCAACACAGATTAGTATAGCTGATAGGCTTTGGAGCAAACCACTGACCGCACACTGGTGTAACAAGCGAGTTTGTATAGCCGCAAGGCTTAGGAGCAAACCAGCGTCCGCACGCTGGGACCAACACAGATTTGTATAGCTGAAAGGCTTTGGAGCAAACCAGTGACCGCACACTGGTGTAACAAGTGAGTTTGTATAGCCGCAAGGCTTAGGAGCAAACCAGCGTCCGCACGCTGGGACCAACACAGAATTGTATAGCTGATAGGCTTTGGAGCAAACCAGTGACCGCACACTGGTGTAACAAGCGAGTTTGTATAGCCGCAAGGCTTAGGAGCAAACCAGCGTCCGCACGCTGGGACCAACACAGATTTGTATAGCTGAAAGGCTTTGGAGCAAACCAGTGACCGCACACTGGTGTAACAAGTGAGTTTGTATAGCCGCAAGGCTTAGGAGCAAACCAGCGTCCGCACGCTGGGACCAACACAGATTTGTATAGCTGATAGGCTTTGGAGCAAACCAGTGACCGCACACTGGTGTAACAAGCGAGTTAGTATAGCCGCAAGGCTTGGGAGCAAACCAGCGTCCGCACGCTGGGACCAACACGGAATTGTAGCAATGTCACCAACGCGACCAGGCAGAAGGTCGCCAGGATACTGAAGACAGGTGATGAGATGACAGGAACCAGCAACGATCAGTCAGGTCAGAAAACAGCAGAGAAGTTCAGTAGGAACTGCAACACCAGAGACTAGGCCGGAACCAGGACTGGAAGTACTTCAGCATGCAGGAAACACTGGAACAGTAGAGATCAGGAACTCAGGAACACATGAGATCAGGAACTCAGGAACACTGGAACAGAGGCCCAGCTATCACTAGCATAGTGATAGCAAGAAGGTCAGAAACAACACGAAAGGGCACTCAAAGGGTGCCCAATCCAGGTTTAAATAGTCAATAAGAGGCGGGCTATCTGCAGACAACCAATAGAAGCCCCCTACTGGTGACAGACAAGTAACTGCAGCAAATCACGGGCACCGTGATAATGGTAAGCCTTAGAGGAAACAGGCTTACATGCACCAAGCATAGTTGCCACCACACCAGAAGAAAACCCTTTCTACCACAGTGGTGAGGATTCAATGTCCAAGCCATCAAAGCTGGACGATAGACATCCTCCTTCCACACGTAACCCTGTAGAGGAAGATCTGGACGGCAAGGGAGCCGGAAAGGCTCCGCCACCAATAGATCCAGAAGCACCGGAAAACAAACCTGGCGGGGCCAGAACGGAGCAATCAGAGAGACTGGTCCAGCGCTCCAGTCTCAGTTCCCTTATCACCCTGTGCAACATGGGAATGGGAGGAAAGATGGAAGCCAGGGGAAATAACCAAGGAATGGACATGGAATCCACTGTTAGAGTTAGAGGATCCCTCCAGCGAGAGCAGAACATCGGAGTCTTATGGTTGTGTCTTATCGCCATCAGGTCTATGCATGGTAGACCCCACCTCTGAACAATGAGCTAGAACACCTCAGGATGCAGTTTCCACTCTCCGCTGTCCACTGTTTGTCAACTAGGAAGTCTGCCAGGACGTTGTAACCTCTTCAACCATGGGAATGTTTAGGGTGTTTAATACGGCTTTGATTAGGCCCTCAGCAGAGGGATCAGGGTCAGCCTCAAAGGGGGTCTCCAAAGAACTGAGATGAGACCACTGCAGAACATTCCTCAGCGTCAGAATCCACCAACAGTTCCTCATCAGAGGAATCTGATACGTCAGGTGCTCCCTGCGGTTTCAGTAGGGAAGATCTGACAGAAGTAGGGGTCTGCCAGGAGCAGAAGACCTCCTGTAACTGGGATGGAAAGAGCTGAGATGTAGACCGGAGGTCTCTAGTAGCAGCCTTAAACTCTTGCACCCAAACTGGCTGTAATGCATGGCTGGAGGTCCCTGGGAGAAACTCAGGGACAACAGAACATGCTGGGCATAAATGACCTGAGAATTCTCTAGGTAACCCTGATTGACATGAGGATCACTGAGCAAAGGGGGACACGGAGCCCCCAGCGTCCTTAGTCTTAGGCCTGGCCCCAAGCGCCAAAGGAATAGACATTCCCACAGTGTCAAAACGTTCAAAGTATAAGGAAATATCCAAATACAGCGTGTATGATTAAAATTTCACCCCAGAAATCACTAAAATACACTTTTCAGGCAGGCGAAGGGTTAATCTGCTGAGGAGAGAAGGAGGGTCCAAGCCCTGCATAGGATACTCGTTCTCGGAAGGCACAAAATGACTGCCGCGACGGGAGCCAATCAGGAACGAGTGCGCGATGCAAGTGCTCATGGGAAATGTAGTTTTCCCAGAAAAAGTACCCCAACAGTGCCCGAAGCCCCCTGAGCCCCCAACACACACTAATTGTTGACCGGATAGTAGAGCAAGGGCAGACAATTAAAATGAGCCATCTATGAAGTCGCTACGTTGAGCGGTTGCAGAAAAATGTCCCAAACTGTGCAGTCCCATAGGAGTGAATGGAGCAATGTCGTCTATGCGGTAAAACACAATTTGTTTGCAAAGATGTAACTGTGAAGTAAATTTGGACCAAACATCACTAAAACATGTCACTAGACCCAATAAACACTGAACCCAGTAGGGAAAGTGGTCAAAACCCCCCCCCCCACAAAAGATTCTAAACCAGCAATCAAAAGGTTAAGTTATCACAGAAACTTGCTCCAAAACACCCAACAGACATACAGATAAACCCAATGAGTGCAGGAGTGTGCAATAGGAACTCCAAAGGAGACCCTTGTGCGGAGGGGCAACGTGGGAAATGTGGACCTCAGCACTCAAAGGGTTGCTCACCTTTCCTGCAGATCTTCTGTCTTCAGATTACCATGTATCAAGAAGAAGCCTCAGTGGGCAACTCCTGAGGAAAGAACTTGCAACCAAGATTTTCCCCCCAGGGCTTAAGGTCCACAAAAGTACCTGGTAAACTGAGCTATCCACATCTGGGTGATGGGAATTGTCAGTGATGGTAATCCGCCTAATGGTGATATCCCATATCTAACAGAAAATAATATAAAGCTAAAACTATAGCAGAACTGTTATCTTGCCTTGTGTCTTCACCAAGGAACAAATCTTAATAGAGCTGATTGGCTAGCAGCAGCCAAGGAGGGAAGGTAGGCTCCACCCCCTGCATTCACTTCTCAGAATTGTTCCTGCCTACTTAGAGGGGCTGATCGCCTACCAAAAGTTACCAGTAACCTGTAATGGACGACAGAGAAAGTTTTATTCTGCAATAACATACACTTATTGAGCTTAAGGACAGTATGGCTTTGCATATCGCTAGGTTAGTAATGTATTGGGGGCAATGTTATCATGATAGTTCTACCTTAAGGGGTTAAGCATCAGATCTGTGACTTAAGACACTCCAGCCAGTATCTAGCAACACTGACACCTATTAACTTCCCACCCTTTGATTCATAGACACAGGGATGCCCCAGACATAGTTCCCCATTACCTGGAAGATGTTGACGTGTATGAACGGGATGGCCAGCATGGCCCGGGTTAAGAACATACATCCGAGGGCCGAAGCGAAACCCAAGCCTGAGATCGTAACCAGCAACTGGAAGTGAAACCACAATCCCAGAGAGATACAGAAGAGACTGCTCAGCGCTCGGCCATACTCCATCTGCTTCAGGTATCCTAGTAACAGAGAGAGATATCCAGTACAAGACGACATGCACAACTGTACACGGGTATACATACAGTTGCAAGGCATACATACAGTGAGGCCCAGCATAACTACAGGAGATGCCATTGTGATGAAGTCTGACATCCATGGAGGGCCACAAACCCCAGGGCCCAATAAATTCTAGTTAAGCCTCTGGGAGAATTCTACACTGCTCTCCTACCCACCTGTCACTCCCTGCCAGCCAGATACTAACATTCCACACTGCTCAACTTCCCACCTGTCACTCCCTGCCAGCCAGATACTAACATTCCACACTGCTCTCCTTCGCACCTGCCCCTTAACACATTCCAGCCAGATACTAACATTCCACACTGCTCTCCTTCCCAACTATCACTCCCTGCCAATCTAAAATTCTACACTGCCCTACTTCCCATCTGTCACTCTCTGCTAGCCAAATACTAACATTCCACACTGCTCTCGTACCCACTTGCCAGCCAGATACTAACATTCCACACTGCTCACCCACCCACCTGCCACTCCCTGCCAGGCGAATACTCACATTCCACACTGCTCTCCCTCCCACCTGACACTGCATGCCAGCCAGATACTAACATTCCACACTGATCTCCTATCCACCTGTCACTCCCTGCCAGCCAGATACTAACATTCTACACTGATCTGCTACCCACCTGCTACTCCCTGCCAGCCAGATACTAACATTCTACACTGAGCTGCTACCCACCTGCTACTCCTTGCCAGCAAGATACTAACATTCCACACTGCTCTCCCACCCCCTGCCAGCCAAATACTAACATTCCACACTGCTCTCCTTCCCATCTGTCAGCCAGATACTAACATTCCACACTGTTCACTTTCCCACCTGTCAGCCAAATACTAACATTCCACACTGCTCTCCTTCCCACCTGTCAGCCAGATAATAACATTCCACACTGTTCTCCTTCCCACCTGTCACTACCTGCCAGCCAGATATTAACATTTCACATCTTTCTCCCACCCAGCCACCTGCTAGCCAAATACTCACATTCCACACTGCTATCCCACCCACCTGACACTGCATGCCGACCAGATACTAACATTCCACACTGCTCTCCTATCCACCTGTCACTCCCTGCCAGCCAGATACTAACATTTTACACTGATCTGCTACCCACCTGCTACTCCATGCCAGCCAGATACTAACATTCCACACTGCTCTCCCACCCACTTGCCACTCCCAGCCAGCCAAATACTAACATTCCACACTGATCTCTCACCCACGTGCCACTCCCTACCAGCCAGATACTAACATTCCACACTGCTCTCCTCTGCATCTGTCAGCCAGATACTAACATTCCACACTGCTCTCCTTCCCACCTGTCAGCCAGATACTAACATTCCACACTGTTCTCCTTCCCATCTGTCAGCCAGATACTAACATTCCACACTGTTCTCCTTCCCACCTGTCAGCCAGATACTAACATTCCACACTGTTCTCCTTCCCATCTGTCAGCCAGATACTAACATTCCACACTGTTCTCCTTCCCACCTGTCAGCCAGATACTAATATTCCACACTGTTCTCCTTCCCACCTGTCAGCCAGATACTAACATTCCACACTGCTCTCCTCCCACCTGTCAGCCAGATACTAACATTCCACATTGCTCTCCTTCCCACCTGTCAGCCAGATACTAATATCCCACACTGTTCTCCTTCTCACCTGTCACTACCTGCCAGTCAGATATTAACATTTCTCATCTCTCTTCCACCCAGCCACCTGCCAGCCAAATACTCACATTCCACACTGCTATCCCATCCACCTGCCATCCCCTGGCACTGGATACCCCTCTGGCACTCAAAAGGGTTAAAGACCAGATAGTTGTGCAACACCTACATTTCCAAATAATTTCCATTCCTTTAAATTCATATTGATTTAACCCCTTGAATTCTAGAGAGGTCTTCAGCGTATTGCTCTACAACTTGTTGGAGACCTCATTTTAATGAATGGGAATTTTTGGAATAATTTATTCAATATGGCGCAGTTGGTTTGTTCCAGAATTGGACCACTCTTTCTTATAAGGTACATCTGCCCCACAGAGAACATAAAGTGACATAGGATACGCAGTCATGGTCAGTTAAATAGACAAAGAGTGCCACCTACTGAGTCCTACGAGGAGGGTGAGGAATGGCAGTGCCAGAGGGGCCAGGAACATGTAGATGCCACAGCTAAGACCAGGCGCCTTCCATACACTCGAGTCCCCCAGGCCGATGACATTTGTGTGTCCATGATGAAGCTTCACATGTCCCTGCTGCCCACACGGAACTGGGAGAGAGCTGCACACCTAGAAGACAGAAGATACGATGCTGGAACAAACCAACTGAACCGCAGGGAGGATACGAACATTCCACCATTACCTATTTATTTACATGGGGCTTTTCTCCCCTTTCAAGTGGATCTATCACATATAGATATCTAATGCTCATTGGATAGAGCATTTGGCGATAAAGTTTAATATGTTAGTCATTTTTGAAAACAAACCTGTTATCTGCTCAAAAATTCAAGTTTAAAACATGCCCAGCAGCCTACTTCCTGTTTGCAGCACTGTCTCTGCTCCCGTCCCACTACCCAGCATCCTCCAATGACGGAGGCTTTCTTTCTCTAAGCTGGAGCGATCTCATTGCAGAGATCGATATCTAGCCAATGAGATCGCTCCAGCTTAGAGGCAGACATCCTCCGTCATCGGAGGATGCTGGGTAGTGGGACGGGAGCAGCCTCTGTGCGGCAAGCAGCTTGCCGCAGTGGCAAGTGGAAGTAGGCTGCTGGGCACCTTTTAAACTTGAATTTTTGCGTAGATAACTGTTTTTTTTCAAAAAGGACTAACATATTAAACTTTTTCGCTAAATGCTCTATCTAATGAGCATTAGATATCTAAATGTGATAGATCTACTTTAAATGGTAGAGAAGACTCAAATGCATTGCTTTGAAATCAATGGAAATTTTAATTCCCCCTGTGGTGCACATGGGTTTAAGTAGAAGGGTATGGTATATGTGCCTGGCACACATAAACACAATTCTGTACATAAATGAATGGCACAGATGCACCTGTACATACAGGGAACCTTCTTGTTCCAAGCCTCCGAAGATGGGCAGAAGTGTCCAATGACGCGTTTTGTATCATTAAGAGGACAGAGCTTGATTGGAGTGGGCAGGACTGGGAGGAGGGTTTACCCTTAAAATAGGTGGAGAGAGGGAAAATAGGGTGGAGAGTGACCGGAAATGGCAGTGAAGTGGGCGGAGTTAAAAGGGAACTTGCTGAGCCCTGAGAATCAGCCTCTGTCCCCGGAGACCCGGTAATTAAAGGAGCAGTAAACTTTTTTTAATGAAAATCTGTATGTTATAGAGCTTTCCCTGCTGAGTAAAACAAGGCTACTACCACTGCTGTCATTTGTTTTATTCCAAACTTATTGCAGTTCAAATAATCAGGAAGTGAATTTACTGTGTTTACTTCCTGGTAGTTCTAACTGACAGGAAGTGAATTTACTGTGTTTACTTCCTGATAGTTCTAACTGACAGGAAGTGAATTTACTGTGTTTACTTCCTGATAGTTCTAACTGACAGGAGATTAATTTACTGTGTTTACTTCCTGATAGTTCTAACTGACAGGAAGTGACAGGCAGTTTCTATCACATTCCATGGAGAACTGAATATCACTGACTTTCCTCTACATTAGAATGTACCAGAATAACTACTTGGAATTTGACCACTAGATGGCACTGCTTACGTAAAAAAGCATGGGTTTAAACTGTAATAACTGTAGAAATAAGCATCTCTCATCAGTGGTACCCTTATTTTACTCAACAGGAAACACTCTACAATATATATATATATATATATATATATATATATATATATATATATATATACACATATTCACAAGAAAAGTTTACTGCTCCTTTAAGTATAAAAAACGGAGTCTCTGAGTCAGATCCGGACAGTCCGAAGTATTCAAATATATAATATCAGTTTCTGTCTTTCTACCACTACTGTGATGGATTTACATTAATTTATAAATCTTCAATTAAAGGGTTAGTAATGCCCAAAATAAAGCTGATTCTATATGTTAGATTTTACAAAAATAAAGTATCTGGAAAAAGTCCTATCTCTCAAACCTTTATGGTTTGAGAGATATCCTCTGTTAAAGTTCTCCCCTCCCGCCCCTTCTCCTGACGTCAGCTGTAAGCTGACAGCAGGAGTTCCTGGTCCTGCGACCAACAGGCGGCTCTTCAGCAGAGCCGCAATAGCACGATTTAAAAAGAAATACTTCTTTGGAATGGTCTACAAAGTGTGCCTGGTTTGCAAGCACACTTTGTAGACCATTCCAATGTGGTAATTATTTTTAAATTGCAGTATTGCGGCTCTGCTGCAGAGCCTCCTTGTATCAGCCAACACAGATCTCCTTCTGTCAGCTTTACAGCTGACATCAGGAGAAGAGGAACTTTAGATGTGAATATCTCTCAAACCATAGCGGTGTGAGAGATAGGACTTTCCAAATACTTCATTTTTGTAAAATCTAACTTATAGAATCAACTTTATTTTGGGCATTACTAACCCTTTAAAAAGAAATTCGGTGTAGGGAGACTTACTGCAGGGGTATACTTCTTACCAAAAGGTTGAGAATCCTTGCTTTAGCATTCAAGGGGTTAAATGCCACGTTCAAATCAATATGTTTTCATTTGTCCTCCGTGTGAAACTTGGTCGACACACAGCTACCTCTGTAATGTACTACTACACACATATCGGGGGAGATGCACTAAGGAGTAATAAAGAGATGATAAAATGGAGATGACTTCTCCAGTGATATCACTTCTCCAGTTCCTATGTTATTCTGTGAAGCCTATGCACTATGATCTCCCCAACTTTGGAGATCTTAGTGCATAGTCTCTATAGTATAACATAGAAACTGGTGAAGTGATGTCACTGGAGAAGTTATCTCCATTTTATCATTCCTTAGTGTATAATCCCCAATCTCTCTGCACACACACAATGTGCAATTTAATACAGAAAGGGATATATATATATATATATATTAGTATTTATCCTCCCGAGTAAAACAAGGGTACTCCCACTGCTGAGAGGTGTTTTATTCAAAAGTTATTGCAGCTCAGATATGATTTCTTTTAGGTGCAATATCTCAGTGGCCTGCAATGTTACAGAGGCGCTGTTGTTATCTCATCCTATGGAGAATTATGATCAACTGACCATAGCTGTGCATAGGATGGAGTAGCAACAGAGGTACACTCCTGGAGCAAACCAACTGGACCATGGGGAGGAATGTTAATTATCATGCTTTAAATGGGTATTTTGACCCCTTAAAGGGATAGTAATAATTCGTTTTAGCTTTATTTTATTTTGTAGGCATTAAAACAACATGAAGAACGATATAAGTCTTATCTCTCAAACCTTTATGGTTTGAGAGATATTCACAAGCAAAGTTTCCCCTCCCGCACCTTTTACCTAGTGTAAGCCATCTCTTCTCAGATGTGGAATCCAGTCCATAGACAAGACAGATAACAGCAGGGGACAATCTTCTTCCTATGAGAACAATGAAAGCCCTGCCCCCCTTGACAAGTTTTTCAGGTTTTTCTCTTAATTGAAGATTGTCCCTCTCTGCAATATACCTGGGCACCTCCCTTCTGCTCTGGCTGAGCAGTGTTACATCAGTAAAAGGGGCGGGAGGGGGATACTTTATCATTGAATTACTCTTGAACTACAACTGACAGAATTGAAATAACATTCTCCAAAGTCCAAATACTATGATGATTAATTAGAGCTGCTTTTATTATGAAACATTACTATCCCTTTAAATGTTATAGACCTCTCTAGCAATCAAGTGGTTACTAGACCCATTCAACATAATGGGTATTTTTAAACACCCCTATGACTCAGTTGGTTTGTCCCAGAATTAGTCCTTTGTTACTTAGTGCACACATCCTGTAATATTAAGCCAGCACACACACACACATACCCTCTCTGTACATGTATACCAGCACACTCTTCCATGTACACCATACCTCAATGAAGAATGTTGCCCAGAATCTGCCCAAGGTGGGGGACTGGCACAGTGTCCGGTGACTCGCCATGTGACTCCCCTTCACTGTGATAACTGAATGTGCCAGTCCCAGGATTAGGATGCCAACCACAAAGAGGAAGGGGCTCTGTGACCCCACACACAGGAATCCTATAAGGTAAGTAAGACAGGTTAGATGACCACCATATGAAGATAAGATGAACCACGTCTGTTTAGGGCACCTTGGTCCTACGACTTCCTATCAACCAATGTTAACCCTTTGAGCGCCAGAGGAGAACTGCATTGTGTACCCCTCTGACACTCAAAGGGTTCATTATAGGCACTATTTAATCTTAAAGCTGACCTGCCACCTTATAATAAGTTAATTAAAAAAATATCTTTAAGTTATGCTAGTCATTTGTGACATAAATAGTTTTTAAGAATTTAACCTTTATTTCGTAATGGCACAGGCTGGCACTATATGCTAATTTGTTTTTGTTCTGGGCCAATATTAGAACACACTGAGCTATGGATGAATCTAGGCAGAGCCCAGGCACTAGGGGGCGTGTCTAATAACACAGTAAGAGTACTAATTTGCATCCTGTGAAAGGCATTAGCTTAAAGTGCCAAACTGTGCCACAACAACATAATGGCTACTTTCCCAACTACTATTTATATAAAAAAATGACTTATACATCTTACAAGCAAATGTTGTCTGTACAATAAACTATAATTCACTTAAAGTGATAGGTCCACACAAAGAAATTATGGGGTAAAGCAGCTGAACCATGGGGGCCGAACACAAACTCATGAGTTTTTTTCTTTTTTTTTGGGGGGGGGGTTGTTTTTTTTACCCACTGAATGCTGGCAAGGCCTCCAATGTATTGCTTCGCAATGCAATGGAGATCACACTAGCATGCTATAGGTCAAAAGTCTCATTTAATGTCTTGTGGACTATAGAGTATTGCAAAGCAATTCATTGCACACCAATCTGCCCATCAAGGGGTTACAAGAGGAGGGAAAATATATATGTTATAGGGATTTTCTTTTTGAGTAAAACAAAGGCACTCCCAGTGCCATTCAAAAGTTATTACATCTCACCACCTGGTGTCCAAAAAGCAAATGTTTCTAATAACGCACTCTGTGGAAGGGCATGCCATAGAATAATGACAATCCATGCCAAGCCATATAGCAACAGCACCATCTGGTGTCCACAATAGGAAACTGCAATTTAATGTAAAAAAAATAAGTTTGACCTGTAATGAATTTGTAACGAAGACTCTCTCCTTTATAAGATACCCTTGTTTTACACAACAGGAAAAAGAATTACAACACATATTTTCATTAAAAAAGTTTACTGCTACCTTAACCCTTTAAGATGCAGAGGGCTGTGCAAAGCACTGTGTTACACAGCACTATGTTCCTTAAAGGGTTAAAATTATGGGGATTTTTAAAAAATGTGTTATCTATGGTGCAAGTGGTTTGCATCAGAATGGCTCCACTTTTTTCTTTGTGCATATGCTCCAAATTCCCTCTCTCTGCACTTTCTCCGCCCTATGTCCCCTCTTCTCCATCTGTCCTGCCCCCCCCCCCAGTTCTCCTTGATCCACATCCAACCACAGTCTGACCTCGCCTTTTCTCTCCTCTGCTCTATTCACAGGTGAAGTTCTTTACCTGCAGGTAGCGAGCTCATTGCCAGTCCAATGATGGTCCAGTCCACTCCGTATTTCTCCCACCAGCTGCTGCGTTTGCACTTTTCTCGAACCATCCTAGATAACTCCAGCATCCAGCGGCCTTCCTCCTCCTCCTTCACTTTCAAAGGTAACCCCAGACCATAATGTTTTTCATACCCAGTGGCAGTCTTTCGGGTTGGGCTACTGCCAACTACAGAGCATTCATCTCCCACAGTTCTGCGTCTCAGTGACTCCTCTTCAAGGGGACTGTGCTGCATTTCACCAATCACTTGACCCCTACATTTCTCCATTGCCCTCCTCTCACTGGCAGCTCTAGCGGTGATCCCCACTTTCTCCTTGACCATGTTTTTACTACAAACAAATGGGACAAAGAACCAAACTGCTAATCAAAGGTCACAGTGCCAGGACTGCTAAAGGTCAAATTAACCAGTCTGACCCCAAACGTTCACTGCAACAGGACTAATGGACGTGCTTAATAAGTCACATAGAGAGGATTATCTCGAAAATGTCACCAACAAAGACACTAAAGGGTCACAAGGAAAGGGCAATCAACTAGACCTCACGGGGACAGTCAAAGACACAGGACAATTACTTTAGAGGGGCAGAGACAGGACTGTTACTAAAGGGTCACAGACAATTACTAAAGACTAACAGAGACTGAAAGGTAAAGAGTCAGCTATAGAACAAACCCTAAAGACTCACAGAAACAGAGAACTTATTGAAGGGTCGTAGAGATAGGGCAATCCCAAAAAGATCACAGAGAAAGTCTCTTAGGGGTCAAAGAGACAGGACAATCCCCAAATGGTCAAAGCAACAGCACAATACCTAATGTGCAACAGAGTTAGTCACAGGGGGAGAGACAGCAATCTCTTAAACATCAGAGAAAAGTCAGTCCCTTTAGGGCGACAGAGATAGGACAATACCTAAAAGGTAACAGAGATAGGACAATACCTAAAAGGTAACAGAGATAGGACAATCCTTAAAGGGTAACAGAGATAGGACAATCCCTAAAGGGTAACAGAGTTAGGGCAATCCCTAAAGGGCAACAGAGATAGGACAATCCCCTAAAGGGTAACAGAGATAGGACAATCCTTAAAGGGTAACAGAGATAGGACAATCCCTAAAGGGCAACAGAGATAGGACAATCCCTAAAGGGTAACAGAAATAGGACAATCCTTAAAGAGTAACAGAGATAAGACAATCCCTAAAGGGTAAAAGAGATAGGACAATCCTTAAAGGGTAACAGAGATAGGGCAATCCGTAAAGGGCAACAGAGATAGGACAATCCCTAAAGAGTAACAGAGATAGGACAATCGCTAAAGGGTAACAGAGATAGGACAATCCCTAAAGGGTAACAGAGATAGGGCAGCCCGTAAAGGGCAACAGAGATAGGACAATCCCTAAAGGGTAACAGATATAGGGCAGTCCGTAAAGAATCAAGGAGAGGGGTCAATCCATTAAGGGTAACAAAGGGTAAATGAAATCAAAGGTCACAGACCCCATGTTATCATTAGAAGGAAAGCCACTGTAAATATGCTACAGAGAATTCAGAAACAGCAATCCACTACAGACGTCCATAGCCCACACATAAAATGCTTACCACCTCTCAGCACAGCATCCTTCCCACTACTCCTCACATCTGCTTATTTGCTAGTAACCTACAGTTCCAAACAGTATCAAACAATTTGCCGGTTCGTCCTCTAGCCAGACAAGTAGAGCAAGACAACAGAACAGGGAGGGGACCGCTTAGTAAGAGAGGAGGGGTGTAACTGTCCTGGAAACACAGGTGTATAGAAATGGAGGAAGTAGCATGAAAACACAGGGATACACAGTAATCATTAAAAAATCTAATTTATTCAAGCCTGCCACATATTATTTGCAAAAACAATATGATTAGTCAATCCATATAATGTTGAGATTGCAATAAAGAGATACTATTACCAAAAACAACTTTGGTGACTTTGAAAAAACTTTCAAACTCACCTGTAGGTTGTATTACACATTTTTATTTAGACATCTAGTTTCTCCAGGTTTTTTCATATATAGATAATGCTAATGAAGGCATGCCGTGCTTGCATTTACTGTCTTATCCCTACATTACCTCCCCCACGCACTGACACTACTCAGCAATGCATTACCCACCTCCCCTAGCACTGACTTCCTGTCTTATCCCTATATTACCTCCCCCACTCACTGACACTACTCAGCAATGCATTACCCACCTCCCCTAGCACTGACTTCCTGTCTTATCACTACATTACCTCCCCCACTCACTCACACTGCTCAGCAATGCATTGCCCACCTCCCCTAGCACTGACTTCTTGTCTTATCCCTACATTACCTCCCCCACTCACTCACACTGCTCAGCAATGCATTACCCACCTCCCCTAGCACTGACTTCCTGTCTTATCCCTACATTACCTCCCCCACTCACTCACACTGCTCAGCAATGCATTACCCACCTCCCCTAGCACTGACTTCCTGTCTTATCCCTACATTACCTCCCCCACTCACTCACACTGCTCAGCAATGCATTACCCACCTCCCCTAGCACTGACTTCCTGTCTTATCCCTACATTACCTCCCCCACTCACTCACACTGCTCAGCAATGCATTACCCACCTCCCCTAGCACTGACTTCCTGTCTTATCACTACATTACCTCCCCCACTCACTCACACTGCTCAGCAATGCATTACCCACCTCCCCTAGCACTGACTTCCTGTCTTATCCCTACATTACCTCCCCCACTCACTCACACTGCTCAGCAATGCATTACCCACCTCCCCTAGCACTGACTTCCTGTCTTATCCCTACAATACCTCCCAACTCACTGATACTGCTCAGCAACACATTGCTCCTTCCCTAGCACCGAAAGGGTTAATTGCCACCGCATGGGGAAGTTAATATATAGGAAAGCGAGGAAATGCCTGCACGGCATACATTAACTCTTAAGTGCCAGAGAGGTGTCCAACATATTGTGTTGTAATGTGTTCGGTACCTCTCTGGCACGAAATAGGTTAATTATATATATATATATATATATATATATATATATATATATATGCCTAATACAATAGATAAGTGATTTTAAAAGCTATTTCAAAACTACCAAAGCTGTTTTGGGTGACAGGGCCCCTTTAATAGGCAGTTATGAACCCATACAGGACATTTTGCAGAAATATTCATTTATACATACATACGGCCATAAGCACAAAGAAAGCTGAGCCATTAACCCTTTGAGTGCCTGAGGGGTACACAACGCATTGCGAAGCAACACGTTGCGTACCCCTCTGGCACTCAAAAAGTTATACATAATTAAAACAAAAGCGGAGCCACCACAGCACAGGAGTAAAAATTCCCACTGACTTTTAACTCTTTTCAGAGGGTTGTCCAGTGCATCACTTTTCAATGAGCTGACCACGCTTCTGACACAAAAAAGGGTTAAAGGGATTGTAATAGATCATTTTTATAAATCTGCATTTTGTAGCTATTAAAAACTTAAACTAAGTGCCTCCAGACCTATCTCTCAAACCTTTATGGTGTGAGAGATAATCGTAGTTAAATTTCCCCCTTCCCTCCCCTTACCCTGACATCAGCACTCTAGCTGACTGCACGGGAATCCGGTCCCGGCAGAGGCTCTTCAGCAGAGCCGAGATGGAGGTATTGAAAAAGAAATCCTTCACTGGAAGCACACTTTGTAGACCGTTCCAGTGAAGGATTTCTTTTTCAATAACGCGATCTCGGCTCTGCTGAAGAGCCTCCGATTGTCCAGGGACCGGATTCCCCTGCAGTCAGCTAGAGCTCTGACGTCAGGGAAAGGGGAAGGAGGGGGAACTTTAACTATAATTATCTCTCAAACCTTTATGAGTTATTGAAAAAGAAATCCTTCACTGGAACAGTCTACAAAGTGTGCATCCAGTGAAGGAACTCTTTTTCAATATCTCAATCTCGTCTCTGCTGAAAAGCCTCCGCCGGTCCCGGGATTGGATTCCCCCGCAGTCAGCTAGAGAGCTGACGGCAGGGAAAGGGGAGGGAGGGGGGAACTTTAAAGGAGCAGTAAACTTTTTCTATGAAAAAATATATATTGTAGGGATTTTCCTATTGAGTAAAATAAGGGTACTCCCACTGCCGAGAGATTTATATTTCCAGAGTTATTACAGTTTAAACCCATGTTTTGTTTTGTTTTTACATTGGCAGTGCCCTCTAGTGGTCAAATTCTAATTAGTTTTCCTGTTAGATTCTAATGGAGAGGAAAGTCAGAAAAGTCAGAGACATACAGATCTCCGTAGAATGTGACAGAAACTGCCTGTCACTTCCTGTCAGTTAGAACTATCAGGAAGTAAACACAGTAAATTCACTTCCTGTCAGTTAGATATATCAGGAAGTAAACACAGTAAATTCACTTCCTGTCAGTTAGAACTATCAGGAAGTAAACACAGTAAATTCACTTCCTGGTTATTTAAACTGCTATAAATTTTGAATAAAACATCTGACAGCAGTGGGAGTGACCTTGTTTTATTCAGCAGGTAATATTCTACAAAATATGCGTTTTCATAAAAAAAAGTTTACTGTTCCGTTAACTACGATTATCTCTCAGACCATAAAGATTTGAGAGATGGGACTGGGGGCATTTAGTTTAAGTTTTTAATAGCTACAAAATACAAGTTTATAAAAACAATCTATTACTATCCCTTTAAATGGTGATTTTTAACTCCACACATTAGAGACATCTCTTACATTCAAGGGATAATTAACCCTTTGATTGCCAGAGTGGTATCCAGCCCTTTTCAATGCAATGCGTTGGATACCTCTGTCGCTGAAAGGGTTAAAAGTCCCATTTAAAGCAGCACTAACACCAGTAAATGAAAGAGGTTGATATTCCTTTACATACCATGTACTTAGAGCTAGCGTATATCAAAATGATTCATGTTATATCCCTAAAATATAATCCTACCTCTCGGGCACTAAAAGGGTTAAGAAATAAGAGCTAAAGTCAGATGGCTGATTGTGATAAGCGTCCCTTGACGTTTGTATTCAGAAAGGCTGCTATCTTACCTCACAGCCCATTCACAGATAAATCCTGGACAATCAATGGGGGCCCTGGAAAAGGCAGGAATACTGGCTTCCTCAGAGAATAAGTAGGACTAGATTTTACTCCTCATAAACCAAAGAGAATTTCTTACAGATGTAACATGAAGTACAGGATATTTAAGTGTACATAACCTCAGTTAATTTTTAGTGTTATTGTCACTTTAAATCAGTTGTAAAAAGACCCCTGAGACAGGTCTCTTTGGCTCCAGTGGAAGAGACTGAACTGTGAGACAAGTCTCGCTGTTCAGTTTCAATGCAGGTCTCCAAAGACTGGAGGTGGGTAACGTGTGGCCCCCCAGCGTTTCCTAGAGTTTAACTCCTATCATCCCCCTAGAATTATATCATGTTTTCTTTGCACATATGGCCTACAGAGCCTGAATGTATAACAGAGATGGGCAAAATGAGGCTCTACAGTTGCTACCAGACTATAACTTCCGGGGAATGATAGGGGTTGAAGTCTGAAGCAGCTGACCTCTGATATAGAACATAGTAAATATTTGTACACATAAAGGGGGGTATGCACTAAGGTGATAAAGTGGATATGATTTCTCCATTGTGATAAACTCTCCAATTCCTATGTTTTTGTATGAAGCCTATGCACTATGATCTCTCACGATGAAGAAATCTTAGAGCTTTGGTCCCCATAAAATAATACAGTACTTGTTGAGTTTATCACACTGGAGAAGTCATATCTACTTTATCACCTCTTCATCACACCTTAATGCATCTCCCCCAGGAGTCATTACTGTGCAAATATATATACACACACAAAGCATGTGTACAATCATTGTCAACAGATCGTTATATACATACACCAACCACTACATGAAAATACATACTGGGCAAGGGACCCCCCCCCAGCACATATCCAAACAGAACGTATAAGTCATGATCAATACTGATAATGGCCAGGAATATCTGGCCAAAGGCCGAACTAAATTGAACATATTCAGTCCCGTTCATCTAGGTTGAAAAGGCGCAGCAGGCATGTACATCTAGCCTCTATCTTCTTGGGTTTGAGGAAGGGAAATATATTAACTCCTTAACGACCGGCCACGCAGGCGCATTGTGGTCACTAAAGGACTACGGAGCATTTTTTTTTTGTGTGTTTCCGGTTCCGGAGTCCCCAAACGGCATGCAGCCGCTGGGGGAGCCCGGAATTCCATTCCGATCATAGTACGTCATGGGTCGTTAAGTCAGATCTACCCATGACGTACTATGACCGTCAAGGGTCGTTACGGGGTTAAAGCAGAACTTTCATCCGCTATAAAGTCGTCCTGCTATAATTGAGCAGGTAGCCACTAGCTTTACAATATATATTTACCTTTGAAAAGTAGCCCATTCTAAAGAAATCCATCATTGTAGGAGACCGGAACCCAGGCTACAGCGCAGACATCTTGTCTGCGTGCCTGCGCTGTCAGTCCCGGTCTCCTGCAAGAAGCATTGCAGGGTACCACATGGTAACCGGAAGGATTGACAGCTAAGGTGCACAGACTGCGCTAACCCGGCCGTCAATCTTCTACAATGATTGATTTCTTTAGAACGGGCTACTTTTCAAAGGTAAAATATATATTCTAAAGCTAGTCGCTACCTGCTTAATTATAGCAGGGTGACTTCATAGCGGATGAAAGTTCTGCTTTAAAGTGGATGTGTCACCTATGTATAACGTACCATAAATAGTTAGGCTACATATCGAATACTACTAAAACTGTCTTCATTTTTTTTTTTAAGTTTTATTTTGTGTAAATTTAACTTAAAAAGTCTGGGCTGCAGCTATTTTTGCATAGACTGCGGTTATCTGCTCTGTAACCGTAGTCCGTTGCTCTGCCTCTGCTCTCCTCGCTCCTCCGATGACGGAGGCTTCTGTCTGTAAGCTGGAGCAGTCTTATTGGCAGAGATTGATATCTAGCCAATGAGACCGCTCCAGCTTACAGACAGAAGCCTCCATCATCGGAGGAGGCAGGAGAGCTGAGGCAGAGCGATGGACTGCAGTCTATACAGAAACGGCTGCAGGGCCAACTTTATAAGTTAAATTTA
The DNA here is from genome assembly GCA_037306005.1 of Rhinophrynus dorsalis. Taxonomy (NCBI): domain Eukaryota; kingdom Metazoa; phylum Chordata; class Amphibia; order Anura; family Rhinophrynidae; genus Rhinophrynus; species Rhinophrynus dorsalis. Next base: position 22,299,015 of record CM074727.1, on the reverse strand, counting down.
CACTAAATAAAACTTAAAAAAAACAAATAAAAAAAAATAAAAATGAAGTCCGTTTTAATAGTATTCGATATGTAGCCTAACTATTTATGTAATGTTATACATAGGTTCTGGATCCTGGAAAGAAACAATGCTCCGGAGATCTCTCTTGCCAACCAAGCACACGTTGTAGACCGTTCAAATGAAGTGTTTCTGCCTAACTAACGTGATCACGGCTCTGCTGAAGAACCGCAGCATGGTCTGTTGAACAGGATCTGCTTCTCTAACTCGGAAAGGGGAGGGAAAGGGGAAATTTGACAGCTTGTATCTCTCAAACCATAGAGGTTTGAGAGATAGGACTTGGTGCAAGTAATTTTGTTTTTTATACCTACTGAATTAAATATACTTATTTTGAAGTATTACTATCACGTTAACCCCATCCCGACAATGGACTTACCAGGTACGTCCCGCAAAAACTGTCACTTAGTGACAGAGGACGTACCTGGTAAGTCCCAGTCTCAGTGCGGCTGCACGCCTTTCGGTGATTCCGGAATCATTTAGTTAAAAAAAAAAAAAAAAAAAAAAAAAAAAAAAAATGTTAGCCAGGCGTTAAAGTGACAGCCCCGTACACACGTGGCTGTCACTAAGGGGTTAAAGCACTGGCAAAAGTGTCTGGTCTTTACTGAGAATACCTGACCATTATCAGCGCAAGTCAATATCCAACGGTATCCATCCACAATTTATTCACATCACATGATACACATATACATACAGGTACAGACTCTATATATATCGTTGAAGCTCATTATAATGATTACAATCTTAGATCTGTTCTCGTATCTTCTGTACTTGTACAAGTAGTGACATCATGACCATTAAACCCTTTGAAACTACAGAGGTCAAAAGCAGATTTCCTGCCCTTTATGACCATACCTGGGAACTCTCCGGATTTGCCCCGGAGACTCCGGTTCTGACAGAGCTTTACCGGGTCTCCGGGGCAGAGGCAGATTCCTCCGGATGTTTCTACTGAAACTCTTCCACATCTGCTTTTTCTCCCGCTGTTCCTCCATCCCCAGCCTTGTGTGTGACACATTTAACCCTCTGAGTGCCAGAGTGGTACCGAATGCTTTCCAATGCATTCCGTACCACTCTGGCACTCAAAGGGTTAAGTCCCCCACACTAGCGTCAAGCCCCGCCCCCTTTTAACGCGATTAGCGTCATTTTTGTCACCCCCTGCTGAACAGAGGACTACCTTGCGGGTAGCCCTCAACTGGAAGTTCCCAAGTATGTTTATGACAAGTGATAACTAGCACTCACTCTGACCCACAGGATATTAACCCTTTGAGTGCCAGAGGGATTGAGTACTAAGGTCTGGATTCCACAGCAGCTATAAATGAAATATGAATAATGTCACTGGTTTTATCTCCAGCTGAAGTCTGTGAGGCACGTATCAATGTGTCGCTTAACCCTTTCAGTACCATGGAGTATCCAATGCATTGTTTCATAATGCGTTGGATAGCCTTTGGAACTCAGAGAGTTAAAATTGACAAATTATTGGGCTAAATCAGCCGTTAATGGAATCTGCGAGACATCCATAGGTACTTGCCGCAATTTGCAAATAAAGCCAACTTTGAGATTTGAATCAATAAAAAAAGGTCTCTATTCTGTAGTTTATTGCAAATTTACTTGTAGGTACTAATCATTTTGTACATTTGCTATATTTTCTTTGTTTCCTGCAATATAATTGATACATATGAATCTAAGAGTGGAACTATACATGATTAAAGGGATAGTAATATGTAAGTATTACTAATCCCTATATTAAAGTCCTATTAAAAATAAATGTATTGCCCCGTGTCATCTCTCAGACCTTTATGGTTTGAGAGCTAATCGTTCCTAAAGTTGCCCTCTCCCTCCCCCTTCCCATAGTCAGCCTTCTAGCTGACTGCAGGGAAGCCAGTCATACAACTTTCTGGTGGCTCTGCAGCAGAGCCGCGATTGCGTTAAATAAAAAGAAATCTTTCACTGAAATGGTCTTCTATGTGTGCTTGGTTTGCAAACACACCAGAAGACCATTTTAGTGAAATTTTTTTTTTTTTAATTAATGTGATTGCGGCTCTGCTGCAGAGCCGCCTGATGATCGTAAGACCGGATTTCCCTTCAGTCAGCTACAACGCTGACTTTGGGGAAGGGGGAGGGAGGGGGGAACTTTAGGAGTGATTATCTCTCAAACCATAAAGGTTTGAGAGATGACACTGTAGGCAATACATTTATTTTTAATAAGATTTTAATATAGGGATTAGTAATACTTAAGAATTACTATCCCTTTAACTAGTAAAAGAATGAAGGGTTAACAGTTGCAATTGTATTGTTGTTGTTAGGTACCCTTAAAGTTATAGGGGGGCAAAGCACTAAGCTTTAAAAGAATGATTAAAAAAAAAAAAAAAAAAAAAAAAAGGGCACACTAATTCAGATGGAATCCTGTTTTATGTGCAAAAAGCATTCACGTAATTGTTGGTTTATAGAATCAGGTATTATAATGACGGGGAGGTCAGGCATATTTCAGATTCTAAACTGGTATGTCATAGGCAGGTAATGACCTGCGTTAAAAGTCATATGAGGGCATGCATCTGACATCTAGACTGATTTTATTAAAGGTGCAGTAATGCTTCCTAATAATTAACCTCAGTTACCTTAATTTGTGCATAAAATCTTAATGGCTACCGTGAATCAGCTCAGCTGTGCGGACTGGTTTCCAGAAAATTAATCTTCAATTCGGTAGCAAAAAACTTTTATTAAAGCCACAGTTAACCCCTTAAGGACTGTAGACATGCCAGGACCATCACAACTTTAACTGATGGTCTTGGCACATCATGAGTTAGCACGCCTGAGGGCATGGCATGATCATGCCAAGAGGCTTAAACTGACTGCTCCAAGACCGGAGCCTCTCCCTCAGCGAGCCGGTACATGTGATCGATCACAAGTGCCAGCTCAGCTAATAAAATGGAGCTGGTCCTCAGTATACAAAACCTCTGATCCATAAGGGGTTAAGCTACCAATGAAACCCGTAAAAGCCAGGAAATACAGGTTACATTTTTCCAACTTAATGTCACTTCCTCAAGTGTTTTCATTTTAAAACTAATACAAGTAGAATACAATGTCCACACTTAAAGGGATAGTAATACTTAAATATTACTATCCCCCATCTTGTAGCCCTTCAAAAACTGAGTAAAATGAGCCCAGCGGCATCTCTCAAACCTTTATGGTTTGAGAGATATCCGCTTTCAAAGTTCCCTCTTTTTGCCTTTCCCCTGACATTGGCGTTCTAGCTGAGAGCAGGGGGAATCCTCTCCTGGGATCGCCGGAGGCTTTGCAGCAGAGCCGAGATCGCGGTAATACAAAAGAAATCCTTCACTAAAAAGGTATTCTATGTGTGTTTGGTTTGCAAGCACATAGAAGACCTTTTAAGTTAAGGATTTCTTTTTTATTACCGCGATCTCGGCTCTGCTGCAGAGCCTCTGCTGGTCCCAGGACCAGATTCCCCTGCTGTCAGCTAGAATACTGATGTCAGGGGAGAGGGAACTTTGAAATCGGATATCTCTCAAACCATAAAGGTTTGAGAGATGCCGCTGGGCTCATTTTACTCCGTTTTTGAAGGGCTACAAGATGGACGATAGTAATTTTAAGTATTACTATCTCTTTAATATGTAAAAATCTATATCTTGTAGGTTCATTCTCCTGATTAAAACAAGGGTACCCCTATTGCTGTGAGGTGTGTTATTCAAAAGTCATTACAGCTCAAACTTGATTTTTTTAGATGCAGTATCACAGTGGCCTGAAATTGTACAGCGGCACTGTTTCTACACCATTCTATAGACAGCTCTGGTCAGTTGACCATAAATCTCCATAGGATGGTGTAGCAACAGCCCCACTGTACAATTTCAGGTCACTGTGATACTGCACATAAAAAAATTCAAGTTTGGGCTCTAATAACTTTTAAGTAAAACAGCTATCAGCAGTGGGAGTATCCTTGTTTTACTCAGGGGGGATAAACTCCTACAATATATTTTTTACATTTTAAGTATTACTGTCCCTTTAATACCCACACTATTGGCTGATTGAGGATTATGATATATATACCTTATTTACTTGAATATAAGGCAAGGTTTTTCAGGCATTTTAGCCTGAAAAAGTGACCTCGCCTAATATTCGGGGTCGACCTTTATTCGGGATGCCCACCAAATGGGAGGAATATCCCAACCAGTAGACGGATTGGAATGTCTCCCTCCCTCTACCTTTAATCTTTAACCCTTTGAGTGCCAGAGGGGTACGGAACGCATTGCAAAGCAATGCGTTCCGTACCCCTCTGGCACTCAAAGGGTTAATAATGTACCCGGTAGTCTGCGTGACACAGAAAGGTCCTTTCAGGGCCTATCAATGTACAGGCATATACATTTATAAAAAGGACCTGTAAGGACCTTTCTGTGTGGCGTGTAATTAGCGTGGAGGCAGACCGCTCTGCAAGAAGACTGCTGCATGCATTAATGAAACTGTCGTACGACAGTCTTATGTGCATCAGGCGGCTCTGCAGCTGAACCGAGATTGTGTTTATAAAAAATAATTATTTCACTGAAACGGTCTTTTACGTGTACTTGGTTTGCAAGCACACGTAGAAGACCGTTTTAGTGAAAGATTTATTTTTTATAAACGAGATCTCGGCAATGCTGCAGAGCCGCCTGATGCAAGTAATACCGTATATCCCTGCAGTCAGCGTTCAGTCAGGGATGGGGGAGGGAGGGGGAACTTTGAGCGATATCATCTCTCAAACCATAAGGGTTTGAGAGATGACACTGGGGGCAATACGTTTCTTTTTAACAAAGCTACAATATGGGGATTAGTAATTTGCAAGTATTACTATCCCTTTAAAGGTAGAGGGAGAAGGAGAATGTTGGGTGAGAAAATTAGACAAAATCCCCAATATAAAGGGATTGCCCAACACCCAGCATTTGAAAGGTTGTGGGGGGGGGGAGTCATCTTCAATCGAGGTTGCCCTCTATGCAGGCAAATACGGTAGTCACCACCCGCTGGAGAGCCAAAGGTTGCATACTTTTGTGAATGATATATAGATCAATACATAGAAACATCACAAGGGATAGATATAGATAGAAACAGTACAATATGAGAAATTAGGAGACTGCACTTTCGGAGTCCTCTTGTCTGCCCGTCAGGCTGTCTCGCTCTGTTTTTTTAGCAATGACGTGTCTGTCCCTGTAACGAGGTGACATCGCACAGAGCATCCTATTTTCATTGGTCTGCTTCTGCAGTGGGTTATGTGGTCTTGGCAGCTGAATGAACAGTACGTTTTGGGGGAGTTCTGTGTCTCCTCCCATGGCACAGATCATGGCATGGGGCGAGCATGGCAGTCACTAGGCCAGTGAATGGCCGTTGATTTGTCTGGCACTGTGATTGGGTTCTGCTCAGTACCCTCTGCTAGCTGTAATAATTAAAATACAAACAAATACGTTAGAACCATTAGCTGGAGTAAGATGAAGCACATGGCAAGTTTTTAGGTAACTGGAACTCGATTAAACGGATAGTAATGTTTCCAATAAAAGCAGCTCCAATTAATCTTCATAGTATTTGGGCCCTGAAGAGTGTTATTTCAATACTGTCAGAGTTGTAGTTCAAGAGTAATTGAATGATAAAGTATCCCCCTCCCGCCCCTTTTACTGATGTAACACTGCTCACCACAGAACAGCAAGACTGTCCGGATGAATATCAGAGAGGGACAATCTTCAGCGAGCATAAGGAAAAACCTGAAAAACCTGTCAAGTGGGGCAGGGTTTTCTTTGTTTTCATAGCAAGAAGATTGTCCCTTGCTGTGATCTGTCCGGTCAAGAGACCAGATTCCACATCTGAGAAGAGATGGCTTACACTAGGTAAAAGAGGCGGGAGGGGGATACTTTATCATTCAATTACTCTTGAACTACAGCTCTGACAGTATTGAAATAACACTCTCCAAGGCCCAAATACTATGAAGATTAACTGGTGCTGCTGTTTTTTTGAAACATTAATATCCCTTTAAAGCCAAGTATAACCTGTTCTTAATTAAGTATATAGTGATAGTGTGTAAACTACACATGTGGAAAAGAAAATGACAATTCCTGAATTTTCTCAGAATATTCTCAGACACAGACATATTTATTGACTTGACTTCTTTGAAAAAGTGGTCAGTTGGTCACTTACAGCTCTGTGTCTCCCATGGCCGGAGGTCGATCCAGAACTTGCTTCCTTCTCTGGATCCCATCCAGAATTTTCTTGCGGGTCCCCAGGGGGATGTGGATACTCTTGAGGTCATGATCAGAGCACAGGGTGAGGGCCGCTAAGTCAATCTTCTCGTCCTGCAATAAGGAAACCAGCTCTGACATCTGTAGAGAAGCCAGGAATGTCTCCAGAGGGCTGGTGTCTGGCTCCTCTCCATCGTCCAACCCCAAATCCTCTTCATCCCAAGGCAGCTCCTGCTCATTTCTCTCCTCCAGGCTGCCCGCACTGCCAATGCTATCGTCCAAGCTTGAAGAACGCTTTAGCCGGCTACGCAATTTGACTTGGTCGGACTCCCCAGCCTGCAGTCCATTTCCCTCCTCTCTCCCCACCCCAAGCAGCCCACTAGCCATATAGTTCCTCCTGAACACCATGGTGCCAAGGCCAGGCCTGGTAAACAATGAATCGTGTCCTGAGTCTGTGCTGACCTCGGAGTGGGCTGAATCCACATGCAGTCCAGGGTCACTGATGGCTCGGGAAAGAGAATCTTCCTCTGGCAAGAACATATCTCGCAGATGTTGGCGTCCTCGTTCGCGGGGACTGGCATAGGTGCCCTGTTTGACGAACATGACGTCATTACCTAGTTGGAGCCCAGAGAGAGAGCGCACACTCTTCCTGCCATCTTCGTATATCTTGAATGTTCCATCAGTCTGTTTCCTCTTCTCCAGTTTCTTCTGTATCTTGGTCTTGCCTTTAGTGGTGCCCGCAGCATGGGAGTATGGCATAGTGGCAAGCAGTGTGGCACTGGGGAAGCGCTGGCTCACTGAGCTGTTGCAGAGAAAGAAAGACAAAAACAACTTATGAAAATCACAGGTTTTAAAGGGATAGTAATGTTTCATAATAAAAGCAGCTCTAATTAATCATCATAGTATTTGGACTTTGGAGAGTGTTATTTCAGTTCTGTCAGAGTTGTAGTTCAAGAGTAATTCAATGACAAAGTATCCTGCTACCGCCCCTTTTACGGATGTAACACTGCTCAGCCAGAGCAGAAGGGAGGTGCCCAGGTAGACTGCAGAGAGGGACAATCTTCAATTAAGATAAGGGAAAAACCTGAAAAACTTGTCAAGGGGGGCAGGGCTTTCATTGTTCTCATAGGAAGAAGATTGTCCCCTGCTGTTATCTGTCTGGTCTTACAAGCAGATTCCACATCTGAGAAGAGATGGCTTACACTAGGTAAAAGGGGTGTGAGGGGAAACTTTGCTTGTGAATATCTCTCAAACCATAAAGGTCTGAGAGATAAGACTTATATCGTTCTTCATGTTTTTGTAATGCCTACAAAATAAAATAATGATAAAAGGAAGTATTATTATCCCTTTAACAAGTTTATAATGATTCCTAACCAGTATATACAGTATGCAACAGCCAAAGTCCATAAAAAGGCCACTATTAACCCTTCGAGTGCAAGAGAGGTATCGAACACATTGCAACGCAATTACGTACAACATGATATGCACAACAAAACGCTAACCACAAAATGCTAACCACCATACGCTATACACCAAATGCTATATGGAATATGCTAAAGGCTAAATGCAACACACAATATGCCAAACGGAATACACAAAATTTAACTTTTTAAACATTTTTTTTTTTTTTAGAAAAACATTTTTTACCAGGAAAAATACATTGAGATTTCTCTCATTTTCAAGTATGTCCTGGAGTGTTTACAGCAAAGAGTTTGATATTTGCACAAATACAGAGACATATTACATATACCTACAAATATATACACACACTTATACTAAAAATTTTATATACAGTTGCTTATTATTTTTAGATATAAAGAAGCAGTTATTTTTAAGGATTTTAGACTATCTGATTTTTTTCAGAGCTCTGAAGGAAAATGCAGATCAATTGGCTTTTTTGAAATGTGGCATACTCAGTGAGTTGTTAGCAGTGGAGTGGAGGTTATAGTTAGTATGGAGATCTGGAGTGATCATACTGCTCAGGTAGTGTGGAATAGTCAGTGAGTTGTTAGTAGTGGAGGTTATAGTTAGTATGGAGATCTGGAGTGATCGTACTGCTCAGGTAGTGTGGAATAGTCAGTGAGTTGTTAGTAGTGGAGGTTATAGTTAGTATGGAGAGCTGGAGTGATCATATTGCTCAGGTAGTGTGGAATAGTCAGTGAGTTGTTAGTAGTGGAGGTTATAGTTAGTATGGAGAGCTGGAGTGATCATACTGCTCAGGTAGTGTGGAATAGTCAGTGAGTTGTTAGCAGTGGAGCGGAGGTTATAGTTAGTATGGAGAGCTGGAGTGATCATACTGCTCAGGTAGTGTGGAATAGTCAGTGAGTTGTTAGCAGTGGAGGTTATAGTTAGTATGGAGATCTGGAGTGATCATACTGCTCAGGTAGTGTGGAATAGTCAGTGAGTTGTTAGCAGTACAGGTTATAGTTAGTATGGAGATCTGGAGTGATCATACTGCTCAGGTAGTGTGGAATAGTCAGTGAGTTGTTAGCAGTGGAGCGGAGGTTATAGTTAGTATGGAGATCTGGAGTGACCATACTGCTCAGGTAGTGTGGAATAGTCAGTGAGTTGTTAGTAGTGGAGGTTACAGTTAGTATGGAGATCTGGAGTGATCATATTGCTCAGGTAGTGTGGAATAGTCAGTGAGTTGTTAGAAGTGGAGTGGAGGTTATAGTTAGTATGGAGATCTGGAGTGATCATACTGCTCAGGTAGAGTGGAATAGTCAGTGAGTTGTTAGCAGTGGAGGTTACAGTTAGTATGGAGATCTGGAGTGATCATATTGCTCAGGTAGTGTGGAATAGTCAGTGAGTTGTTAGCAGTGGAGTGGAGGTTATAGTTAGTGTGTAGAGTTGGAGTGATCATACTGCTCAGGTAGTGTGGAATAGTCAGTGAGTTGTTAGCAGTGGAGGTTATAGTTAGTATGGAGAGCTGGAGTGAGCATACTGCTCAGGTAGTGTGGAATAGTCAGTGAGTTGTTAGCAGTGGAGGTTACAGTTAGTATGGGGATCTGGAGTGAGCATACTGCTCAGGCAGTGTGGAATAGTCAGTGAGTTGTTAGCAGTGGAGCAGAGGTTATAGTTAGTATGGAGATCTGGAGTGATCATACTGCTCAGGTAGTGTGGAATAGTCAGTGAGTTGTTAATAGTGGAGCGGAGGTTATAGTTAGTATGGAGAGCTGGAGTGACCTTACTGCTCAGGTAGTGTGGAATAGTCAGTGAGTAGTTAGCAGTGGAGGTTATAGTTAGTATGGAGATCTGGAGTGATCATACTGCTCAGGTAGTGTGGAATAGTCAGTGAGTAGTTAGAAGTGGAGGTTATAGTTAGTATGGAGATCTGGAGTGATCATACTGCTCAGGTAGTGTGGAATAGTCAGTGAGTTGTTAGTAGTGGAGGTTATAGTTAGTATGGAGAGCTGGAGTGAGCATATTGCTCAGGTAGTGTGGAATAGTCAGTGAGTTGTTAGTAGTGGAGGTTATAGTTAGTATGGAGAGCTGGAGTGGTCATACTGCTCAGGTAGTGTGGAATAGTCAGTGAGTTGTTAGTAGTGGAGGTTATAGTTAGTGTGGAGAGCTGGAGTGATTATTCTGCTCAGGTAGTGTGGAATAGTCAGTGAGTTGTTGGAAGTGGAGCAGAGGTTATAGTTAGTATGGAGAGCTGGAGTGAGCATATTGCTCAGGTAGTGTGGAATAGTCAGTGAGTTGTTAGCAGTGGAGTGGAGGTTATAGTTAGTATGGAGATCTGGAGTGACCATACTGCTCAGGTAGTGTGGAATAGTCAGTGAGTTGTTAGCAGTGGAGTGGAGGTTATAGTTAGTATGGAGAGCTGGAGTGACCATACTGCTCAGGTAGTGTGGAATAGTCAGTGAGTTGTTATTAGTGTAGTGGAGGTTATAGTTAGTATGGAGATCTGGAGTGATCATATTGCTCAGGTAGTGTGGAATAGTCAGTGAGTTGTTAGTAGTGGAGGTTATAGTTAGTGTGGAGATCTGGAGTGATCATACTGCTCAGGTAGTGTGGAATAGTCAGTGAGTTGTTAGCAGTGGAGTGGAGGTTATAGTTAGTATGGAGAGCTGGAGTGATCATACTGCTCAGGTAGTGTGGAATAGTCAGTGAGTTGTTAGCAGTGGAGTGGAGGTTATAGTTAGTATGGAGAGCTGGAGTGACCATACTGCTCAGGTAGTGTGGAATAGTCAGTGAGTTGTTAGTAGTGGAGTGGAGGTTATAGTTAGTATGGAGATCTGGAGTGATCATATTGCTCAGGTAGTGTGGAATAGTCAGTGAGTTGTTAGCAGTGGAGAGGAGGTTATAGTTAGTATGGAGATCTGGACTGATCATACTGCGTATGTAGTGTGGAATAGTCAGTGAGTTGTTAGCAGTGGAGTGGAGGTTATAGTTAGTATGGAGAGCTGGAGTGATCATACTGCTCAGGTAGTCTGGTAGCTTTCTAGAGAAGTAGTTATAAACCAGGCAAGAGAGGTGAAGGGCACATCTAGTTTTGAGTGTTAGTCTTCATACATATCACAATGATTGGTTGTGTAATTACATAGAAGGATAAAGAGGCATAATGAGTTAAACAGAGTGTCAATTTTAAGATGGATTTGTGGTGCGGGAGCATATACTACATCTCCATAGTCTATGACGGGCATTAACATCTGTTGTACAATACATCTTCTTACCAGGGGATTTAAACAGGATTTGTTTCTAAACAAAGCAGCTATTTTGGGATAAAGTTTGGATGTTAATTTATCAATATGAAGACCAAAAGTGAGCTTGTAGGTTCTCTATACAATGTAATAGTAACATCTCCACTTTAGATTTCGATAGAGAAATGTAACTGAAATGATACACTTCATCTCATTTCTACTTTAAAAATACTTTACCATATTTCTTTAACCTTCTGCTTGCCAGAGAATTATACAACACATTGCAACGGAAAGAGTTGCATACCTCTCTGGCACTCAAAGAGTTAAACCCTAGATTGGGGCTGGAAAAATGAGGCCCACCAGCAGTTCAGGACCTGAAATCCCATCATCTTCAACACTGAAGAGTCTCAGGCTTCCTACCAATGACTTGGATTATGTATTATATCATTGGTGCATATATAATAATACTAGCAATGTGGGACGGCGTTGCCCGTCATATTATTTACACAGAGAGACATTGTGTGAAACAGAAATATGCAGTGTTACAGACACGCACTTAAAGAGACAGAGCGTGTCACACACTGTGAAATGCATACCTACAGAGAGACACACACATACATGGACGTATGTCACATATGTAGACAGTGTGTGACAGACGCAGTGGTGATGTAGATATGCTGATAAGCTTGATGAATAAGACCCTGTATCCTTACGGTTGAAGTGAGTGTGCTGTGTTACTTGTTGAATAAGACCCTGTATCCTTACAGTTGAAGTGAGTGTGCTGTTACTTGGTGAATAAGGCCCTGTATCCTTACAGTTGTAGTGAGTGTGCTGTGTTACTGGATGAATAAGGCCCTGTATCCTTACAGTTGAAGTGAGTGTGCTGTGTTACTTGGTGAATAAGGCCCTGTATCCTTACAGTTGAAGTGAGTGTGCTGTGTTACTTGATGAATAAGGCCCTGTTTCCTTACAGTTGAAGTGAGTGTACTGTGTTACTTGATGAATAAGGCCCTGCATCTTCACAGTTGAAGTGAGTGTGCTGTGTTACTTGATGAATAAGGCCCTGTATCCTTACAGTTGAAGTGAGTGTGCTGTGTTACTTGATGAATAAGGCCCTGCATCCTTAAAGTTGAAGTGAGTATGGTGTATTACTTGATGAATAAGGCCCTGTATCCTTACAGTTGAAGTCAGTGTGCTGTGTTACTTGTAGAAGGTCACAGTGAAAAGATGTTTGTGAGTAAAGGAATAATTTAGATTACAGCAGTGGATACTGCAGTACATTTGAAGAAATAGGTTGGCAGACAGAGGGTTAAGTGACAGATGCAGCGATAGATAATGTAATAGTGATGTGGGAGTAAAATGGCGAGATTGGTACTATGGATGAATGGCAAGGGGATAGGTGAGTGGGGATGACAAGGGAGGAAGAGATGAGAGATTGAGGAGAAGAGGGACAGTGAAGTGTTACAGTAAAGTAATGGGTGAGGGGGAGAAATGACTATACATAGACAGTGAAGTAGACATGAAATACAGGGCTGTAGGGTTACTGCATTATACAGACCTAGTGTAGCAGTTGGTTGGAGTGAAGCACTTTAACTCTGAATGTGAGAGAGATACACAACACATTGCTGTGTAATGAGTTGTATAGTCCTCTGGCAGTGAAATGAATATGTGACACATGTTGGGCGCTCCTTGCATTAGTGGGCCGTGGTGGTCAGCTGGGACAGAGTCGGATTATATGTCCATGGGCCGTAGGCAAGGGATCAATAGAGGGACCCCTAACAGCTAATAGGCTTCAAAACAGGAAGGCTCATATACTAAGAAAAGTGGTGGAATTTTGTGGAAAAGTAACAGCAGTACAGGGAACAATACCCATTTATTTAAATGGGCGTTTTAACGTCTTCAACGCTAGAGAGGTCAGCAAAGCATTGTATTTGTTCTTTATGGTACAGATGAATTGTTCCTCTTTGTGTTAGTGCATCAGCCTCACAGATCACAGCGCACAGTCAGCTGCTGCAAGAGCCAAAAGTATAAATGGGTTTAAATTAATGGGGTAAGAGTATAACTGTATGGGCCTTATGTATCAAGATAAAGGGTGCAACTCCAAAAAAACTGACACCATAGGGTTGAATTGAAAATTCAGGAAAATAGTGTTGACATAAATGGGGCTTTAAGCCCTTGAATGCTACAATGGTCCCCAACGAGTTGCTTTGGCAATGTGTTTGCATTGTTTGTAGCATTCATGGAATTAATAGTCTCATTGAAATCAATGGACATTTTCAAAGAAATCAGTTTAACCCTGTGGGCCACTTGTGAGGAAATACCCAAATGTGGAAGCTTTCCAAACAGATATTAACCCTTTGAGTGACAGAGGTACGCAGAGCAATGTGCTGCATATCATCTCTGGTACTCCAAGGGCTAATGGGCTTAACCCTCTGAGTGCCAGAGAGGTATCCAAGGCATTGCAACAGCACTCAAAGGGTTAAATTGAAACAAAGTGAGTCCATCAGCCCCAGTTCTTAGCATGGAAACTGAAGATCTGTGTGTTCTAACCTATTCCCCAGCTGACTCTGAGTGTCCCAGTGTGTCTTTGAAAGAAGTGATCAATGTGTGGCTCCCCAGCAAAATGGGAGCTGCTGGTTGGTGGGTTATAGTATTGTGCCATGAGTTTTTTACTGTAGGAGTTGTAAGTCGAGAGAAGTGATGTAGCAGTAGGTGAGTTGTGGAGGAGAGGGCTAACCCTCTGACTGCCAGAGGGGTACGCATTGCAGTGTATGCGTACCCCTCTGACACTCAAAGGGTTAAGGTAGGCTGACCAGATCTCACCTTTAACCGGGGACACATAGGAAATAGCCATTTTGCAGTACTTCACTGAAATGAAAGCAGTCCTGCAGTATGCATTTTTCCAATGCGTCCCCGGTTAAAGGTGAGGTCTGGTCAGCCTAGGTTAAGACTGATGTTGGGAGGCAGGCTAACTGTTCCTTACAGCCGCCCCTGGGTGTGTGTGGCAGGGGACGCAGGTTTTCTCTCTTATATATGTACACTACCAATGTGGGACGGTGTTGGGCGCACGTGTGTGAAATGTAGACACACTGATAAACACAGACATATGCAACACACAGACAGACACATACACACAAGTGAGCGTCAGAGACATGCACACACATACCGGAGATGCACACAAATATGTAACAGAGATGTACACACACACACACCCGCAACATATATGCGCAGAAACACATGCGTGTATGAGTTGTGCACCCCTCTGGCACTCAAATGGTTAATGTATAGAGAGGCATGTCAGAGATAAATAGCAGTGGGAAGTGTATTCATACCTGGGAACTTTAACTTGTGTAGTCCCTGGAGGGGAGTTATGTGGTGCTGATGTGGAGAGAGCAATGGGGCAATTTGGGTTACAAGTGGGCGGGGCTTAACATAAATGTTGAAAAATGTTAGTAATAGGCTGGGGAAGGAGGAGAAGTGGGAGGGAAATGCAAGTTTACAGTGTGAGGGGGTTGAACACACTCCCTGAGGGGTAAAACGTGATACACAACCCTGTGGCAGTCAGTGGGTTAAGTGTGAATCTGATGGCTGTCTGTCTTGTGTTTTGCATGGCAAATGATGACAGTGAAGAATAATTCAGCAATGAAGGCCTATTTTAACCCTCTGAGTGCCATTTTGTTCCCCTGGTGCTGTAGCAGCCTTTAGTAGTTGTAGTGCAGGTCCTGCTGAGGCCACTGGGAGTCAGGGTGAGTGACTGTGTGTCAGCCATCTTTCTTTCTGGCTTTGTGTGTGTGTATGGGTGTTTGGTGCTGTGTGAGTGGGGCATGAGTGTGTCATACCTGTGAACTTTTACTCGTGGAGTCCCTCATGTGGTGCAGATGTGGAGAGAGCAATGGGGCAATTTGGGTTGAAAGGGGGTGGGGCTTAATCGCGAGTAGGGGCGGGGCTTAAGAGAAATGTGGAAAAGTGTTAGTAATAGGCTGGGGAAGGAGGAGAAGTGGGAGGGAAATGCAAGTTTACAGTGTGAGGGGTTTGAACACACTCCCTGAGGGGTAAAGCTTGATACACAACCCTGTGGCAGTCAGTGGGTTAAGTGTGTACCTGATGGCTGTCTGTCCTGTGTCTTGCATGGCAAATGATGACAGTGAAGAAATAATTGAGCAATGAGGACCTACCTTAACCCTTTGAGTGCCATTTTGTTCCTCAGTGGCTGTAGTACAGGTCCTGCTCAGGCCACTGGGAGTCAGGGTGAGTGACTGTGTGTCAGCCATATTTCTTTCTGGCTTTTGTGTGTGTGAGTGGGGCATTTGTGTGTGTGAGTGGGGCATGTGTGTGTGTGTGTGGTGCTGTGTGAGTGGGGCATGTGTGTGAGTTTGGTGCTGAGTGGGGCATGTGTGTGTTTGTCTGTGGTGTAGGAGCAAGTGGCGGCCATATTGTTTTTTTCTGACTTTGATAGTGGTGGGTGGGCTGCATAGTGGGGGTGGGCCAACTCCCTTCGGCCACTGCAATTGGTGTGAAAATCACACCCCCATTGAATCAACCAATGGGAACAGTAACCCCTCCTTATTGCCACCCCTGGGTGTGTGTGTCTCCTGAGGAGACATAAATTATGCAATGAGCCTTTCTCTTTTATATATACAGATAGTGATGCTGATGTACTAAGAGAAATTGGAGCAATGCTGGGGCAAATCAACTAAAACAATTATGGACAAACAAACATTCCCAAAATTCCCATTAGTTTAAACTGGTCTTTTTATCAACCTGAATGCTAAAGAGCTCCCCAACACATTGCTTAAAGTGGATGTAAAATGAATGGGGAGTCATTTGTACTCGTGAAAAATAAATCGTAGCAACAGTGTCACCTAGTGACCATATTAATAAACTGCAGTTTAATAAATAAAATAAAAAAGCTTTATTCCCCATCAAGTGTACCAAAACATCTCTTAGGCTTTTTACGTGCCTGCTTATGTCTTTTATGCCTCATGTTCCACTACGCTCTGTAAATTCGAACATTTCATGACCACAAGTCTTACCTTAGTTTCAAAAGGTATGCAAGTTTATTTGTAATCAACTTAAAGGAACAGTAAAGTTTAGTACTGAAAAATAACTAAATTATAGTTTAAAGAAATAGTAATGTAAGTAAAATCTATATAGGATTGTTCGATTTAATTTTTGATAATGCATAGCATCTTCTGAAATCTCTTTATCTTCTTGAAAGGGATAGTAGTGTCTGATTACAATAAAATGTAATATTATAGATATTAAAAAAATAAATTAACTGATGCAAATCTCGTCTCTCAAACCTTTATAATTTGAGAGATATACAATGATAAATGTACCCCCTCCCTCCCCTTTCACAGATGTCAGCGCTCTAGCTGACAGAAAGAGATTTGAGTCGTGCAACCCGACGGCGGCTCTTCAGCAGAGCCTAAATAGCGCTATCTGAAAAGAAATGCTGTATTGGGACGGTCTACAAAGTGTACCTGGTTTGCAAGCACACTTTGTAGACCGTTCCATTGAAGTATTTATTTTTAGGTAGCGATATTTCGGCTCCGCTGAACAGCCGCCGGCCGGTCCTGGGACCAGGATCTCCTTCTGTCAGCTAGAGCCTGACGTCTGTGAAAGGGGAGGGGGGAAATTTATCATCGTGTATCTCTCAAACTATACAGGTTTGAGAGACGAGACCTGCATCAGTTAGTTAATTTTTTTAATATCTAAAATACTACATTTTATTGAAAAAAGACATTACTAACCCTTGAAAATGGAGATAAAAGTTGCCCTTCCCAGCCTTTTCCATCACGTCATGCAGAGTTCACCTGCGTTCGAAAGCCAGTCGCTTGACAGGACGAATCCTCATGAAGGACAATATTGTGTGCATCAGTTTAAAGGAGCAGTAGACTTTTTTATGAAAAAATATATATTGTAGGGATTTTCCTGTTGAGTAAAATAAGGGTACTCCAACTGCTGACATATTTATATTTCCAGAGTTATTACCGTTTAAACCCATGTTTTTTTACATTAGCAGTGCCCTCTAGTGGTCAAATTCTAATTAGATTTCCTGTTGGATTATAATGGAGAGAAAAGTCAGAAAAGTCAGAGACATAACAGTTCTCAATAGAATGTGATAGAAACTGCCTGTCACTTCCTGTCAGTTAGAACTTCCAGGAAGTAAACGCAGTAAATTCACTTCCTGTCAGTTAGAACTATCAGGAAGCAAACACGGTAAATTCACTTCCTGATTATTTAAACTGCTATAAATTTTGAATAAAACATCTGACAGCGATGGGAGTGACCTTGTTTTATTCAGCAGGAAATGCTCTGTAAAATATGTGTTTTCATAAAAAAAAGTTTACTGCTCCTTTAAGGCAAACCCTGCAGTCCTTGACGAGGGGGGAACAGGGTTTTCTGTATACTAAAACACTAATGTCCCTTGTTGCGATCCTTTGGACCAGCTTTCAGATCTTAGTGAATTCTACATGAAGTGATGGAAAGGGGTGGAAAATTTTAATTAGATTTTCAAGAAGAATTTGAAGGTAAAGAGATTTCAAAGATGTTATGTATTATCAAAAAAATTATACTGAACAAACATATCTAGATTTTTTTTACATTACTATATCTTTAAAGGGGGACTACCACCTCAATTAAAGTCCACCCCACCTTATTAGGAATCTAGCGATAAGCTTAACAATCAAACTGTTATGCAGGATAAAGACCGCGTTAGTCAGACATCCTTCCTCAGCTGACAATGACAGCCAGGCAACAGAGCCCTAGGGGCACCTGCATGCCTGCGCCATCGGCCCTGTCTGGTACCCTAAGGTACCATGTAACGTCTCCTAGAGGACACCGGACTGACGGTGCAGATGTCTGTAAGCAAAGATGTATGCGTTGTTGCCTGGCCGTCAGTGTCGGCTGAGGTAGGATTTTTGACTAACACTGTCTTTATTCTGCATAACCGTTTCATTGTTAAAGGAGCAGTAAACTTTTTTTTATGAAAAAATATATATTGTAGGGATTTTCTTATTGAGTAAAATAAGGGTACTCCCACTGCCGAGAGATTTATATTTCCAGAGTTATTACAGTTTAAACCCATGTTTTTTTACATTAGCAGTGCCCTCTAGTGGTCAAATTCTAATTAGAGTTCCTGTTAGATTCTAATAGAAAGGAAAGTCAGAAAAGTGAGAGACATACAGTTCTCCATAGAATGTGATAGAAACTGCCTGTCACTTCCTGTCAGTTAGAACTACCAGGAAGTAAACACAGTAAATTCACTTCCTGATTATTTAATCTGCTATAATGTTTGAATAAAACATCTGACAGCAGTGGGAGCAGGAAATGCTCTATAAAATATCTGTTTACATAAAAAAAAGTTTACTGCTCCTTTAAGCTTATCGCTAGATGCCTACATAGGTGGGATGGACTTTAGTTGGAGTTATAATTCCTCTTTAAAGGGATAGTAATACTTGCAAATTACTAATCCTCATATTGTAGCTTTGTTACAAAGAAACTTATTGCCCCCAGTGTCATCTGTCAAACCCTTATGGTTTGAGAGATGATAGCTCGCAAAGTCCCCCCCCCTTCCCTGACTGAACGCTGACTGCAGGGATATCCGGTATTACTTGCATCAGACAGCTCTGCAGCTGAGCCGAGATCGCGTTTATAAAAACTAATTCTTTCACTGACATGGTCTTCTAAGCGTGCTTGGTTTGTGATTGGTTTGCAAGCACACGTAGAAGACCGTTTTAGTGAAACATTTATTTTTTATAAACGCGATCTCGGCAATGCTGCAGAGCCGCCTGATGCAAGTAATACCGGATATCCCTGCAGTCAGCGTTCAGCTTTCAGTCAGGGAAGGGGGGGGGGACTTTGAGCTCTATCATCTCTCAAACCATAAGGGTTTGAGAGATGACACTGGGGGCAATAAGTTTCTTTTTAACAAAGCTACAATATGGGGATTAGTAATTTACAAATATTACTATCCCTTTAAGCCCAAAAAAAAGCAGAATGGTAGGATGCAGGTTGCCCATCCTTGATTAAAGCTAAAGTTTTCTGAAATGTGTTGGTTGTTTATAAATCATACTAGTTGAACAGCCCACAGTGCCTCTGGCAGCCGGTCGCGGGTCTCCCGCGCCTCGGCTGATACAGAGCCTCTGGCAGCCGGTCGCGGGGCAGTCACACGCAGTGGAGACTGCCCGCGCCTCGGCTGATACAGAGCTGGACGCTCCTTCGGAGTGCCCAGCTCTGTATCAGTCGCGGCGCGGGCAGTCTCTACTGCGTATGACTGCCGCACGCGCAGCAGTGTCTACTGCGCATGTTGGGCGTTACACACAACTTGGCGAATTATTATATAGGATGAAAACAAGAAGAATTGCTACATTGTGTTCTTGCAGGTTAGGTAGCAGGAAAAAGATCTCCATGCTCTATTGTGCAGTGAGCGGGGTGATCCTGGGTTCACCTGATATGATATCCTTCCCCCTTACCTGGAGAAGCTGGAGAAACTCATAGTATCGGAATGGTCAGACATCTCCTTGCGATATCGTCTTTCCATGCGCTCATGGTGCTTGCGTTGCAGCTTGGCGCAGTCACGGATTCGCTTTTCAGCCTCACGAAATGCTCGTTCCTTCAGCTTACTCACCAGTTTGGGGTTCAGGCCCGTCTGCTTGGCTGCAATGGAGTCCAAGTACCGTACACATTCCATGTGACCTTTGGTGGCAGCCATGTCTAGCGGAGTGTGATAGTCATTGTCTAAACACCAGATGTTGGCTCCGAAGGACACCAAAAAAGAAAGGCAGTTCAGGTGACCGTTGGCAGCAGACAAGTGCAGAGGGGTATTCCCCCAAATGTCACATTTATCTGGATCTCCCCTGAAAAAGAGTATAGTGATATCAGGGGCAGGAGAGTTCAAACAGTAAAGAGAAGTGTAAAATGCTGTCTATGGAATGCTCTGATAAGTGAATACAGCAAAAATAATTGAATTGAAACTCTCACAAAACACATTGTTTTGGCTGTGTTAACTTTTGAATGTAGCATCTCCCAAACTAAGAGTTTGACTGTTAACCATTTGAGTGGCAGAGAGGTATCCAAGGCATTGCAGCACAATGCGTAGGATATCTCTCCTGCACTCAGACTGTTACATTTAGATGAAAAAACTATACTTATATTTATGATACATTTAATAAAGTGGGTGAACAACTCTTTCTGTCATAATAAAATAACAATGATTCAATTAACCAAACTAAGATCCCTTTCACAAATGGCGTATACAGTTCAAATCTAAAACTGTAGATACATAAAATGTATACAATTATATACAATCTGTATGAGCAAGCACAGTTATATGCTGTATCAGAGGTAGAAAGCCATAGCCACGCCACCTGCTGGTGAGTACAACTCATAACAACTGGAGTGTAACTGGTTGCCTACTCACATGATATAACGAAGGGAACAACAGTATGTTGCGGCTTCCCAGACTGTGTTCCATGGAGCCCTAAGGTTCCCTGAAGAGGTACAATGGATTCCACGTAATATGGAAATATCTATTATCTGTCACCTTAAAGACGCAGTAATGTTCCATTATGTAAAAAATAAATATCGCATAGCTTTTCATGCTGAGTAAAATAAGGGAACACCAACTGCTTCATTCAAAAGTGACAACAGCTCAAATCTGTATATTTAGTATATTTTTATTAAAGCAGAACTTTCACCCTTCCGGTTACCTTGTGGCACACTGCAGTGATCCTTAATGGAGACCAGGACTAACAGCGCAGGCGTGCAGACAAGATGTCTGTGCTGATGCCTGGCTTCCGGTCTCCAAATATTAAGGATTTCATTAGAATTGGCTAGTTCTGAGAGGTAATAGAACTATTATTAAAGGGATGGTAATGTCCCATAATTTTTTTTTGCATTTTGTAGTAGTTAAAAAGTGGAATTGAATGCAAAAAAATGTATCTCTCAATCTGCTATGGTTTGAGAGGTATCGACATTCAAAGTTTGATGTTCCCTGCAGTCAGCTGTAAAGCTGTCAGCAGGAGATCCGTGTCGGCCGACACGTAGGCTCTTCAGCAGAGCCGGAATCACGTTTTTTAAAAAGAATGATTGCATTGGAATGGTCTACCAAGTGTGCTTGCAAACCAGGCAATATATGCAATCGTTCTTTTTAAAAAACGCGACTGCGGCTCTGCTGAAGAGCCTCCTCGTCAGCCAACATGGATCTCCCGCTGACAACCTTACAGCTGACAGCAGGAAACAGCAAACTTTGAATGCTGATATCTCTCAAACCATAGCGGTTTGAAAGATAAATTTTTTTGCATTCAATTCCACTTTTTAACTACTACAAGATGCAAAAAAAGTTTTATGGGACGTTATCATCCCTTTAAGCTAGTCGCCATCTGCCTAATTATTGTAGGGTGACTTTAAATATGGTGAAAGTTCCACTTTAAAGGGATAGTAATGGTTAGGTAAGTAAGGTATGTAAGGTCGATTCTTCTACATACTTTTGTACAACAATGTTTGCCTTTGTAACCATCTGTAACCAGTGGCGAAACCTGCGACTGGGCCCGTCACTCCAGGGGCCCGGCCGCCCCCTGCGACCCCTCCGCCTGGCGCCCGCAGTCTCCCTCCGGCGATCTAGTAATGCAGAGCGCTGGGAGATGACATCATCTCCCAGCGCTCTGCATTACTAAGAGGACCGCTCGGGAGCTCCAGGGACGTAGGAGATGGGGGCACTGTGAAGATTGAGGGGCATTGTGGAGGGGGTCAATTTGGTTGAGGGGGGCCAATGTGGTGGGGGGCCGTGGCACTTCTTGCACCAGGACCTGGAGGCTTCTAGTTACACCTCTGTCTGTAACATTGCCATTTTTGTTTATTCTATATTAAAGTGTCACCCTCCCGCCCCTCTTCTATATGTCACAAATCATCTCCTTAAAATGGTAACAAAAGTACACATCATTATACAAAAGTATGTAGAGAAATCGATCTTACATCAATACCTAACCATTCCTATCCCTTAAAAGGGATGTCTCACAATAAAAGCAGCTCCAATTAATCTTAATAGTATTTGGGCCATGGAGAGTGTTATTTCAATACTGTCACAGTTGTAGTTCAAGATTTATTGAATGATAAAGTATCCCCCCCGCCCCTTTACTGATGTAACACTGCTCACCTCAGAGCAGCAAGACTGTAAACGAAATACTGACGTGTGCAGTATTTGCACTATAAATTATATGATTGTTTAATTCCCAAAGGAGTGACTTATGAAACTTTCCAGTAATAGTAGTAGTAGTAGAAGATAATATTGTTTGCTTTTACAGTGATAGTAATGTTTCATAATAAAAGTCGCACCAATTAATTTTCATAGTATTTAGGTCATGGGGAGTGTTATTGCACTACTGTCAGAGTTGTAGTACAAGAGTAATTGAATGATAAAGTATCCCCCTCTCGCCCCTTTTACTGATGTAACACTGCTCACTTCAGAGCAGTAAGATTGTCTGGATGGATCGCAGAGAGGGACAATCTTCAGTGAGCATAAGGGAAAATCTGTAAAGGGAGGCAGGGTTTTCCTTATGATCACAGTAAGAAGATTGTCCCTTGATGTGATCTGTCCGGTCAAGAGACCAGATTCCACATCTGAGGTGAGGTGGCTTACACTAGGTAAAAGGGGCAGGAGGGGGGATAATTTATCATTCAATTACTCTTGAACTACAACTCTGACAGTATTGAAATAACACTCTCCAAGGCCCAAATACTATGAAGATTAATCGGAGATGCTGATTTTGTGAAACATTATTATTTTTTTTAATCTGCAATTTTCTATTGTGATTACAAGGTGATTCGATTCAGAGAGCCCTAGTCTAAGACTCAAACTCTCCCACAAGGTGATATTAACCCTAGAGATGAGAAAGCACTGCGGAGGGCAGTATAACAATGTCTCAAATGCAAACTCTAAAGTGTTGATTATCCAAGGGCCTTATTCATTAAAGGAGCGGTAAACTTTTTTTTATAGATCTTTTCCTGATGAATAAAACAAGGTCACTCCCATCGCTGTCAGATATTCTATTCAAAATTTATAACAATTCAAATAACCAGGAAGTGAATTTACTGTGTTTACTTCCTGATAGTTCTAACTGACAGGAAGTGACAGGCAGTTTCTATCACATTCTATGGAGAACTGTATATCACTGACTTTCTTGACTTTCCTCTGCATTAGAATGTAACAGGAAAAACTAATTAGAATTGGACCACTAGAGGGCACTACTAATGTAAAAAAACATGGATTTAAACTGTAATAACTCTGGAAATATGAATCTCTTGGCAGTGGGAGTACCCTTATTTTACTCCGTAGGAAAATCCCTACAATATATAATTATTCATAAAAAAAAGTTTACTGCTCCTTTAAGGTAAAGAGGTGTCATTCTGATGAATGCGGCCCTGGAGATCCTGTTTCATTTAATCCTAGAAGGATTCTTCATGGACAGATCTCTTCCTGTAATGGCCGGTGTCACTTCAAGTCCCAGGAGTCGAATTACCCCGGGGTCAGGGTTATGGTGCAATATCACATGTCCGGATACAGCATGTTTGTCACTTCTGACTACAATCATTCTCCAGATCTAACCTCTAACCTCCTTTTTTACATGGCCAATAATGTTGTACATTACTAGCACAGACTAACAGTTACATCGTTGGCTTTTTGCACTGTAAGGAGAAATACAAAATCCCCAAACGCCCGCTGATTTAACCCTTTGAGTGCCAGAGGGGTATGCAACGCATTGTGTTGCATACCCCTCTGGCACTCAAAGGGGTTAAAGAGACAGTCAAACTCCCTTTTGACTTTACAAATTCTGTAAATGCATAATATATAAAGTTACATTGCCTATACCTATATACATGTTTAACTCTTGAGTGCCAGGGGGGTACAATGCATTGGATACCCCTCTGGTGCTCAAAAGGGTTAATCTTGAACTATTTTTTTTTTTTTTAATTTTTATGTATCTGACATAGAAAATGAGCTTCCTGGATCGCTGTATCCAGAGAGATTTCTGTCAGGGACTGTGATAATGAAACAGATTTGCAGTTTCCATGCAGCACTGATTGAACTGTGCTGAGCAATATTGCCCCACCAGCTGCTGTAAGACTAGAGGGGGGATTCACTATGCGGTGATAAAGTGGAGATAAATTCTCCAGTGATATCTCTTCTCCAGTTCCTATGTTATTCTATGGAGCCTGTGCACTAAAATCTCCAAAGCTGAAGAAATCTTAGCACATTGGCTCCATAGAATAACATAGGAACTGAAGAACTGATAAACTAGAGAAGTCATGTCCATTTTATAAAGCAAAAAGAAAATGTGAGGACAGCTGATATGCTACTAGGAAGTGATGCATAATTTTGTATTAAGCCAATAATACAGTACACTCACAAAGGAGGTCACACCGGCTCCAAATATTGTACACCGGTATTCAAGAGCCAGCGGGGAAAATTGATGCTGGTTCTCCCCGCAACATGTCTTGGGCATGCGGTAATGATCCAAGTAAGACACACAGACCGTAATATGGATGAAACCAGGCCACAGCTTTATAGGATAATAATTACATACAAAAACCTGCTTATAAGCCCTTGCCAAGATTATGGGGGCATAACCATATGTCCCCACCCATACTGAGTATATAACTCAGTACCCTTTTACTCCACTCCACCACACTCCATTAGCTGGTCTGTGCAGCTCAATGGGGGACGATGACCAGAACCCGAGACCGAGACCCGGGTGTTTTTCCTAGGCCGCTGGCCTAACACCGTCCTGTTCAATATATATATACCTCCCAATTGTTTAACATTGTACCCCTTGGCAAGGGCCCAAAGCGCCACAGGACCTGCTGCGTACTACCTATGCAGCCAGGGCCCCAAAAATGATGAAAATGTATACCAAATTTATTAAAAACAATTAAAATTTGTTATACTTTTTCATCATTTATGGTCTGCCGTGAGAAGTTTATTTCTGAACATTGAAGATTATATCCGTTCAGTCAGTGGATGCTCATCTTTGGGGTTCTGTTGCAAGGAGAACTAGTATCAATTTTCCCCTCTGGCTCTTGAATACCGGTGTTCAATATTTACAATACAACAATATCTCTAGCGCTAACGTGTGTTTCTAGAATCAGGAATAAAGGGACACCATATTTGGAGTCCAAAAAATTAAAATAACCAAATAAGTGCCTATAAGAAAATTTCTTAAAGGGGAACTACCATCCCACACGATCTTTACCTTCACTAAGTCCCCACCTGGCAACTAGCTGCTTAGTAGCGCTAGTCGCCAGAATAATTACCTTATTTAATAGATTTCTGCTCTCTTCCATGGGCGACAGGCAGGATGGAGAGCGGACATCTTGCCATTGTGACGTCCGCGCACCTGCGCTGTCAGTCCCAGCCGAAGCTAAATGGCTCCTAGCAACGCTTACTAGACCCGGCTGGGACTGACAGTGCAGGCGCGCATACGTCACAGTGGCAAGATGTCCCCACTCCGTCCTGCCTGTCACCCATGGAAGAGAGGAGAAATCTATTAAATAAGGTAATTATTCTGGCGACTAGCGCTACTAAGCAGCTAGTCGCCAGATGGGGACTTAGTGAAGGTAAAGATTGTGTGGGGTGGTAGTTCCCCTTTAAAGCTAGTATAATTCCATCAAATGTAAACTGTTATCACCACAATGTATTGTTTATCTCTTCAATACTTCACCAAATGAGATTATATATAATACAAATTATTGATATCACATCTTAATATTACCTTCATTTATAAAATGTTTATTAAAAATATGTTCATAACATTAATATGGTAACCCTAGAAGATAGTATCATTCAAATATATTCCACTAATCACCTCCAACATGTGGCAATTCTATGTGCCGTTTATCCCAGATCCTTTTATTATCCGTCGACTTGGACACACACTAGTGATCATAAATATCCAATCCTGTGCCACCTATATGACACTTGTCTGTGGGACATATAGACTTAGAAAGGGCACTATACCTCACACCACATTGGATATAAATCCTCAAGGCTTCGATATATAGCCCTACCGTCTCCCCTCCCACAGACGACAATAAACCAACATTTATTTGCTCTTTAAAGGGATAGTAATGTTTCATAATAAAAGCAGCTCTAATTAATTATCATAGTATTTGGACTTTGGAGAGTATTATTTCAGTACTGTCAGAGTTGTAGTACAAGAGTAATTCAATGACAAAGTATCCCCCTCCCGCTAGGGTGACCACGGGTCCCGGAACGTCCGGGACTGTCCCTTATTTCAGGGACATGTCCCGCGTCCCGGGTCCCCTTCAACCGGGACAATGAAGTGTCCCGGAATGAAGCCAAGCCGCCCTGAATGTCAGCCTGCAAGCGGTGTGTCACATCATGGACGCCGCTTGCAGGCTGACATCCAGGGCGGCAATGCAGCTTACCTGATCTCCTGGAGGTAAGCGCTCTAGTAATACAGAGCGCTGGGAGATGACATCATCTCCCAGCGCTCTGCATTACTGAGCACAGCGCGCGGGAGCTTCAGCTCTGTGCCGGAGGAGGCACAGAGCTCCCTCTTGACACGCCGCTAGACCACCAGGGACTCAAGGTAAGACAATAGGGTGACCACGTCCCGGAATGGCAGAAGGGAAATGTGGTCACCCTACCTCCCGCCCCTTTTACTGATGTAACACTGTTCAGCCAGATCAGAAGGGAGGTGCCCAGGTAGATTACAGAGAGGGACAATCTTTGATTAAGGTAATGGAAAAACCTGAAAAACTTGTCAAGGGGGGCAGGGCTTTTATTGTTCTCATAGGAAGAAGATTGTCCCCTTCTGTTATCTGTCTGGTCTATGGACTGCATTCCACATCTGAGAAGAGATGGCTTACACTAGGTAAAAGGGGCAGGAGGGGAAACTTTGCTTGTGAATATCTCTCAAACCATAAAGGTTTGAGAAATAAGACTTATCTTTCTTCATGTTTTTTTTAATGCCTACAAAATAAAATAAAGATAAAACGAAGTATTACTATCCCTTTCAAGCGGAAATACCACCCCTTACAAATACGGCTCCAAATAATTACCCATCTGGCTACTAGCTGCTCAGTAGCGCTAATAGCCAGAATTATTACCACGTCATTGAGAATTATATTCTGCTCCCAGACTGACAGGTAGGAAACAGCGCAGACATCTTTCCATAGTGATGTCTGTGCGCCCGCGTTGTCAGTCCCAGCCTGCTCTAAGAGGCGTTACTAGGATCCGTTCAGCTCCAAAAGGGACTGAGAGCGCAGGCGAGCAGACGTCACTATGGAAAGATGTCTGCGCTGTTTCCTGCCTGTCAGTCCGTGAGCAGTGTAGAATTTTCATTAACGCGGTAATAATTCTGGCGACTAGCGCTACTGAGCAGTTAGTCACCAGACGGGTAATTATTTGGGGTCATGTTTGAAAGGGGTGATAGTTCCGCTTTAACCCTTTGAGTGCTAGAGAGATGAGCAACACATTGCAGAGAAATGCGTTGCTCACTCCCTGGCACTCAAAGGCTTTAGAAAACTCTGCTTAATAGCAACAGGATCCACTCAGAATACAATGCGCTCCGTTGTGTAACTATTTTTACATTGCCCTGTGCAAGGCACATACCTCAGTGGTATATGTGTACCAAGCTGTGCAGTCCCCTTTCCCCAGTGCTGGCACCTCTCACCCCCATACATAGCGTGTGGTCTAACTGTTTCATGTGCATGTATAATTAATGGTGCTGGGTTAACGAGATGGAGAAATGTAACTGAGCTCACAAGAGAGAACTGTGTGACTCATACATACTAACACATATGTACCGGCGCTCACTGTACCAGGGCTGAGCAAACTGAGGCCCTCGAACTGCTGTTAGACTACAACCCCCACCACCTTCATCCAGCCAATGGGAACTGAAGTTCAATAACTACTAAACAGAATCAGGGTGCTCCCAACTACTATATTTAACTCTTTATATGTATGCGTTTGTCACTGCTGTACAGTGACCTCACACGCACACACCTAAATACACACAGACACTCACAGACACAAACATGCACAAACACAAACATGCACACATACACAAACACACCACACACCTACTCCCACACATGCACAGACACAAACATACACACGTACAGAAACACACCACATACCTACTCCCACACATGCACAGACACAAACATGCACACATACAGAAACACACCACACACCTACTCACACACATGCACAGACACAAACATACACACGTACAGAAACACACCACACACCTACTCCCACACAGGTACAGACACAAACATGCACACATACACAAACACACCACACACCTACTCCCACATATGCACAGACACAAACATACACATGTACACAAACACACCTACTTCCACACATGCACACAGATGCAAACATCACACACACACATCCAGACATACCTGTGCACACATACACACCACACAGATATTAACATGCATATACAAAGAAAACACACAAACATGCACATATGCACACATGCACGGACAAATGCACCACAAATGCTCACAGACACAAACACAGAGGTCCATCCATACCCGTCCTGAGTCCAAACAGCTGAGATCCATCCATATTTATCCTGAGTACAAGTATCACAGGACCATCCATATCCATCCAGTCCAAACCTCAGAGGTTCATTCATATTCATTCAGAGGTCCATCCATACTCCTCCAGATTCCAAGCACCTGAGGTCCATTCATACCCATCCTGATTCCAAGCACCTGAGGTCCATCCATACTCGTCCTGATTCCAAGCACCTGAGGTCCATTCATACCCATCCTGATTCCAAGCACCTGAGGTCCATCCATACTCGTCCTGATTCCAAGCACCTGAGGTCCATTCATACCCATCCTGATTCCAAGCACCTGAGGTCCATCCATACTCGTCCTGATTCCAAGCACCTGAGGTCCATCCATACCCGTCATGATTCCAAGCACCTGAGGTCCATCCATACCAGTCCTGAGCCCAAGTATCATAGGTCCATCCATACCCATCAAGTCCAAACCTTGGAGGTCCGTTCATATTCATTCTGAGTCCAAGTACCAGAAGTCCATCCATCCTGAGTCTAAACCTCAGGAGGTCCATCCATACTCGTACTGAGTCCAAATATCAGAGGTCCATCCATACCCATCAAGTCCAAACCTTGGAGGTCTGTTCACATTCATTCTGAGTCCAAGTATCAGAAGTCCATGATCCATCCATCCTGAGTCTAAACCTCAGGAGGTCCATCCATACTCCTACTGAGTCCAAATATCAGAGGTCCATCCATACCGTCCTGAGTTCAAACCTCAGCGGTCCAAAACTCATCCTGAGTTCAAACATCACAAACACATAAAAAGTACAAACACACAGACACATACTTGCACAGACAAAGGCACCACAAATGCTCACAGACACAAACAAACGCAGAGGTCCATCTATACCCGCCATGAGTCCAAGCATCTGAGGTCCATCCATATCCACCCTGATTCCAGGAATCAGATGTCCATCCATATCCATCCAGCCCAAACCACAGAGATCAATTCATATTCATTCTGAATCCAAGTATCAGAGGTCCATCCATATCAGACTTGAGTCCAAACCTCAGAGGTTCATACAGTCCCATCCTGAATGCAAATATGAGGTCCATCCATACACGTCCTAAGTCCAAACATCCAATATCCAATCATACTCATCATACTGACTACAAGTATCAGAGGTCCATACATATCCATAAAGTCCAAACCTCAGAATTCCATGCATTTGCATTCTGAGTCCAAGTATCAGAGGCCCATCAAAATACATTGTGATTCCAAACCTCAGAGGTCCATCAAAATCCATCCTGAGTTCAAACCTCAGAGATTCATCAATATCCATCATAAATCCAAACCTCAGAGATCCATCAATATCCATCCTGAGCACAAGTATCATAGGTCCATCCACATCCATCCCATCCAAACCTCAGAGGTTCTTTCATATACATTCTGAGTCCAACTATCAGAGGCCCATCAATATACACTGTGAGTCCAAACCTCAGAGGTCCATCCATATCCATCCTGAGACCAAACCTCAGAGATCCATCCATACCCATCCTGAATCAAAGTATCAGAGGTCCTTCCAAATCCATCCTGAGTCCAATCCTCAGAGGTCCATCCATACCCATCCTGAATCAAAATATCAGAGGTCCAACCATACCCATCCTGAATCAAAGTATCAGAGGTCCTTCCAAATCCATCCTGAGTCCAAACCTCAGAGATCCATCCATACCCATCCTGAATCAAAGTATCAGAGGTCCTTCCAAATCCATCCTGAGTCCAATCCTCAGAGGTCCATCCATACCCATCCTGAATCAAAATATCAGAGGTCCAACCATACCCATCCTGAATCAAAGTATCAGAGGTCCATCCATATCCTGAATCAAAGCATCAGAGGTCCATCCATACCCATCCTGAATCAAAGTATTAGAGGTCCATCTATATCCATCCTGAGTCCCAACCTCAGAGGTCCATCCATTCCCATCCTGAGTACAAGTATCAGAGGGCCATCCATACCCATCCTGAGTACAAGTATCCTTATCCACCCTGAGTCCAAGTGTCAGTTGTCTATTCCCATCAACAAAGAATAAGCCCCCGATCAAAGACAACAGAACAATTCTTTACACACCCCTCTACCACTAAAACAATTAAAAAATGCAAAGGGATAGTAATACGTAATATGTCAAAAAAGATATATTGTAGTGTTTATCCCCCTGAGTGAAAAAAGAAGAGTACGCCCACTGCTGGGAGGTGTTTTACTCAAAAGTTATCACAGATCAAACTTGATTCTTTTAGATGCAATATGTCAATGGCCTGAAATGTTACAGTGGCGCTGTTGCTAGAGATGCACCGATACCGATTTTTTAAGCCCGAGTACCGATACTTTTTCAAGTACTCACCGATACCAATTACCAATACCTTTTTTTTGCGGTCATTTGCCAGTTTTCTAAGTACCTATATGCTTTAGGTACTTGGAAAACTGGCAAATGACCGCAAAAAAAATTATTGGTAATTGGTATTGGTGAGTACTTGAAATATACACACACACACACACACACACACCATCTCTTGACTCTTGATTTTCCCCTTTTGACTCTTTCTCCCACTCTTGATTCCCACCTTTTACTTCATTCTCCCCCTCTTGAGCCCCGTTCTTTTGCCTTGGCTTTTTCTCTCCCTTTTGATCCCCCTTTCTCCCCCTCCTTGACTCACCCTTTTGCTTCTCTCTCCCTCCTGATCCCCCCTCCTTTTGTCTCCTGATCCTTCCTCCCTTTGCCTCATTTTCTCCCTATTGACTCCACTCTCTGCCTCTTTCACCACCCGCTGCCCCATCTTGCCTCCCTTACTCTCCTCTGCCGGGTGCTCGCTGTTCTCTCGCGAGCCCCGGCAGAGGTCAGTGTCAGAGCGTTGCCATGGTAACCCGTGGCAACGCTCCAACGCTGCAGGGTGAGAGAGGCGACCGGGAGCATTGTGAGCAGCTCCCTGGGCTCCCTCACTGCAGCACCGACCCTGACACAGGGTATCGGTGCTGGCATCGGCCACATTTGCGCGAGTACAATTACTCGCGCAAATGCTGGTATCGGCACCGATACCGATACCAGTATCGGTATCGGTGCAACCCTAGCTGTTGCTATACCATCCTATGGAGGATAGTAATTTTCAGTATTACTATCCCTTTAATATGTAAAAATCTATAGGTTCGTTCTCCTGATTAAAACAAGGGTACCCCTATTGCTGAGAGGTGTTTTATTCAAAAGTCATTACAGCTCAAACTTGATTTTTTTAGGTGCAGTATCACAGTGGCCTGAAATTGTACAGCAGCGCTGTTGCTACACCATCCTATAGACAGCGCTCTGGTCAGTTGACCATAAATCTCCATAGGATGATGTAGCAACAGCGCCACTGTACAACTTCAGGCCACTGTGATACTGCACCTAAAAAATCAAGTTCGGTCTGTAATAACTTGAATAAAACACATCTCAGTGTGGGTGTACTCTTGTTTAATTCAGGGGGATAAACCCGTCAAACATTTTTTTTTACATTTTAAGTATTACTATCCCTTTAAAGCCCAGCTATGTGTGCAAATGTGCAATAAAGTGGAAAATTGACAAATAATGGACGAAGGGATCCTCGGGTCACCCTCCAGCTGTGCCTGTGTATTCAGTCAATACTGTTCCAGCTGGCTGTGGGGATACACATGTCCCCCCTGGAGAAGCTGCATTCAATCAGAGCCCTGACTGAGATCTTAGAGCCTTTATATTACAGAATAAATTACACCTTGTACAGACAGACAATAACACACATCCCAGCTCTGGGAGACGCTAACACAAAAAGGCTAATTGGATACACACAGAAGATTAATTAAATGGGTGTACAGCCATGTGTTAAGCCATTAAAATGGGGAATAGTCAAACAATCCCCTGCATTTCCTCAAAGTCATCCACATCACTAGTGTTCCCAGACCCATTAACCCCTGCTGAACATGCCAAGTCCTATGAAAGAACCTATTGTACAGACAGCGAGCAGGAACTCATTAATGGCCGCTGACTTTGTGCCAGGTGACCAGAACGGCACTCCAACTTACTATGCCAAGGACCCGCACAACACAAGCACACACACAAAAACTAAGGCGGGTGTACTATGGAGAACTAGAGCAATTCTAGGGTTAAACCAACTGCACAGAGGAATATAAAAGCAGATTATCAATATAAAGCAATTTTAAATTATAGAAAGTGTTCACACTGCAATGGGAATTGAGAATCCATAGCTTAAAGGGATAGTAATGTTTCATAATAAAAGCAGCTCTAATTAATCATCATAGTATCTGGACTTTGGAGAGTGTTATATCAGTTCTGTCAGAGTTGTAGTTCAAGAGTAATTCAATGACAAAGTATCCCCCTCCCGCCCCTTTTACTGATGTAACACTGTTCAGCCAGATCAGAAGGGAGGTGCCCAGGTAGATTGCAGAGAGGGACAATCTTCACTTAAGATAAGGGAAAAACCTGAAAAACTTGTCAAGGGGGGCAGGGCTTTCTCTGTTCTCATAGGAAGAAGATTGTCCCCTGCAGTTATCTGTCTGGTCTATGGACTGCATTCCACATCTGAGAAGAGATGGCTTACACTAGGTAAAAGGGGCCGGAGGGGAAACTTTGCATGTGAATATCTCTCAAACCATAAAGGTTTGAGAGATAAGACTTATATCGTTCTTCTTGTTTTTTTAATGCCCACATAATAAAATAAAGATAAACCAAAGTATTACCATCCCTTTAAAACGCACCCTTTCCCTCTCCATTACCCCTGCAGCTCACACAGATCTGCAGGGCTGAGTGACATCCGCATTTCATCAGTGCTTATGGGAAACGACAAAACATTGCTATTCTCTCCACAGAAGTCTTGTGTCAGTGAATATGCAATCAGTGGTCTTCTATGGTGAGAATACAAATCTACCATAAGCGGCCATGTGACGCGCTGATATCACCGAAACCTGCAGATCACAGAGAGGGAACAGATGAGTTTTAAGTTGTGTGCAACTTACCTATAGTTTAAAAGGGTCTTATATTTACCTCTTACTGCCCTTTAAAGGGACACTAACTATAGTTTAAAAGGGTCTTATATTTACCTCTTACTGCCCTTTAAAGGGACACTAACTATAGTTTAAAAGGGTCTTATATTTACCTCTTACTGCCCTTTAAAGAGACACTACCTATAGTTTAAAAGGGTCTTATATCTACCTCTTACTGCCCTTTAAAGGGACACTACCTATAGTTTAAAAGGGTCTTGTATTTACCTCTTACTGCCCTTTAAAGGGACACTAACGTCCCATAAAAAATTATTTCTCATTTTGTAGATGAAAAAAAAAATATTTGAAGCAATTCCCATCTCTCAAACCACTATGGTTTGAGAGATATTTGCACTGAAAGCTCCCCCCTCCCTTTCTCCTGACATCAGCGCTGTGCTGACAGCAGGAGATCCCGGTCCAGGGACCAGCCGGCGGCTCTGCAGCAGAGCTGAAATCACGTTATTTAAAAAAAATTCTGGTTAGCAAGCACACTTTGTAGACCGTTCCAATGAAGTAATTCTTTTTAAAAAACGCAATTTCGGCTCTGCTGCAGAGCCTCCTCGAGTCGGCTTACTCAAATCTCCTGCTGTCAGCTTTGCAGCTGACATCAGGAGAAGGGGAGGGAAGGTGGAATTTTCAATGCCTATATCTCTCAGACCATAGTGGTTTGAGAGATGGGATTTTCTGCAAATAATTTATTTTTTTGTCATCTACAAAACAAGAATAATTTTTTATGGGACATTACTTTCCCTTTGAAGGTGGTTTTTACATGAATTGAGAGACTTCAGTTCAGTCTCTCCCCGGGGACCATATGAACTGTGACACTTCAGTCTCTCTTGGGAAACTAGTGAGGTACAAGGATTTTGGCTCTGCACAATTGCAGTCATTACAGTGGATTTGAGAATTCAGGAAGTTTGGCCCTGCATAGAACCCATATTACCAGCTGCCAGTCAGTCTGGGAGAAGGGGAAGGATTAACCCCCTGAGCTTCCAGACAAGAAAATAGCAGCAGTCAGGGACACATATCCACTCTTTTTCCTAATGTAAATTTAGCCTTTAACCCTTTGAGTGCCAGTGGGGTACGCAACGCGTTGCAGAGTAATGCGTTGCGTACCCCCTGGCACTCAAAGGGTTAATGTCCTCTTAACCTTTTGTTTGACAGTGGTATCCAACCGTTGGGTCCCTAAGTAGCAACCACAGGGTTAAATCAATTGGAATCTGGGAATTTTATTATTTGGCACACTTGGTTTGTGCCAGAATTTTTCCAGTTTGCTTTCACACATAAGGCCATTGTTCTGGAATATGTGTAGTGTCATTACAGGTTTACTATTTTTTTTTATATTTTAGAACATTTTACACCTAATATCTTTTAATATAATATGCATTACATCTAACCTGCAGGTTGTGTATCCTTTTAAAATGTCGCAGGCATAAGAGCGTGCGACATGAAGGCGCAGTAACCAGGTCGCCGGCTTGAAAAGAGCCACATCAGAATCTCGCCTGAATCAAAAGGGCGATATTCTTATACCACAGCCTAAAATACTGTCTTCATCCACTGCCCGCATACCTTAAAGGGACAGTAATACTTGCAAATTACTAATCCCCATATTGTAGCTTTATTAAAAAGAAACTTATTGCCCCCAGTGTCATCTCTCAAACCCTTATGGTTTGAGAGATGATAGAGCTCAACGTTTCCCCCTCCCTCCCCCTTCCCTGACTGAAAGCTGACTGCAGGGGAAGCTGTCATACGACAGTCTTATGTGCATCAGGTGGCTCTGCAGCAGAGCCGAGATCGCGTTTATAAAAAATAATTATTTCACTGAAACGGTCTTCTACATGTGCTTGGTTTGCAAGCACACATAGAAGACCGTTTTAGTGAAAGATTTCTTTTTTATAAACGCAATCTCGACAATGCTGCAGAGCCGCCTGATGCAAGTAATACCGGATATCCCTGCAGTCAGCATTCAGTCAGGGAAGGGGGGGGGGGACTTTGAGCGCTATCATCTCTCAAACCATAAGGGTTTGAGAGATGACACTGGGGGCAATTAGTTTCTTTTTAATAAAGCTACAATATGAGGATTAGTAATTTGCAAGTATTACGATCCCTTTAAGGTTTAACTTTAATCCTTTGTGAGTCATTTTATAAGCTCTCCCTTAATTCAGAGGAAGCATCTACATCTAGGAATGTTTTTATGTTTACAGACAGAGGTAAGAATCTCTTCTCGAGGAAAGAAAATGTATTTGGAGGGTGTTGATACGCTATGTCGCCTCCACCACTGCCCACACTGCCCGCATACCTTAAAGGGATAGTAATACTTCGTTTTAACTTTATTTTATTTTGTAGGCATTAAAAAAACATGAAGAACGATATAAGTCTTATCTCTCAAACCTTTATGGTTTAAGAGATATTCACAAACAAAGTATCCCCCCCCCTGTTCAACCAGATCAGAAGGGAGGTGCCCATGTAGACTGCAGAGAGGGACAATCTTCAATTAAGATAAGGGAAAAACCTGAAAAGCTTGTCAAGGGGGGCAGGGCTTTCATTGTTCTCATAGGAAGAAGATTGTCCCCTGCTGTTATCTGTCTGGTCTATGGACTGGATTCCACATCTGATAAGAGATGGATTACACTAGGTAAAAGGGACGGGAGGGGATACTTTGCTTGTGAATATCTCATAAACCATAAAGGTTTGAGAGATAAGACTTATATCATTCTTCATGTTTTTTTAATGCCTACAAAATAAAATAAAGTTAAAATGAAGTATTACTATCCCTTTAAGGTATGCAGGCAGTTGATGAAGGCAACGTTTTAGGCAGAGGCATAAGACTCTCGCCCTTTTGATTCGGACAAGATTCTGATGTGGCGCTTTAAAAGCAGGAATCCTGGTTATTGCACCTTTTGTTGCATGCTCTTATGTGGGCAACATTTTAAAAGTGAACCGGACAGGTATCCTATTGAAATGTCGCCCTCTATTTGTCGACCGACACACCGTGTTAAAGCGGAACTTTCAGATAATAGCCAGTCGCTATGCATTCATTAAATGCATGGCAACTAGCTTCAAAATAGATGTCTTACCGTAAAAAAAAATATATAGATGTGTCAAAAGGAATCCGTCCCGTTTCGGGACTGACGGGCAGGTTAGTGCGGTCTGTGCGCCTGCGCCGTCAGTCACTTCCGGTGACCATATGGTGCAAAGCAGTCTACTCTATGGAGACCAGGACTGACAGCGCATGCGCACAGACAAGATGTCTGCGCTCTAGCCTCAGTTCCGGTCTCCAAACAGGACGGATTCATGTATTTTTTTATGGAAAGACATCTATTTTCAAGCTAGCCGCCATGCATTTAATGAATGCATGGCGACTTGCTATTATCTGAAAGTTCTTTAAAAATGTCTCCAACAAGTAAAGGACGACAGCAGAATGTCGCCCAAATCATAACAGTGACATTCTGCTGTCGCAGGATTAAAGGTCACATAGAGGGAGACATTTCGCTGGACACAGGTTGACCAAAGTACCCGTTAATGATTCATACTTCTTACGCAAACAGCCTATTGTGCACCACACACACACACCTATATATATATATAATGCAAGAGGCCTGCAGTGTAACACGCTAACATTTCATGAAAGGGAAATATAGTGCAGCCCATACAAACTGCAAGAGATGCGAAAAGAGGATCACACACACACACACACACAACTATACAGTGTTAACCCCTTGAGTGCCAGAGAGGTAGTCAACGCGTTGCAGAGCAATACGTTGCATACCACACTGGCACTCAAAGGGTTAACCCACTGAGGATGTGCAAAGCATTGCTTTGTAACACACTGCACATGCCTCAAGGTGTTGTCATTTAACAGGATATGTTGATCGTAACAATTCATATCTACACAGCATACATAAAGAGGAAAGGTCTTCTCTTATCTGTATACACATACCTAGGGCCTTAAAGTGTTAGTAATGTCCAAAAAAAGTTTTTTTGCATATAGAAGAGCTTAAAAACCTGAGCTAAATGCAAAAAACCGTGTCTCTCAAACTGCTTTGGTTTAAGAGATACAGGCGTTTAAAGTTCACTGATTCCTACTGACAGCTGTAAAGCTGTCAGCAGGAGATTTGTGTCGGTCGACACGGAGGCGCTTGAGAAGTGCCGGGATCTCGTTGCTTACAAGGAATCCCTTCATTGGAATGGTCTAAAACGTGTGCTTGTTCAAGTACACATTTTAGACCATTCCAATGAAGTGATTCCTTGTAACGAGATCTTGGCACTTCTCAAGCGCCACCGTGTCGAACGACACGAATCTCCTGCTGACAGCTTTACAGCTGTCAGTAGGAATCAGCGAACTTTAAACGCCTGTATCTCTTAAACCAAAGCGGTTTGAGAGATACGGTTTTTTGCATATAGCTCAGCTTTTTAAGCTCTTCTATATGCAAAAAAAATTTTTTGGGAAATTACTAACACTTTAACAAAAGAGGAACAATTCTGGAACAGTGATTCAAATTGGTCTTTTAACCCCTTTAATGCTAAAGAGGTCTCCAGTGCACTGCTAGAAATATCTGGCATCCATCTTCAAATTTTAATTTAAAGGGATAGTAATGTCAGAAAAAAAGTATTAACTATATGGTAGATAACATTACAAGAGAGTACTTGCACTGATTTGTATCTCTCATACTGTTATGGTTTGAGAGATACAGGAAAATAAAGTTCTCTGCTCCCTCCCCTTTCTGCTTGACGAGCTGTAAAGCTGTCAGAAGCAGATTCCGGTTCCTGGATCAGACGGCGGCTCTTCAGCAGCACCGACATAGCAATACCTAAAAATAAATATTTAATCGGAACGGTCTACAAGGTGTGCCTGGTTAGCAAGCACACATTATAGACCATTCTGATGAAGTATTTATCTTTAGATATCATTATGTCGGCGCTGCTGAAGAGCCGCTGTCTGATCCAGGAACCAGAATCTGCTTCTGACAGATTTACAGCTCCTCAAGCAGAAAGGGGAGGAAGCGGAGAACTTTATTTTCCAATATCTCTCAAACCATAACGGTATGAGAGATACGAATAAGTGCAAGTACTCTCTTTCAATTGTATCTACCATATAGGTAATACTTTTGCTCTGACATTACTATCCCTTTAAAACTATGAGGGTATGTATTAGTCTTCCTATGGTATATTGCCTTTCTCCATAAGGCACTGCGGGGGGGGGGGGGGAGTTAGCAAAAATAATTGCAATATAAAGCAAAGGAATCTGGTCCAATCCTGTTTTAACATAACTTTAACCGTGTTGTACCAAAACGTGGATGAATGAATGAATGAATTAATGGATGGTGTACCCAAATCCGGCCCTCCTTCGCTATCAACACACCAGGATATAAGAAAATGTCTGATTATATACATGTGAGTTAACCCTTTGAGTGTCAGAGAGTACCCCCCCCTCACTCAAAGGGTTAATCAGCGGATTATTCATTGTGACTGATCTACCTGTACTTGAGAAGGAGAATCATTGCATCTTGGCCTGTTATATCCCTTGAGGACTAAACTTGGTGTATGGAGAGTATTAGACAGCTGGAGTGATGGATGATATACAGATATAAGATAGATAGATAGATAGATAGATAGATAGATAGATAGATAGATAGATGCAGAGACAGATGATTGATAAATGGATAGACTGACACATATACATAAAATAAAATCATATCTCACCCCCGGCTCACGATGACACGCAATGCCCCGAGATGCCCATGATAGGCTGCCCACAGGGTCGGAGTCATCCCGTCCTCGTCCGGGGAGTTGAGCTCCCTCCGGGTCGCCTCTTTCAGCAGGTCCAGGAACCCATCCCGGGCGGCCCGGTGATAGCGCCCGTCCATCCTGCATGTCCCGGAAAGCGGCCCTGACACCCGGGACACTGCACTTCCACTTGCCTGGTACCCCCTGCCCTAACTCCTGTCTTCACTTCACCAGAACGCCAATCACCCCCCTACTCCTTACTTGGGGATCCCCTCCCTTGAATCTCCCCGTGCCTGATGCCCACTAAGTGGAGTCCCCACCTTGTAAAGCCCCCAGTGCCCTGATGCCCCTGACTCTTTGATGTCCACCACGCTTATTTAGAAGACACTTGCCCTGCTTGCAGTACCAACACCAGATCCCACCTACCGCCCCCTGCCTGGAGAGACCCCTCTTCCTTGCTCTCAACCCCCCTACCCAGCCAGGATTCCCCCCTAGCCCTGCCTCATGTCCCCTCCTCTCCCTGGCACCGCTGTCACAACTACTCCGCCTCCCTAACCTGTTGTCCTGCGAGATGTAACTGGATCCGATGGGAGACAGATCCACACACACACACCACGTGATCCAGCAACAGCACCACTGGATACATTGTATCCATCCACCCACTGTACAGCGTGGTTAACCCCATGGGTGCCAGAAGCCTTGCAACGCATTGAAGCAATGAGTTACACATCCCTCTGCACACCCCTCTCAGCTTTGTGGACAGATCGCAATTATGTTCCAAGCAAAATAATGGTTTCTCAGGTATAATGCCCTGTAATTTAACTCTTTGAGGGCCAGAGTACCCCTCTGGCACCAAAAGGGTTAACAGGCATCACATATCACTGGCAAACTAAGGGTGTGTAATCTAATCATTATTTAGAATCTGATAATAATTGCATTTAAATTTTAGACACCCCATGGGTGCTAAAGGGATAGTAATACCTGCTATGTAAATATATATATTGTAGTGTTTATCCCCCTGAGTAAAATAAGGGAACTACCACTGCTGAAAAGTGTTTTATTCAAACGTTATTACAGTTCAAACTTGAATTTTCTTTCGGTGCAATATCACAGTGACCTGAAATTGTACAGTGGCGCTGTTGCTACACCACCCTATGGAGATTTATGGACAATTGACCAGAGCTGTCTATAGGATGGTGTAGAAACAGCTCCACTGTACAATTTCAGGCCCCTGTGATATCGCACCTAAAAATACAAGTTTGAGCTGCAAAACCTTTGAATAAAACACCTTTCAGCAGTGGGAGTACCTTTGTTTTACTCAAGGAGATAAACATTACATTATGCATTATTTTTTGCATTTTAAAGGGATAGTAATATTACGTTTTATCTTTATTTTGTAGGCATTAAAAAACATGAAGAACAATATAAGTCTTATCTCTCAAACCTTTATGGTTTGAGAGATATTCACAAGCAAAGTTTCCTCTCCCGCCCCTTTTACCTAGTGTAAGCCATCTCTTCTCAGATGTGGAATCCAGTCCATAGACCAGACAGATAACAGAAGGGGACAATCTTCTTGCTATGAGAACAATGAAAGCCCTGCCCCCCTTGACAAGTTTTTCAGGTTTTTTCCCTTAATTGAAGATTGTCCCTATCTGCAGTCTACCTGGGCACCTCCCTTCTGATCTGGCTGAACAGGGTTACATCAGTAAAAGGGGCGGGGGGGGATACTTTGTCATTGAATTACTCTTGTACTACAACTCTGACAGAATTGAAACAACATTCTCCAAAGTCCAAATACTATGATGAATAATTAGAGCTGCTTTTATTATGAAACATTACTATCCCTTTAAGTATTACTATCCCTTTAAGAGTGTTATTTACGTGTGATCAGATTTATACAGATGCTAAAAACATGATCAAAATAAAGACCTGTGTGACCCCTGCGACCCCTATTGTTACGCCACTTGTCAGGAAGTTCTGTGTGGTACAACATCTAATTGCAATACTGACCATCCCCTATATAGAAGTATTCCCATCCACCGCCTACAATACAGAATACACATGTCGGCGCAGGCTGGGATTAGAATGGGGGCAGGGGCATGCGCAAAATTGTTTCAGGGGGCGGGTGGAGGGGTGTAAAGTAATAACATGACCCCCAGGCCAGGCCAGCCAGCCCCTATGTTCAGATGGAGGGGGAATGTATAGGCAGAACATGTGTCCCCCCTCTTGCCTCCCTCTCCAGACGCCCAGGGATGGGAGAACGATGCCAGTCATGCTCTACGTAATCAAGATGGCCTACTGTCCCTCACCAATGCCCTCCGATAATAAGTTGCATCTTTATCTTAATTGAAGATTGTTCCTCTTCAGTCTACCTGGGCACCTCCCTTCTGATCTGGCTGAGCAGTGTTACATCAGTAAAAGGGGTGGGAGGGGGATACTTTGTCATTGAATTACTCTTGAACTACAACTCTGACAGAATTGAAATAACACTCTTCAAAGTCCAAATACTATGATGATTAATTAGAACTGCCGCCCGGCTCCAAAAGGGACTGACAGCGCAGGTGCACGGACGTCACTATGGCAAGATGTCCGTGCTTCCTGCTACTGTCAACCTCTGAAGAAGTAGAAAATCTTTGAAACCAGGTAATATTTCTGGTGACTAGCGCTATTAAGCAGCTAGTCGCCACATCAAGACTTAATTAACATACAGTTTTTGCAGGGTGGTAGTTCCCCTTTAAAGGGGAACTTTCAGCTTCATAATATTGCCCACCAACACATCCTATATAATAATTTGCTAAAAGTATGTTTGTCAGAAGCCGTCATGCGCAGTAGAGACGGCTGCTCGCGCTGCAGTCATGCGCAGTACTGACTGCCCGATCCGTGGCTGATTACGGAACGGGGCGCTCCGAAATCAGACTGTAGTCCTCTCTGCGCACCTTCCTGGGACTAAGGGTCATGT
This sequence comes from Rhinophrynus dorsalis, assembly GCA_037306005.1. Taxonomy (NCBI): domain Eukaryota; kingdom Metazoa; phylum Chordata; class Amphibia; order Anura; family Rhinophrynidae; genus Rhinophrynus; species Rhinophrynus dorsalis. The sequence goes on along the minus strand of CM074727.1, from coordinate 22,256,817 downwards.
TCAGAGAGGGCTATGGTCTGAATTCATAGCGCCCCGCTCCGATAGCTGCGGCGCACTCGGGCAGTCAGTGCTGCGCATGACTGTAGCGCAGACTTTGCTGGCCTGTGTATACGGGCTTTAAAACTAGTTAGTAATACAGTGATAGGCAAAGGAATAGTAGTATTATGGTGAATAAATTCACATTATTGAAATAATCCACCTTCTTCTGCAGACATCCAGGGCACAGAGCTTACAAGAGAAGCCCGTGCAGACAGCAACTTCCGTTACCTTAAAGGGATAGTAATACTTAAGATGTAAAAAAAATATGTTGTAGAGGTTATCCCCCTGAGTAAAACAAGGGTACTCCCACCGCTGAGAGATATTTTATTAAAAAAATTAAACAGCTCAAACTTGAATTTTTTAGGTGCAATATCACAGTGGCCTGAAAATTTACAGTGGTGCTGTTGCTACACCATCCTATGGACAGCTCTGGTCTGTAGACCATAAATCTCCATAGGATGGTGTAGCAACAGCGCCACTGTAAATTTTCAGGCCACTGTGATATTGCACCTAAAAAAAATTCAAGTCTGAGCGGTTATAATTTTTTAATAAAATATCTCTCAGCAGTGGGAGTACCCTTGTTTTACTCAGGGGGATAAACTCTACAACATATATTTTTTTACATCTTAAAGGAGCAGTAAACTTTTTTTTATGAAAACACATATTTTATAGAGCTTTTTCTACTGAAAAAACAGGGTCACTCCCACTGCTGTCAGATGTTTTATTCAAAAATTATAGCAGTTTAAATAATCAGGAAGTGAATTTACTGTGTTTACTTCCTGATAGTTCTAACTGACAGGAAGTGACAGGCAGTTTCTATCACATTCTATGGAGAACTGTATGTCTCTGACTTTCCTCTCCATTAGACTTTAACAGGAAATCTAATTAGAATTTGACCACTAGAGGGCACTGCTAATGTAAAAAAACATGGGTTTAAACTGTAATAACTCTGGAAATATAAATCTCTCCGCAGTGGGAGTACCCTTATTTTACTCAATAGGAAAATCCCTACAATATATATTTTTTCATAAAAAAGTTTACTGCTCCTTTAAGTATTACTATCCCTTTAAGGTAACCAACGCACGTCGCCACCAATCCGGGCAGTGCACGGGACAGACAGAGCAGACTCAGAGGCAGCTTCTCCCTCTAAGATGTCTGCACTGTTGTCCGCTGGATGCCTCCAGCAGAAGCTGCATTACTTTAATAACGTAGATATATTCAGCATAATACAACTATTTCTTTGCCTATCGCTATATTAATAATGTATTGGGGGGCAACATTATGAGGATGAAAGTTCAGCTTTAACCCTTTGAAAGCTGGGGGGGGTTTCTTCAATGCATATTGAAGTTTGTATTCATGGCCTTAAAGGGATAGTAATACTTAAAATGTAAAATAAAATATTTAGTAGGGTTCTCCAACCGCTGAAACAAGATTTATGCAAATGTTATTACAGCTCAAACTTTTTTTTTTTTTTTTAGGTGCAATCTCACAGTGGCCTGAAATTGTACAGTGTCGCTGTTGCAACACCATCCTATAGACAGCTCTGGTCAGTTGACCATGAATCTCCATAGGATGGTGTAGCAACAGCGCCACTGTACAATTTCAGGCCACTGTGATACTGCACCTAAATAAATTCAAGTCTGAGCTTTAATAACTTTTGTATAGAACACCTATACCCTTGTTTTACTCAGGGGGATAAACACTACAATATATATTATTTTACATTTTAAAATGTAAATTTAATAAGTTAATTGCATCTTCTAATCCTTAATAACTCTGAGGCTGGTGTGCTAAGAGGAGCTCGGCCAGATCAGAGGCAATTCAAATGCACCATAGGAATTCCAATTAATGTAAATGAATCTATTAAAGGGATAGTAATACATAAAGGGATAGTAATACATAAAGGGATAGTAATGTTTCACAGTAAAAGCATCTTCAAGTAATCTTCATAGTATTTGGGCCATGGAGCGTGTTATTTCAATACTGTCAGAGTTGTAGTTCAAGAGTAATTGAATGATAAAGTATCCCCCTCCCGCCCCTTAATTGGAATTCCTATGGTGCATTTGAATTGTCTCTGATCTAGCCGAGTTCCTTAGCATACCAACCTCAGAGTGATTAAGGATTAGAAGATGTAATTAATTTATTATGTATTTATTTTATTAGAACATTATATTGTTAATTTACAGGACTGATTACTATATAAACTATGTACCAAACAGAGCTGCGGTAATTATGGATCACATGCATCACAGAGGAGAATTAAATATCCCCAAAATTGCAATTGATTTAAATAGGGAATTAACCTCTTGAATTCTAGAGAGGTCAATACTTGGCAATGCTTTGGAGACATCTATAGCATTCAAGGGGTTAAAAGCCCAATTTCAAGGAGCAGTAAACTTTTGTTATGAAAAAATATATATTCTAGGGCTTTTTTTGTTGAGTAAAATAAGGGTACTCCCAGAATCACTGCAGTTTAAACACATATTTTTTATACATTTGCAGCTCCCTCTACTGGTTAGATTCCAATTAGTTATTGCATACCTCCCAACATATCCAATTGCCAAAGGGGGACACCTGTTTTTTTAGGTGGTTTTGCTGCGGGCGTGACTGGTGGGCAGGGACTTACCAAGAATTCTAGGTTATTTCATTATCTACTGACACATATTTCTGTAACCAAATACCGTAAAATCTCAGGTATAATACGCAGGTGTATATTATGTCCAAGATTTTAGGGGAAAACAAGAGTGCCTATGTATAATACGCACCCTTGTTTTCCCCTCTTAAAGGGATAGTAATACTTGAAAATAAGTTTATTTTATATTGTAGCCCTTAAAAAAACATGAAAAATGATATGTCTTATCTCCCAAACCTTTATGGTTTGAGAGACATTCAGAAGTAAAGTTTCCCCTGGAGTGACGTCATTGCTTCACCCTTCAGATTTGGAATCGGTCCCGGATCGGCTGTGCCTCTCCAGATGTGCTAAGATCACCATCTTTAACCCCTTAGTGACCGGCCGCAAGCGCACGCGGCCGGCACTTAACGACGGGGTTTTTTTTTTTTTTCCATTGTAGCGAATTACTTCCGTGACTTACCAGGTACGTCCTTTGTCACTATGACATTTTTTCGTGACGTACCTGGTAAGTCACTTGTCGGGAAGGGGTCAAAAAGAATTTCTTAATTGGAATGGTCTACAAAGTGTGCTTTCAAGCCAGGCACACTTTGTAGATAGTTCCAATTAAGTAGTTCTTTTCAAAGATTGTGATCTCGGCACTGCTAAAGAACTGCCGGTCGCTCTGTGGACCGAATTCCAAATCTGTCCACTAGATGGCAGACTTGGCTGAAACAGCCAGGAAAAGAGAATTTTTCTATATTTTATGTGAATATATCCCAAACCATAAAGGTTTGGGAGATAAGACTTATATCATTTTTCATGTTTTTTTAAGGGCTACAATATAAAATACAATTATTTTCAAGTATTACTATCCCTTTAAGAAAAAAAAATTAAGCCTTCCAGATCCCTTCCCTCCCTCTCCCGGCGCTATCTGCTGCTAAAATACCATTTACTTACGTCAAAATTCAAGTCCCCGCATTTTCCCCATTAGCAGGCAACATATAACCCATGTCAATATTCCCTGCGGGCGGCACGCTTCCATTCGCCTCCCGCTTCCTTCCGGCTATGGTATTGCCCTGTGAGGACCTTCAGATCCTCACAGGGCATTACCATTGGCTGGAGCCGGTAGGTCCTGAAGGAAGCGGGTGGCGAATGGAAGCATGTCGTCCGCAGGGAATATTGACATCTGTTATATGTTGCCTGCTAATGGGGAAAATGCGGGGACTTGAACTTTGAAGTAAGTAAATGGTATTTTAGCAGCAGATAGCGCTGGGGGAGGGAGGGACGGGATCTGGCAGGCTTAATTTTATTTTTAATAAAAAAAAACTCTCGGGTATAATACGCACCCCCCACTTCACATAAGGTGAAGTGGGGTAAAATTGTGCATATTATACCCGAGATTTTACAGTATATAATGTAGAGCAGGACCAACATATTTTATGTATACAGGCTGATTTATAAACACACACTGAGCTTTAACCCCTTAAGGACTACGTGACGTGCTATGACCGTCACAGTCCTTATATCCCTAAGGACCAGAGACGGTCATAGCACGTCACGTACTTTTTGCTTACAGTGCTCTACCGGGGCCTTAAAATTGATCGCTCCAAGACCGGAGAGATCTCTCTTAGACCTCAAAGCGGCGAGCCGGTACGCGTAACAGGTCACGTGTCCCGGCGTGTCGGCAAGGATCAAAGCGGTCCACAAGGGAAGGTAACTACCCTGGACCGCTGGTCCTTAAGGGGTTAAATAAACAGTACTGTGAGTTTTATTGCCGTGGAGCAATGTGATACATTAATATACACACCACACAGTCCGATCTCATAAAAAAGAGGGACAGAGTGATTTGAGTGTCAAAGAGGGACTGTCCCTCCTAAAGTGAGACACTCGGGAGGTATGTTATTCTGTTACATTCTATTTGAGAGGAAATTCAGTGACAAGCAGTTCTCATAGAATGTGATAGAAACAGCTGTGTCACTTCCTGTCAGTTAGAATTTTCAGGAAGTAACCACACTGCAGTTCACTTCCTGATTTTTATAACTGTTATAACATTTGAATAAAACAGCTGACAGCAGTGAGGGGTGTTCTTGCTTACCTCAACAGAAAAAGTTCTATAACATATATAGTATTTCATAAAAAACGGTTACTGCGTCTTTAAATCAATTGGAATGTTTGTCTCCTGCAGCATAGTTGGGTAGCCACAGACTTACAGGAGTTTTTCTTAGCACATCAGCTTCAATACCACAGGCAGGACTGGATTTAGATCTGAGGCTCCCCTAGGAAAAATCACCCATGCTAACCTTAGCTCCACCCATGATCACACCCCTCTCCTAAAACCCCACCTGCAAGCCAAGCACACTTTGTAGACAGTTCCAATGAAGTAGTTCTTTTTAAAGATCGTGATCTCCGCACTGCTAAAGAGCTGCCCGCTGATCTGTGGACCGCATTCCAAATCTGTCCACTAGATGGCAGACTTGGGAAAAACAGCCAGGAAAAAGGAACTTTGTTTAACTTTACTTGCTAATATCTCCCAAACCATAAAGGTTTGGGAGATAAGACATATCATTTTTAATGTTTTTTTTAAGGGCTACAATATAAAATAAAATTATTTTCAAGCAATACTATCCGTTTAATAGTGGCCAGTAAAGATGCCCGTAAAGTGACAAATAAGCTGGTCTCCATAAACTGGGAGCATTGGGATTGTTCTGGCCACACCCACAACTCAGAATGTGGGTGTGGTCTGCATCACTGAGGCTCCAACTCTATGAACTTGGCATTCTAGGAAGTTATCTACTTTCCATAATGGGAAATCTGTCCCTGCCCAGTGGATTGCTATAGTAAAATATATATATATATATATATATATATATATATATATATATATATATATATATATATATATATAAAAAAACCTACAAATCTTAAAAAAGCAGCCTGCGAGCTGTGAAACGTGTTGATATTGTGGGTTTATTAAATTTGCTATGTATTTTAAGCAATAAACAATTTTTATATTCCGTGGAGCAGATCTTATCAGTATTTTGTGGAGCCGAATTTATTCCATTCGGTGACGGTGGTGGAATCATCTGACCATAAACATTGAATAGAGATTGAAGTTTGCCGGTGTTCTTGGAGCTGAATCGATTCCTTCCATTCCTTTTGGTGGTGGTGGTGGGAGCATCTGGCCCTAAGCAGCGAGCAGAAATGCTAAAAAAATTCTCTGCAAGCTATATTTGCTGTCCATGCGCATATGTACACAGGCAGCCATCACATTACGTGAGTGGTTTATAGTGAGTTTTTATAAGGCACCATTGACTCTCCTCTCATTTTTTTTTAATGTTCCAACTAGTTGAAGAGCCCATGTACACAGGCCACAGTTAGGGTGACCACACGTCCTGGAATGCCCGGGACTGTCCCTTATTGGGGGTCTGTGTCCCGCGTCCCGGGTCGCCCCCCCACTGGGACAACAAAGAGTCCCGGAATGGAGCAACATGCACAAGTCCAGCCAGCCAATGAAATGTATTTGCTATTTGGTCCTCATTGGCTGGCTGAGCCAGCCAATGAAGACCATATATAAAATACATTTCATTGGTTGGCTGGATTGGCACGTGCTAGAAAGCTGGGATGGAGCAGGTATGCTGGTGCGGCAAGTGAAAACTGCGGCTGAGGCTCCCGCCAGCGCTGACCATCTTTCTGAGGCTGTTCCTCCTGGGAACTCTTACTCTGTGTCAGCCTCAGAAAGATGGTCAGCGCCAGCGGGAGCCTCAGCCACGGGACTAGGGTGACCACATGTCCAGGAATGGCAGAATGGAAATCTGATCACCCTAGCCACAGTGCCACTCAGCAACGGGCGCAGTGCAGTCAGAGACTGCCCGCACTGCGGCTGATATGGATCAGGGCGCTCTGAATTCAGACCGTTCGGAGTGCCCTGCACCTCTATCAGCTGCAACACGGGCAGTCTGTACTGCGCACGAGTGCAGCGCGCGCACCGGACTGTACTGCACATGACGGCTTCTGACAAACATATATTTCGCGAATTATTATATGGGATCTTAGGATGGAAAGTTTTAACATCAGCACATTATTAGCTTATAGGTATGTACAGTTCCCTAACACGTATCACAGACCTCTGTTACTTTGTCTTATTTTCCATTATTGTAGGTTAATGGTAAACTATAAAAATAGATGTTTTAATATGTCCCAGACAACCTTTTGTGGCATCTAGTAGTGCCGTCTTGTTGGAAACAAAAATAGGTTCCTCTTATCCTCCCACTCCCGCCTACAGGACTTCTCCCAGTCCAGCCTACAGGACTTATCCCATGCTGCACCTCAGCTCTGGAATTATCTCCCCCGCCCCATCAGTCTCTCCCCCAGCCTTGAAATCTTCAAGCGGAACTACCATGTCACAAAATGTTTAGCTTAACTAAGTCCCCTTCTGGTGACTAGCTGCTTAGTAGCGCTAGTCGCCATAATTATTACCTGATTTGATAGATATATGCTTTATTCCCCAGCTGTCAGTAGCACGGAGTGCGGACATCTTGCCAGAATGAAATCCACAAGCCTGCGCTGTCAGTCCCAGCCTGAGCCACATGGCTCCTAGCAATGCCTCCTAGACCCAGCTGGGACTGACATCGCAGGCGCGTGGACTTCATTCTGGCAAGATGTCCGCGCTCCGTGCTACTGACAGCTGGGGAATAAAGCATATATCTATTAAATCAGGTAATAATTCTGGCGACTAGCGATACTAAGCAGCTAGTCGCCAGAAGGGGACTTAGTTAAACTAAATGTTTTGTGACATGGTAGTTCCGCTTTCAGATGCTCCCTGAAAACTCACCTCTTCAGGGAAGCCTATCAACTACCTCCATAAATATTATCTCCAAGAACCACCCCTTCCCTGGACCACTGCACTCAACAGCACTTCTCTCCCACCCACTGACTGGCAGTTCATGTGGAAGCAGGCACTTACACCCCATAGCACTTACTCCTTCTGTGTCCAGCCTCTAGACCAGTGGCTTTCAGCCCATGCCCTCAGCGGCCACTAACAGACCAGGATTTGAGGATTTCCTTGTTAGAACCCAGGTGAGTTAATCAATGTGAATGAGCCTCTGATCACATGATTTCCTTGTTAGTGCACAGGTGAGTTAATCAGTGTGAATGAGCCTCTCATCACATGATTTCCTTGTTAGAACACAGGTGAGTTAATCAATGTGAATGACCCTCTGATCAACACACCTGTGCTCTAGCAGAGAAATCCCTAAATCCTGTCCTGTTAGTGGCCACTGAGGGCACGGGCTGAGAACCACTGCTCTAGACTGTAAGCTCTCACAAACAGGGCCATCTGATCCTTCTGTTATTCACAATTGCGTATCTCCCAACATTTTAAATTGACAAAGAGGGACACTTGTGTTTTAGGGGGTGATGCTGGGGGCGTGACTGGTGGGCGGGGCATTAGCGAGAATTTGTAGGCTATTTCATGACCTATTGACACCTCCTTGTGTAACCTAATAAATGAATTACAACAAGACCAAAGTATTTTATTTACACAGGCCAATTTATAAACACATAGACTGACGTTTAAACAAACAATAATGTGAGTTTTATTGCTGTAGATCAATATGATACATATACACACCACACAATCTGATTTCATAAAAAGAGGGACATCACTGTGGGAAAGAGGGACAGAGGGATTTGGGTCCAAAAGAGGGACTGTCCCTCCTAAAGAGGGACACTTGGGAGGTATGCAATTGATTTGTACTATTTAATATCTCTGTATGTATATTCCCTACTGTACAGCACTGTGGAATAAGTTGGAGCTATATAAATAAAGCATAATAATAATAATAATAACCTACTACAGAGGCCTCAAATGCATTGCACCGCAACGTGTAGGAAAGATTTCTAGCATTCTAGGAGATAAAGTTACACTCTCTTTTTCTGTTGCTTATAATGGACCTGTCACCTTTAGAGAAGTATTTTACAGAGTAGTAAAAACTGATTATATGTTATGCTAGCCATGTGTATGTAGTACTGCCAGTAGGACAAGGATTGTGAGGCAGACAGTCCATGTGTGTCTCTGTGACTACCAATAGGACAATGCTTGTGAGGCAGACAGTCCATGTGTGGCTCTGTGACTGCCAGCAGGACAATACTCAGGGGGCAGACCATCCAAGTGTGGTTGTGTGACTGCCAGTAAGACAAGGCTTGACAGGCAGACATACCATGTGTGGCTCGGTGTTTGCCAGTGTTTGACAAGGCTCAGGAGGCAGACAGTAAAAGTGAGGCTGTGTGACTGTCAGTAGTATAAGGCTTGTGTTGCAGCCAGCGCATGTGTGACTCCGTGACTACCAGTGTGACAAGGCAGACAGTCCATGTGTGTCTCTGTGACCGCCAGTATGACAAGGCTTGTGAGGCAGAAAGTCCATGTGTGGCTTTGTGACTATCGGTGTGACAAGGCTTGTTAGGCAGACAGTCCATGTGTGACTCTGTGACTGCCTGTGTGACGAGGTTTTATACTCAATAAAAGTGTGATTGACTATCAGACTGCCAACTTGACAAAACTGTGTTAAAATAAAATAAAGAAACAAATAGCATTACAAATTCATGGAACAAAATCCAATTTCTGTAAAATCTCCCTTCTGTTTTACTAATTCTCCAAACACATTTTTTCAAATAGCTGTTAGTATTTATAATTTGGTTTTATTCAACAATTGTTTTTGGTCCATTGTTTCGTCCTCAGATTTCGGTGTACGGGATCTAAGGTCAGCTTGGTAGATCGTCATCATATGATGTCATAGCATTTTGTTGTCTCTCTGCATAATTGTACCCTCTTTGTGTAGGTAACGTTTTAATTTTGTGGGGTTTATTTTTTGTTTTATTCTTTTAAATTTTATCACTCTCAGTGCTTTCTGGTTCCATGAACGAAGACTATTTGAAAGTAGATCCAGGTATAAGATTACCAGGGACATTACAGAGAAGGAAGAAAATTGAAGAGGAAAATCAAATAACAAATTGTATAGACAATTTGACTATTCATATGTACCATATCTGGGAGCTTCTGAAATGGGCTCTCACCATGAGATCTTTGAAATATTAACACGACGCTCACAAAAAATTTGATTTTATGTCCTATGTCAATGTTTGATCTAACCCACAGATGATCCAATTGGTCATTAAAGGGATAGTAATACTTAAAATGTAAAAAAAAATATGTCGTAGGGTTTATCCCCCTGAGTAAAACAAGAGTACTCCCACTGCTGAAAGGTGTTTCATTCAAAAGTTATTAATTTTCAAAGTTGAATTTTTTAGGTGCAATTTCACAGTGGCCTGAAATTGTACACTGGCGCTGTTGCTACACCATCCTATGGAGATTTATGGTCCCGGGACCAGAGCTGTCCATAGGATGGTGTAGCAACAGTGCCACTGTACAATTTCAGGCCACTGTGATATTGCATCTAAAAAATTCAACTTTGAAAATGAATAACTTTTGAATGAAACACCTTTCAGCAGTGGGAGTACTCTTGTTTTACTCAGGGGGATAAACCCTACATCATATTTTTTTTACATTTTAAGTATTACTATCCCTTTAAAGTGGAACTACCACCCCTTAGAAACATGGCCCCAAATAATTACCCGTCTGGCGACTAGCTGCTCAGTAGCGCTAGTTACCAGAATTATTACCGCGTTATTGAGATTTATACACCGCTCCGGGAATGACAGGTAGGAAACAGAGCAGACATCTTTCCATAGTGACATCTGCGCGCCTGCGTTCTCAGTCCCTTTTGGAGCTGAACGGCTCCTAGCAACGCCTCCTAGAGCAGGCCAGGACTGACAGTGCGGGCGCGCAGACATCTTTATGGAAAGATGTCTGCGCTGTTTCCTGCCTGTCAGTCCGGGAGCAGGGTATAATTCTCATGAACATGGTAATAATTTTGGCAACTGGCACTACTGAGCAGCTAGTCGCCAGACGGTTCATTATTTGGCCATGTTTGTAAGGGGTGGTAGTTCTGCTTTAACACTCACAAGAAAGTAGATTCTATGTCCTATGTTAATGTTTGCTCTAACCAAGAGATGATCCAATTGGTCCTTAAAGGGATAGTAATGTTTCAAAATAAAAGAAATCAATCTCCATAGTCTTTGGGCCATGGAGAGTGTTATTTCAATGCTGTCAGAGTTATAGTTCAAGAGTAATTGAATGATAAAGTATCCCCCTCCCGCCCCTTTTAACTAGTGTAAACCACCTCCCCTCAGATGTGGAATCTGGTGTCTTGACCAGACAGGTCACAGCAAAGGACAATCTTCTTACTGTGAGCATAAGGAAAACCCTGCCCCCTTGACAGGTTTTCCCTTATGATCACTGAAGATTGTCCCTCTCTGTGATCCATCTGGACGGTCTTGCTGCTCTGAGGTGAGAAGTGTTACATCAGTAAAAGGGGCTGGAGGGGGATACTTTATCATTCAATTACTCTTGAACTACAACTCTGACAGTACAGAAATAACACTCCCCATGGCCCAGATACTATGAAGATTAATTGGAGCTGCTTTTATTTTAAAACATTACTGTCCCTTTAAGAAACCTTTAACATGTTACAGTTCTGAGATATCACTTTGTATACACTCACAAGACAAGTAGGACTTCTCCTTTTGTCTTTACTGGTGCAAATGAGTGGGAATTGTGGTTGTATTGCTCCTTTAACCCTCTGAGTACCACAGGGGTACACAAAGCACTGCACTGAGTTTTGCACACGGCGCTGAATTGTAAGTTCATTCTACAGTCAGAGAGCAATGTAATGCGTTGGATACCTCTCTGAATGCTGAAAGGTTTAAAGTGATAGTAATACTTGAATTTATCTTTATATTATACTAGTTTTAAAGCCCGTGTACACGGACCAACCCTGGCGGCGCTGCAGTCATGCGCAGTACTGACTGCCTGAACTCACCACGGCTGATACGGAGCAGGGCGCTCCGAATTCAGATCGTGGTCCTCTCTGCGCACCTTCTTGGGACCAAGCGGTCCCAGGCAGGTGTGCACAGAAGACTATGGTCTGATTTCGGAGCCCCCTGCTCTGTATCAGCCGTGGAGCGGGCAGTCTGTAGTGTGTATAACTGCAGCACACGCAGCCATCTCTACTGCGCATGACGCCTTATGACAAACATCCTAGCGAACAGTGGCGTAACAATAGGGGTCGCAGCAGTTGGACCTGTGACCGGGCCCGTCACTCAAGGGGCCCGTCCGCTGCCTGCGACCCCCTCGCCCTCAGCAGTCGCCTAGCTGATCTCCCACTCGGCGCGCCTCTCTAGTAATACAGAGCACTGGGAAATGACATCATCTCCCAGCCTCTGCATTACTAGAGCGGCGCGCGGGATCTTCAGTTGTAGAGATCTGTGCCGAAGGAGGCACAGATCTGTCAAGACACTCCGCTAGACCACCAGGGACTGGAGATAGGGGTATTGTGGAGATAAAGGGGAAATGTGCAGATGAAGGGGCATTGTGAAGATGAAGGGGGCATTGTGGAAGGGGCAATGTGGAGATGAAGGGGGGGCATTGTGGAGATGGAGGGGGCATTGTGAAAGGGGAATGTGGATGAGGGGGCCAATGTGGTCGGGGGGGGGCCCATGGCAATTCTTGCACCAGGGCCCGGTGGCTTCTAGTTACGCCTCTGCTAGCGAATTTTAATATAGGATTGTAGCCATGAAAAAAACATTAAAAAAAGATATGTCTTATCTCTCAAACCTTTATGGTTTGAGAGATATTCTAAAGTAAAATTTTCCCCTGACTGACGTCAGCGCTATAGCTGACAGATTTGGAATCTGGTCCGCAGACCGGCGGCAGCTCTGCAGCAGAGCCGAGATCGCAAGGTATAAAAATAATTACTTCATTGGAATGGTATACAAAGTGGTGTCTGGTTTGCAAGAACACTTTGTAGACCGTTCCAATGAACTAATTATTTTTAGATTTTGCGATCTCGTCTCTGCTGAAGAGCCGTCAGCTGGTCTGCTGACCGGATTCCAAGTCTGTCAGCTAGATGGCAGGCTTGACCGATGCAGCTAGGAAAGGGGAAACTTTACTTGCGAATAACTCTCAAACACTAAAGGTTTGAGAGATAAGATATATTGTTTTAAATGTTTTTTTCATGGCTACAATATAAAATAAAGATAAATTCAGGTATTACTATCACTTTAAAGTAGCTAGATAATCATCACGATTTTGCAATACATCTATACATAGTAACAATTCATTCTGCAAGAGTGTGTCTTGTGTAAATATTAGAAAGGAAGAGCCCACACTCCCCAGTATTATCCCAAATTGCAACATTTATTGACAGTGTTGTCTGTAAATGTCTAGATAGTTACTCTACTGCACGATCATCCATTTTAAAGAGATAATAATGTTTCACAAAAACAGCAGCTCCAATTAATCTTCATAGTATTTGGGCCATGGAGATCGTTATTTTAATACTGTCAGAGTTGTAGTTCAAGAGTAACTGAATGATAAAGTTTCCCCCTCCCGCCTCTTTTACCTAGTGTAAGCACCTTCCCTCAGATGTGGAATCTGGTCTCTTGACCGGACAGGTCGCAGCAAGGGACAATCTTCTTACTGTGAGAACAATGAAATCCCTGCCCCCCTTGATAGGTTTTTCAGGTTTTCCCTTATGCTCACCGAAGATTGTCCCTCTATGCCAGAGCTTTCCAAACTTTTCATGTTGGTGACACACTTTTTAGACATGCATCATTTCGTGACACAGTAATTCAGTTTTGGTAGCAAACCGGAGGTTAAACTAATAATCCCTTATAAGAGATACGGACACATACATAAATTGTAAGAAGAAGTAGTATTGGGACACAACATATCTCATGAAAACCTTTCATTCATACTGCGAAGGCATTAAGCATGTCTTGTGGTTTTTAAAAGGGCGACATGAGAATGTCGGGCTACATATAAGAGTAAGATTCTCATGTTGCATTAGTAAATAGATAGCGCATAACTGATTTTAGAAGTACTGTCTGTCTGTCTTTCCTGTGTCATTGGCACCAACAAGCAGAAGCAGCAGAAATGTGACGGGCAGCCTCGGCGCACAGAGACACTCCAGCCTGGCAGCCCAAAGAGAGGGCAGATGTATAGAGGAGGTGGCATCTCAAAAGATTTTAACAGCTGAGCCACCAAAAGATTTGTAACAGCTGGAGTGCCTCCATGTGCTGCATACATATTATCTAGGCAGTCCACAGAGGCACTCCAGCTGTTACAAATCTTTTGTGGCGCTCCAGCTGTATGCAGCACACGGAGGAAGTCTCCCGCTGTGTAAATGCGACCATTAAGTTGTAGTGTTTTATCTCAGCTCCCAGTGTAGCTCATACTTGGGTTGAATGAGTGTAAACAGCACCTTTGCCTGTGACACACCTACACACTGTAGCTGACACACTAATGTGTCGCGACACACAGTTTGGAAAGCACTGCTCTATGCGATCCCTCCGGACAGTCTTGCTGCTCTGAGGTGAGCAGTGTTACATAAGTCAAAGTGGCAGGAGGGGGATACTTTATCATTCAATTACTCTTGTACTACAACTCTGACAGTATTGAAATAACACCCCCCACGGCCCAAATACTATGAAGATTAATTGGAGCTGCTTTTATTGTGACAGATTACTTACTCAATAAAAGCCAGTAAAGGTGTTTAACTCTTTGAATGCGTTTTGTACCCCTGTGGCACTCAAAGGGTTAACACACACAGATTGCTCTGGTCACACCCACAGTTCAGAATGTCAGCCAAGATGTCTACGTTTGTGTCTGAGTGACAGCGAGTTTGGGGCACCATGCTGAATTGTAAGTTCATTTTCCAGTTGGTGAGCTGAGTACAGACTTGCTGTGTGTCTGTCTGTCATTTGAAAACAGCGGGTTTGTACCCAGCTCTCTGGCTGGACAAGAAACTGGGCCCCTGGCCTATAGCAAGCAAGGAAAAGGCTTTAACACCTTATTTGCCAACATCCAAGGGGTTTCAATAACAGGCAGTAAAGGGGTTTAATTCTTTGAATGATATTTACAGGTAACACTCACTGCAAAGAAATGTTGCAATTTGGGTTAATGATGGGGAGCGTGACCGTGTTACTATGTATAGATGTATTGCAAAATCGTGATGCTTACCTAGCACTTTTAACCGTTTGATTGCAGAGAGGTATCCATCACATTGTGTTGCAATGCATGGGATACCTCTCAGGCACTCAAAGGGTTAAACTCATATCGCAAACTTTTGATTGCACAAACCTTCAGCAAATCGCATTTCCCGGTATTTCTCAAAAATGACGACACGGCATATCAACTGTGTAATCAGTTATATAAAAATGTAGCTTTATAGCTTAAAGGGATAGTAATACTTAAAATGTATAAATAAATATGTTGTAGGGTTTATCCCCCTGAGTAAAACAAGAGTACTCCCACTGCTGAAAGGTGTTTCATTCAAAAGTTATTCATTTTCAAAGTTGAATTTTTTAGGTGCAATATCACAGTGGCCTGAAATTGTACAGTGGCACTGTTGCTACACCATCCTATGGACAGCTCTGGTCCCGGGACCATAAATCTCCATAGGATGGTGTAGCAACAAAGGACGAAACAATGGACCAAAAACAATTGTTGAATAAAACCAAATTATAAATACTAACAGCTATTTGAAAAAAAATGTATGTGTTTGGAGAACACCATTTTAAACGTGCCATTTTGGAACAAGAGACAACATTGTACTGAACCATTGTGACACTGGAAATGTACTACTCGCCAGTGCAATAGGATACTTAAAGGGATAGTAATACTTAAAATGTAAAAAAAAAATATGTTGTAGGGTTTATCCCCCGGAGTAAAACAAGAGTACTTCCACTGCTGAAAGGTGTTTCATTCAAAAGTTATTCATTTTCAAAGTTGAATTTTTTAGGTGCAATATCACAGTGGCCTGAAATTGTACAGTGGCGCTGTTGCTACACCATCCTATGGAGATTTATGGTCCCGGGACCAGAGCTGTACATAGGATGGTGTAGCAACAGCGCCACTGTACAATTTCAGGCCACTGTGATATTGCACCTAAAAAATTCAACTTTGAAAATTAATAACTTTTGAATGAAACACCTTTCAGCAGTGGGAGTACTCTTGTTTTACTCAGGGGGATAAACCCTACAACATATTTTTTTTTTACATTTTAAGTATTACTATCCCTTTAAGTATCCTATTGCACTGGTGAGTAGTACATTTCCAGTGTCACAATGGTTCAGTACAATGTTGTCTCTTGTTCCAAAATGGCACGTTTAAAATGGCGCTATATTAAACAGTGTGCAAGCAATGCGTTTTGTACCCCTGTGGCACTCAAAGGGTTAAAACGGGTGCAGGGACATTGAGATTGCTCTGGCCCCACCCACAGCTCAGAATGGCAGCTAGGATGTCTAGGTTTGTGCCCAAATGAATTTTTTAGGTGCAATATCTCAGTGGCCTGCAGTTGTACAGTGGCACTGTTGCTACACCATCATATAGACAGCTATTGTCAATTGATCATAAATCTCCATAGGATGGTGTAGCAACAGCGCTACTGTACAACTGCAGGCCACTGAGATATTGCACCTAAAAAAAATTCAAGTTTGAGCTGTAATAACTTTTGAATAAACCATCTCTCAGAGGTAGGGGTTCCCTTGTTTTACTCAGGGGAATAAACACTACAATAGATAATTTATTTTACATTTTAAAGGGATAGTAATACTTCATTGTATCTTTATTTTATTTTGTAGGCATTAAAAAAAATGAAGAACGATATAAGTCTTATCTCTCAAACCTTTATGGTTTGAGAGATATTCACAAGCAAAGTTTCCCCTCCCGCCCCTTTTACCTAGTGTAAGTCATCTCTTCTCAGATGTGGAATCCAGTCCATAGACCAGACAGATAACAGCAGGGGACAATCTTCTTCCTATGAGAACAATGAAAGCCCTGCCCCCCTTGACAAGCTTTTCAGGTTTTTCCCTTATCTTATTTGAAGATTGTCCCTCTCTGCAATCTACCTGGGTACCTCCCTTCTGATCTGGCTGAGCAGTGTTACATCAGTAAAAGGGGCGGGAGGGGGATACTTTGTCATTGAATTACTCTTGAACTATAACTCTGACAGAATTGAAATAACACTCTCCAAAGTCCAAATACTATGATGATTAATTAGAGCTGCTTTTATTATGAATCATTACTATCCCTTTAAGTGTTACTATGCCTTTAAGTAACAGTATTATTGCAACTGGTTCTTCCTCCTTTACTGTCACTGAACGCTGCTACACTTCCATTAATTTGGAATTTCACCTTCTATAAATTCTTCCTCCAATAATTAGACATATGGCGACTAGCTTCATAATAGTTCTTTTAGATCTCAGAAGTACCCGATTCTGAAGTAATCCTTAATCTTCAGAGACTGACGTCCATGTTAGTGCTGCCTGTGCCATCAGTCCCTCCTGGTGCGTTTTGGCACAGTGCAGTGCCTCCTAGAGGAGACCGGGACTGACAGCGCAGGCGTGCAGATGTCTCTAAGACAAGATGTATGTGCTGATGCCTGGCTTCCATTCTCTAAAGTTTAAGGATTACTTCATAATCAGGTACTTCTGAGATCTAATAGAATTATTATGAAGCTAGTCGCCATATGCTTAATTATTGGAGGGCGACTTTATACTAAGGTGACCACACGTCCCGGAATGCCCGGGACTGTCCCTTATCGGGGGTCTGTGTCCCACGTCCCGGGTCACCCCCCACCGGGACAATAAAGAGTCCCGGAATGGAGAAACACGGACCAGTACAGCCAGCCAATGAAATGTATTTGCTATATGGTCCTCATTGGCTGGCTGAGCCAACCAATGAGGACCATTTAGCAAATACATTTCATTGGCTGGCTGGACTGGTGCATGCGAGACAGCTGGGATGGAGCAGGTATGCTGGAGCTGCAAGTGAGACCAGCAGCTGAGGCTCCCGCCGTTGCTGACCATCTTTCTGAGGCTGTTCCCACTGGGAACTCTTACTCTGTGTCAGCCTCAGAAAGATGGTCAGCGCCGGCGGGAGCCTCAGCCACGGTACTAGGGTGACCACATGTCCCGGAATGGCAGAATTGAAATCTGTTCACCCTACTTTATACAAGGTGAAAGTCCTTTTTGAGTGAGTAGCCAGCTATTACATTTCTCTACATTGTACTTGGGACGCTAGGCAGTTGCCTACTTTTCCTAATGGGAAATCCGGCCCTGTTTTCCTCAAATAAGCACAAGGGGATGTTGTTAACCCAGTCAGATCTTCAGAATGACCTACTACTGATTGATTCTCCTGTGTTGATGTGATGAGATCCTGAAATCCTGCACTGTTTGGGGAAGGAAGGCTTGGAAACAGGTTTGACAGTTCATGCTCTGCAGTATACAGAACACTCAGTGCTGCAGGAATAGTGTTACATTGTATCACTACCCCCTACTTTCACAGTCCCCAACACAGATCCAGAGAGCTAAAAGTCAGAAACACAGACGTGTAAAAAGTAGGTGCGGACAAAAAAAATAAAAATAAATAAAAAGAAAGTAGAGACAATTTGACTGTATTTATTACATCCTTGCATAATATGTGTCAAAAAGGAGGTTGACTGTCACTTTAATTCATTAGGGAATTTTAGATGTGCTCTGTGATGCAGTTGGTCTGCTACAGAATTGCTCCACAGTTGACTTTCCACATATGCCCAACCTTTTGTAAAGAAGTAGACTCTCCTGGAATAATCATTAAATCATGTAACCATCTAGACATTTACAGGTAACACTCACTGCAAAAAAATGTTGCAATTTGGGATAATGCTGGGGAGCGTGACCGTGTTACTATGTATAGATGTATTGCAAAATCGTGGGGGGCCCATGGCAATTCTTGCACCAGGGCCCGGTGGCTTCTAGTTACGCCTCTGCTAGCGAATTTTAATATAGGATTGTATCCATGAAAAAAACATTAAAAAAGATATGTCTTATCTCTCAAACCTTTATGGTTTGAGAGATATTCTAAAGTAAAATTTTCCCCTGACTGACGTCAGCGCTATAGCTGGCAGATTTGGAATCTGGTCCGCAGACCGGCGGCAGCTCTGCAGCAGAGCCGAGATCGCAAGGTATAAAAATAATTACTTCATTGGAATGGTATACAAAGTGGTGCCTGGTTTGCAAGAACACTTTGTAGACCGTTCCAATGAACTGATTATTTTTAGATCTTGCGATCTCGTCTCTGCTGAAGAGCCGTCAGCTGGTCTGCTGACTGGATTCCAAGTCTGTCAGCTAGATGGCAGGCTTGACCGATGCAGCTAGGAAAGGGGAAACTTTACTTGCGAATAACTCTCAAACACTAAAGGTTTGAGAGATAAAACATATTTTTTAAATGTTTTTTTCATGGCTACAATATAAAATAAAGATAAATTCAGGTATTACTATCACTTTAAAGTAGCTAGATAATCATCACGATTTTGCAATACATCTATACATAGTAACAATTCATTCTGCAAGAGTGTGTCTTGTGTAAATATTAGAAAGGAAGAGCCCACACTCCCCAGCATTATCCCAAATTGCAACATTTATTGACAGTGTTGTCTGTAAATGTCTAGATAGTTACTCTACTGCACGATCATCCATTTTAAAGAGATAATAATGTTTCACAAAAACAGCAGCTCCAATTAATCTTCATAGTATTTGGGCCATGGAGATCGTTATTTTAATACTGTCAGAGTTGTAGTTCAAGAGTAATTGAATGATAAAGTTTCCCCCTCCCGCCCCTTTTACCTAGTGTAAGCACCTTCCCTCAGATGTGGAATCTGGTCTTTTGACCGGACAGGTCGCAGCAAGGGACAATCTGCTTACTGTGAGAACAATTAAATCCCTGCCCCCCTTGACAGTTTTTTCAGGTTTTCCCTTATGCTCACCGAAGATTGTCCCTCTATGCCAGAGCTTTCCAAACTTTTCATGTTGGTGACACACTTTTTAGACATGCATCATTTCGTGACACAGTAATTCAGTTTTGGTAGCAAACTGGAGGTTAAACTAATAATCCCTTATAAGAGATACGGACACATACATAAATTGTAATAAGAAGTAGTATTGGGACACAACATATCTCATGAAAACCTTTCATTCATACTGCGGAAGGCATTAAGCATGTCTTGTGGTTTTTAAAAGGGTGACATGAGAATGTTGCGCTACATATAAGAGTAAGATTCTCATGTCACATTATTAAATAGATAGCGCATAACTGATTTTAGAAGTACTGTCTGTCTTTCCTGTGTCATTGGCACCAACAAGCAGAAGCAGCAGAAATGTGACGGGCAGCCTCGGCGCACAGAGACACTCCAGCCTGGCAGCCCAAAGAGAGGGCAGATGTATAGAGGAAGTGGCATCTCAAAAGATTTTAACAGCTGAGCCACCAAAAGATTTGTAACAGCTGGAGTGCCTCCATGTGCTGCATACATATTATCTAGGCAGTCCACAGAGGCACTCCAGCTGTTACAAATCTTTTGTGGCGCTCCAGCTGTATGCAGCACACGGAGGAAATCTCCCGCTGTGTAAATGCGACCATTAAGTTGTAGTGTTTTATCTCAGCTCCCAGTGTAGCTCATACTTGGGTTGAATGAGTGTAAACAGCACCTTTGCCTGTGACACACCTACACACTGTAGCTGACACACTAATGTGTCGCGACACACAGTTTGGAAAGCACTGCTCTATGCGATCCCTCCGGACAGTCTTGCTGCTCTGAGTTGAGCAGTGTTACATAAGTAAAAGGGGCAGGAGGGGTGATACTTTATCATTCAATTACTCTTGTACTACAACTCTGACAGTACTGAAATAACACCCCCCACGGCCCAAATACTATGAAGATTAATTGGAGCTGCTTTTATTGTGACAGATTACTTACTCAATAAAAGCCAGTAAAGGTGTTTAACTCTTTGAATGCGTTTTGTACCCCTGTGGCACTCAAAGGGTTAACACACACAGATTGCTCTGGTCACACCCACAGTTCAGAATGTCAGCCAAGATGTCTACGTTTGTGTCTGAGTGACAGCGAGTTTGGGGCACCATGCTGAATTGTAAGTTCATTTTCCAGTTGGTGAGCTGAGTACAGACTTGCTGTGTGTCTGTCTGTCATTTGAAAACAGCGGGTTTGTACCCAGCTCTCTGGCTGGACAAGGAACTGGGCCCCTGGCCTATAGCAAGCAAGGAAAAGGCTTTAACACCTTATTTGCCAACATCCAAGGGGTTTCAATAACAGGCAGTAAAGGGGTTTAATTCTTTGAATGACATTTACAGGTAACACTCACTGCAAAGAAATGTTGCAATTTGGGTTAATGATGGGGAGCGTGACCGTGTTACTATGTATAGATGTATTGCAAAATCGTGATGCTTACCTAGCACTTTTAACCGTTTGATTGCAGAGAGGTATCCATCACATTGTGTTGCAATGCATGGGATACCTCTCAGGCACTCAAAGGGTTAAACTCATATCGCAAACTTTTGATTGCACAAACCTTCAGCAAATCGCATTTCCCGGTATTTCTCAAAAATGACGACACGGCATATCAACTGTGTAATCAGTTATATAAAAATGTAGCTTTATAGCTTAAAGGGATAGTAATACTTAAAATGTATAAATAAATATGTTGTAGGGTTTATCCCCCTGAGTAAAACAAGAGTACTCCCACTGCTGAAAGGTGTTTCATTCAAAAGTTATTCATTTTCAAAGTTGAATTTTTTAGGTGCAATATCACAGTGGCCTGAAATTGTACAGTGGCGCTGTTGCTACACGATCCTATAGACAGCTCTGGTCTCAGGACCATAAATCTCCATAGGATGGTGTAGCAACAGCGCCACTCTACAATTTCAGGCCACTGTGATATTGCACCTAAAAAATTCAACTTTGAAAATTAATAACTTTTGAATGAAACACCTTTCAGCAGTGGAAGTACTCTTGTTTTACTCCGGGGGATAAACCCTACAACATATTTTTTTTTTACATTTTAAGTATTACTATCCCTTTAAGTATCCTATTGCACTGGCGAGTAGTACATTTCCAATGTCACAATGATTCAGTACAATGTTGTCGCTTGTTCCAAAATGGCACATTTAAAATGGCGCTATATTAAACAGTGTGCAAGCAATGCGTTTTGTACCCCTGTGGCACTCAAAGGGTTAAAACGGGTGCAGGGACATTGAGATTGCTCTGGCCCCACCCACAGCTCAGAATGGCAGCTAGGATGTCTAGGTTTGTGCCCAAATGAATTTTTTAGGTGCAATATCTCAGTGGCCTGCAGTTGTACAGTGGCGCTGTTGCTACACCATCATATAGACAGCTATTGTCAATTGATCATAAATCTCCATAGGATGGTGTAGCAACAGCGCCACTGTACAACTGCAGGCCACTGAGATATTGCACCTAAAAAAAATTCAAGTTTGAGCTGTAATAACTTTTGAATAAACCATCTCTCAGAGGTAGGGGTTCCCTTGTTTTACTCAGGGGAATAAACACTACAATAGATAATTTATTTTACATTTTAAAGGGATAGTAATACTTCATTGTATCTTTATTTTATTTTGTAGGCATTAAAAAAAATGAAGAACGATATAAGTCTTATCTGTCAAACCTTTATGGTTTGAGAGATATTCACAAGCAAAGTTTCCCCTCCCGCCCCTTTTACCTAGTGTAAGCCATCTCTTCTCAGATGTGGAATGCAGTCCATAGACCAGACAGATAACAGTAGGGGACAATCTTCTTCCTATGAGAACAATGAAAGCCCTGCCCCCCTTGACAAGCTTTTCAGGTTTTTCCCTTATCTTAATTGAAGATTGTCCCTCTCTGCAATCTACCTGGGTACCTCCCTTCTGATCTGGCTGAACAGTGTTACATCAGTAAAAGGGGTGGGAGGGGGATACTTTATAATTCAATTACTCTTGAACTACAACTTTCACAGTATTGAAATAACAGTTTCCATGGCCCAAATACTATGACGATAAATCGGAGCTGCTGTTTATGTGAAACATTACTATCACTTCAATTGAAGACTGTCCCTCTCTGCAATCTGCCTGGACACCACCCCGCTGCTCTAAGCTGAGAAGTTACATCAGTAAAAGGGGCGGGAGGGGGATACTTTGTCATTGAATTACTCTTGAACTATAACTCTGACAGAATTGAAATAATACTCTCCAAAGTCCAAATACTATGATGATTAATTAGAGCTGCTTTTATTATGAATCATTACTATCCCTTTAAGTGTTACTATGCCTTTAAGTAACAGTATTATTGCAACTGGTTCTTCCTCCTTTACTGTCACTGAACGCTGCTACACTTCCATTAATTTGGAATTTCACCTTCTATAAATTCTTCCTCCAATAATTAGACATATGGCGACTATCTTCATAATAGTTCTTTTAGATCTCAGAAGTACCCGATTCTGAAGTAATCCTTAATCTTCAGAGACTGACGTCCATGTTAGTGCTGCCTGTGCCATCAGTCCCTCCTGGTGCGTTTTGGCACAGTGCAGTGCCTCCTAGAGGAGACCGGGACTGACAGCGCAGGCGTGCAGATGTCTCTAAGACAAGATGTATGTGCTGATGCCTGGCTTCCATTCTCTAAAGTTTAAGGATTACTTCATAATCAGGTACTTCTGAGATCTAATAGAATTATTATGAAGCTAGTCGCCATATGCTTAATTATTGGAGGGCGACTTTATACTAAGGTGACCACACGTCCCGGAATGCCCGGGACTGTCCCTTATCGGGGGTCTGTGTCCCACGTCCCGGGTCACCCCCCACCGGGACAATAAAGAGTCCCGGAATGGAGAAACACGGACCAGTACAGCCAGCCAATGAAATGTATTTGCTATATGGTCCTCATTGGCTGGCTGAGCCAACCAATGAGGACCATTTAGCAAATACATTTCATTGGCTGGCTGGACTGGTGCATGCGAGACAGCTGGGATGGAGCAGGTATGCTGGAGCTGCAAGTGAGACCAGCAGCTGAGGCTCCCGCCGTTGCTGACCATCTTTCTGAGGCTGTTCCCACTGGGAACTCTTACTCTGTGTCAGCCTCAGAAAGATGGTCAGCGCCGGCGGGAGCCTCAGCCACGGTACTAGGGTGACCACATGTCCCGGAATGGCAGAATTGAAATCTGTTCACCCTACTTTATACAAGGTGAAAGTCCTTTTTGAGTGAGTAGCCAGCTATTACATTTCTCTACATTGTACTTGGGACGCTAGGCAGTTGCCTACTTTTCCTAATGGGAAATCCGGCCCTGTTTTCCTCAAATAAGCACAAGGGGATGTTGTTAACCCAGTCAGATCTTCAGAATGACCTACTACTGATTGATTCTCCTGTGTTGATGTGATGAGATCCTGAAATCCTGCACTGTTTGGGGAAGGAAGGCTTGGAAACAGGTTTGACAGTTCATGCTCTGCAGTATACAGAACACTCAGTGCTGCAGGAATAGTGTTACATTGTATCACTACCCCCTACTTTCACAGTCCCCAACACAGATCCAGAGAGCTAAAAGTCAGAAACACAGACGTGTAAAAAGTAGGTGCGGACAAAAAAATAAAAATAAATAAAAAGAAAGTAGAGACAATTTGACTGTATTTATTACATCCTTGCATAATATGTGTCAAAAAGGAGGTTGACTGTCACTTTAAATCATTAGGGGATTTTAGATGTGCTCTGTGATGCAGTTGGTCTGCTACAGAATTGCTCCACAGTTGACTTTCCACATATGCCCAACCTTTTGTAAAGAAGTAGACTCTCCTGGAATAATCATTAAATCATGTAACCATCTAGACGTTTACAGGTAACACTCACTGCAAAAAAATGTTGCAATTTGGGATAATGCTGGGGAGCGTGACCGTGTTACTATGTATAGATGTATTGCAAAATCGTGATGCTTACCTAGCACTTTTAACTGTTTGAGTGCAGAGAGGAATCCATCACATTGTGCTGCAATGCATGGGATACCTCTCAGGCACTCAAAGGGTTAAACTCATATCGCAAACTTTTGATTGCGCAAACCTTCAGCAAATCGCATTTCCCAGTATTAGTGTTGAGCGAGCGTGCTCGGCCGATGCTCGGATCGGCTCGAGCATCGCTCTGCTCGGCACATGGCGGTACTCGTCGTGTACCGCCATGTGCTCGCCCGCCATGTTCGGGTGGCAGGGATCTGTGCCGGAGGAGGCACAGATCTGAAGACGCTCCGCTGGACCACCAGGGACTGGAGGTACGGGGGCATTGCGGAGATGAAGGGGGCATTGCGGAGATGAAGGGGGACAGTGTGGAGATGAAGGGGGACATTGTGGAAGAGGGGCATAGCGGAGATGAAGGGGGACATTGTGGAAGAGGGGCATAGACTCTATGCCCCTCTTCCACAATGTCCCCCTTCATCTCCGCTATGCCCCTCTTCCACAATGTCCCCCTTCATCTCCTCTATGCCCCTCTTCCACAATGTCCCCCTTCATCTCCGCTATGCCCCTCTTCCACAATGTCCCCCTTCATCTCCTCTATGCCATAGAGGAGATGAAGGGGGACATTGTGGAAGAGGGGCATAGCGGAGATGAAGGGGGACATTGTGGAAGAGGGGCATAGAGGAGATGAAGGGGGACATTGCGGAGATGAAGGGGGACATTGTGGAGATGAAGGGGGGCATTGACCAGGCACCCTCCCCTCATCAGAGCAGGGGGTGCCTGGTGTAATGCTCGTGTCGCCCCATTCAATGCAATGGGGCTCGGGTGCTCGGCCGAGCACTCGAGCCTCAGGGGGTGCTCGGTCAGAGCACCCGAGCACCCGAGCATCGGGGTGCTCGCTCAACATTACCCAGTATTTCTCAAAAATGACGACACGGCATATCAACTGTGTAATCAGTTATATGAAAATGTAGCTTTATAGCTTAAGTATCCTATTGCAGTGGCGAGCAGTACATTTCCAGCGTCACAGTGGTTCAGTACAATTTTGTTGCTTGTTTCAAAACAGCACATTTAAAATGGATCTATAGTAAAACAGTGTGCAACATTATGCTGCCGGCATCAAAATGGAACATTTAGAATGTTGCCTTGTCTGCAAAATGCAAAAGCACTAGGGTATGTGGAAATAGAGGACACTACACACAGTGGCGTAACAATAGGGGTCGCCCCTGCGACCGGGCCCGTCACTCCAGGGGCCCGGCCGCCCCCAGCGACCCCCTCAACCGCAGCAACTCCCACTACGGCCACCGGTTCTAGTAATACAGAGCGCTGGGAGATGACATCATCTCCCAGCCTCTGCATTACTAGAGTGGCGCGCAGGAGCTTCAGTTGTAGAGATCTGTGCCGAAGGAGGCACAGATCTGTCAAGGCACGCCGCTAGACCACCAGGACTGGAGATAGGGGTATTGTGGAGATGAAGGGGGCATTGTGGAAGAGGTAATGTGGAGATGAAGGGGTATTGTGGAAGAAGTAATGTGGAGATGAAGGGGGCATTGTGGAAGGGGTATTGTAGAGATGAAGGGAGCATTGTGGAAGAAGTAATGTCTAATGTGGAGATGAAGGGGGCATTGTGGAAGGGGAAATGTGGAGATGAAGGGGGCATTGTGGAAGGGGAAATGTGGAGATGAAGGGGGCATTGTGGAAGGGGCATTGTGGAGATGAAGGGGCATTGTGGAAGGGGCAATGTGGAGATGAAGGGGGCATTGTGGAAGGGGAAATGTGGAGATGAAGGGGCATTGTGGAAGGGGAAATGTGGAGATGAAGTGGGCATTGTGGAAGGGGCAATTTGGTGATTGGGGGGCATTGTGGAGATGAAGGGGGCATTGTGGAGATGAAGGGGCATTGTGGAAGGGGCACTGTGGAGATGAAGGGGACATTGTGGAGTTGAAGGGTGCATTGTGGAAGGGGCAATTTGGAGATATGGGGGCATTGTAGAGATGGGGGCAATGTGGAGATGAAGGGGCAATTTGGAGATTGGGGGGCAATGTGGAGGTGGCCAATTTGGTTGAGGGGGTCTGGGGCCAATGTGGTGGTAGGGGGGGCCCATGGCAATTCTTGCACCAGGGCCCGGTGGCTTCTAGTTACGCCTCTGACTACACATAACATGGGTAAGAACAGGCCAACTTTATTAATATTTAATAAATAACACATACCAATAACATAACTAGTACCATAAGTCAAATCTTAGGCATAACGCTTTAAAGGGACAGTAATGTCCCATAAAAACTTGTTATAGTTTTGTAGAAGACAAAAAATAAGCTTAATTGTGCAAACCCTATCTCTCAAACCGCTACAGTTTGAGAGATATAAGCAGTGAAAGTTCCACCCTCCCTCCCCTTCTCCTGACGTCAGCGTCTAGCTAACAGCGGGAGATCCCGGTCTGGAGATCAGCCTGCGGCTCTGCAGCAGAGCCAAAATTGCATTATTGCAAAAGGGTTACTTCATTGGAAAGGTCTACAAAGTGTGCCTGGTTTGCAAGCACACTTTGTAGACCTTTCCAATGAAGTAATTAATTTGCAATAACGCAATTTCATCTCTGCTGGAGAGCCTCCTCGATCTTTACAGCTGACATCAGGAGAAGGTGAGGGAGGAGGGAGCTTTCAATGACTATATCTCTCAATCCACAGCGGTTTGAGAGATAGGGTTTGTGCCATTAAGCTTATTTTTTTTCATCCTCTACAATATAGCTCCCAACATTTCAAGTCACCAAAGAGGGACACTTGTTCTTGGAGGTGTGGCTGGGGGGTGTGGCCAGTGGGTGGGGCATTACTGAGAAAATTTAGATTATTTCATGAACTATTGCGTAACTGGATAAATTATTTAGACTGATTTATAAACAAGATATACTGCAGGTTATGCAATCATTAATCTGAATTTTATAGCTGTGGCGCAATGTGATACACTTCTATACACCAAACAGTCTGATTTCCAAAGAAAAGAGAGACATCAGTGTGGAAAGAGGGACAGAGGGATTTGGGTCTCAAAAGGGACACTTGGGAGATATGAAGTCAACTCTTGAAAAGGTAAATTTTCAAAAACCTTTCCAAACAGAAAATAATATTATTGGCCATTACAATTTCCAACACACAAAGACAGACAGGGGTTTATTATTTTAAAGGGATAGTAATACTTAAAATGTAAAAAAAATATGTTGTAGGGTTTATCCCCCTGAGTAAAGCAAGAGTACTCCCACTGCTGAAAGGTGTTTCATTCAAAAGTTATTAATTTTCAAAGTTGAATTTTTAGGTGCAATATCACAGTGGCCTGAAATTGTACAGTGGTGCTGTTGCTTCACCATCTTATGGAGATTTATGGTCCTGGGAACAGAGCTGTTCATAGGATGGTGTAACAACAGCGCCACTGTACAATTTCAGGCCACTGTGATATTGCACCTAAAAATTCGACTTTGAAAATTAATAACTTTTGAATGAAACACCTTTCAGCAGTGGGAGTACTCTTGCTTTACTCAGGGGGATAAACCCTACAACATATTTTTTTTACATTTTAAGTATTACTATCCCTTTAAGGTATTTGTGTTAAACAAATTAAGACCCATTTTGTCCTAGGGGTTTAGTCCCCATTTAACTAACAATACTTCACTAGAATTTGCATAAATGGAAAAATATTATTCAATGTTCAGTTATTATGAAGCTTTAAAATGGGTAAGGGGTGGGTTTCACTATACTATGAACACAGTTGGCAGTACAGAATTCACTTGAGTATCTCTACCCACTTATCCTCTTTCCTGCCTACTTCCTACCTTGTTCCACTCACTTCCTAGCCAATCTCAATTAAGCCCTGCCTACCCCTTTAAGCCTCACCCACATCACATCACTATCATAAGCCTGGTAGCAGTCCATGAGACTATCTGGGGGCTCCACAGAAGGACATTTCCAGGTATGATAATGAATTCATAATGCTATATCGACACCTGGGAAATGCATCATTGTAGGGAAGGGAAATGAAGCAGGAACTGCGTTTCACATTTCATCGATGCTGACGCAGATGGCCGCCATGCCAAGGGAAGCCAGTTCTCTCAGAAAGAACTGACTATCCTAGCCACCTACATGGACAAGTATGACCATACCTGGGATCTTGGCAATGTGGACTCCGCTGCTGCTGGGAGAGATCGATGACGCGATTCGCGTCAGAAAAGGGATGGGGCTTAATCATGAGTGAAGGATGGGGCTTCAAAATATACCAAAAAATTTGAGAAATAGTCTGGGAAGGAGGAGAACTTGTGGCGGAGTGCGAGGAGCACACTTGGAAGACAGGGAAGCGGGCAGAGTTTTCTTAAAGGGATAGTAATACTTCGTTTTATCTTTATTTTATTTTGTAGGCATTAAAAAAACATGAAGAATGATATAAGTCTTATCTCTCAAACCTTTATGGTTTAAGAGATATTCACAAGCAAAGTTTCCCCTCCCGCCCCTTTTACCTAGTGTAAGCCATCTCTTCTCAGATGTGGAATCCAGTCCATAGACCAGACAGATAACAGCAGGGGACAATCTTCTTCCTATGAGAACAATGAAAGCCCTGCCCCCCTTGACAAGTTTTTCAGGTTTTTCCCTTATCTTAATTGAAGATTGTCCCTCTCTGCAGTCTACCTGGGCACCTCCCTTCTGATCTGGCTGAAGGGGGGGGGGATACTTTGCTTGTGAATATCTCATAAACCATAAAGGTTTGAGAGATAAGACTTATATTGTTCTTCATGTTTTTCTAATGCCTACAAAATAAAATAAAGATAAAACGAAGTATTACTATCCCTTTAAAAACATCCAGAGAATCAGCCACTGCCCTGGAGACTGGGTAATTAGAAGCCAAAACTGGAGTCTCCGGAGAGTTCCCAGCTACGAGTATCTCCCTAACTGTCTTGTTTTAGGAAAAAATGCTTCCAAAATATTTTTTTTGAAAAGCTGTGTGTGCAGGACAAGGTGACAAATACTGCTCAGATGGTCATTTCTAAGGTGCAGACAGAGAGGACTTCTGTGCAGTATAAAGAGATGTAAGATTAGTTTTATTTTAATATATGACTTTTTTTTCTGGGGGGCGGGGTTGTTACAATTTTGAAATGTGATTTTGAGTTAAGGTTTGAGTTACGGTTTAGGGATTAGGGTTTAAGGACAAAATAATTAATTACCGGAATGGACTATGTTTTTGCAAATGTAGTACCTCTTTACAAAAAAGGTAGCAGGGCTACTAAAATGGTGACTGGTTTACAGGAAAAGACATATCAGGATAGACTAAAGCAGGGTTTAAAACTTGAAGTCCTTTGCTACAAACCAGACCTGAAAAGTTACTCACCACTGCAAGACATAACATTCCCACCAGGGCTGAATTTCTATTCGCCAGGGCTAAATTTTCACTCGCCATTGGCTAGAGGCCAGTGGAAATTTTGAGCCCTGGACTAAAGGATCTGAACATGTATAGCTTGGAGGAGAGAAGAGAGAGAGGGGATATGATAGATACATTCAAATACATGAAGGGATTCAACAAAGTGCAGGAGGGAAGTACATTTCAAAGGAGTAAAAATGTTAGGACAAGAGGCCATAGTCTAAAAATAGAGGGACATGGGTTTAGATGTAACGTAAGAAAGTTTTACTGCACTGAGAGGGTAGTAGATAAGTGGAATAGCCTATCAGCAGAAGTGGTAGAGGTTAATACAATGACAGAATGTAAGCAGGCATAGGATAGGCATAAGGGTGTCCTTAATTTAAGAAAAGACCAAGGACCAACAAAGGTTTGAGGTTTTTACAGTAGGAAAATGGGCAGACTAGATGGGCCGAATGGTTCTTATCTGCCGTCAGATTCTATGTTTCTATTATGGCTACAGATTATGAAGTGTAGTTTAGGATTTAGGGTTTGCCGGTTTGGGATTAGGGGGTTACAGATTAAAGAGCGTGGGTTAGAGAGTAGAGATTGCTGGTTTGGACTGCTAGGGATTAGGGGTTGTTAACCATTAAATATATTTATTATTCGTTATTACCCTATGTATCACTTTCGTTATAGGACATAGTCCATTTTGTGATATGTGAGATGCCATCCACCAGAAACTCCTCCATCACCCTTTCCTTGTAAGCATTATTATATATGAATTCTTGGTGTAATATGCTATTTCATCTTTACGGTTTCACATTGTGGATTAGGCTGTAGGGAGTTTGGAGTTTTTTTGTTAGGGATTTGGGTTTCCTGGTTTTAGAATATGGGTTATAGATTATGGGTTAGGGATTAAGTTTTGCTTGTTCTAGATTAGGGTTTACAGACTATGGGTATGGGTTAGGGAGTAGGAATGAATGGTTTTGGATAGGTTGTTACAGATTGTGGGGTATGGGTTAGAGAGTAGGAATGAATGGTTTTGGATAGGGTGTTACAGATTGTGGGGTATGGGTTAGGGAGTAGGAATGAATGGTTTTGGATAGGGTGTTACAGATTGTGGGGTATGGGTTAGGGAGTAGAGATGAATGGTTTTGGATAGGGTGTTACAGATTGTGGGGTATGGGTTAGAGATTAGGAATGAATGGTTTTGGATAGGGTGTTACAGATTGTGGGGTATGGGTTAGGGAGTAGGAATGAATGGTTTTGGATAGGGTGTTACAGATTGTGGGGTATGGGTTAGGGAGTAGGAATGAATGGTTTTGGATAGGGTGTTACAGATTGTGGGGTATGGGTTAGAGATTAGGAATGAATGGTTTTGGATTAGCGGTTATTGATTATGGGGTATAGGCATACCAGGAAACTTGCTGGATCTGCCAGACTCCATTTTTAGAGTTAATTACATCCCCTCCTTTGCACCCTGTTCCTCCAACTTCCCACCTACTTCTCCTCATTCCCACCCTGTTCCACCTACTTCCCATCCACTTCTCTGTCCTTCCCACCCTGTTCCTCATACTTCCTATCCATTTCCTGCCCACTTTATAACACAAGAGTGATAACCCCTCTATCCAATCCAGCCCCACCCCCTTTATGACACAAATTGCATCATTTACATCCCCCGTGGTTGCTGCACGTGAGCCCTGTCCGAGGACTCAAGAAGAGGAATTTCGTAAGTCTGGGTATGGATTAGGAAGTAGGAAATGCTGGTTTTGGATTAGGGGTTTCAGATTATGGGTTAGGATTTAGAGTTTGCTCAGTTTTGGATTAGGGGGTCACAGATTATGGGGTATGGGTTAGGATATCACAGGAAAGAATGGAATCTCTTTTTCACTGGATACTTAAACATTGCTAAAACGCTCTTGTAGAATGAAGTGTTACTATATATATGTCTACATTGCAAAATCATCATGCTTATCTCGCTGTATAAACCTCACATTATAATCACTTAGTTGGGGAAAACCTCTTGAAAAAGACTTTCCTGATGTGTCACAAAGATTACAGCACAGGATATAAACAGTTTAATCGGTTACATTAAAATGTCGATTTATAGTTTATGTGGGCTTTTTTTATAACACTTTTAGTAGAATAAAATACCGGATTCCCTCTCTCTCGTCACAGAGATAAGTTAATGATCCAATAAATTACAGCTCATGAACGTCACTGGCTTGGCACACCTAGCAAGCCATGCCCATTCCATGCCTTCTTGTCTTGGCATTAAAGTGACGGAGGAGGGCAAATGTATGAATACTCAAGAGCAGCTCTACTGCCATTAACCCTTTGAGTTCCAGAGGGGTACGCAAAGCATTGCTTTGCAATGCTTTGCGTACCCCTTTGGCACTCTAAGGGTTAACCTACAACAGCAGTGACTGCATTTCAGGTTATGCAATTCCAGTCCAGGTTTTGGTAAGCACACCCAAAGGGGGGGTGGGGGGTGAAGTAGATTTAACCCTTTGAGTGACAAAGAGGTATTGAGATGCAATGCGTTGGATGCCTCTCTGGCAATCAAAGGGTTAAATAGCTGGAGTGCAACCAATTTTGACCGAAAAAAATACTAGAGGCAAAAAAAAAAAAAAGAAAACCCACAGCTATGGGCATTCATAGTTACTGAATATTAACTCTTTATATACTGTGGCATACGGTCTGCAAATAATCCACTATTAAAAGTTAAGGCTTTAGTCAGAAAATATTCATACCTGGGAACTCCAAAGCATTGTGTTCCTGGAGGGGAGTCCTGTGCTGCTGAATGGGTGAGGAAAATGACGTGAATTGCATCCAAAAGGGGTGGGGCTTAACACAAGCAGGGATGGCAGGGTTTAACAGAGGTGACACAAACAACAAAAACAAGCTGGGGAAGGAGGGACACAGTGGGAAAGAGCAGATGTGGGCAGAGTTTCAGTAGAAACTCCCCATATCAGGAGACTCGTCCTCTGCCCTGGAGACCAGGTAACACAGTGTGAAAACCGGAGTCTCCGGGGCAAATACGGAGAGCTCCCAGCTATTATAATACTGTCATAGTAGGCTAAACTTGACCAGGGCCAGATTTACACCCCAAGTGCCCATAGGCAAGGAACGCTAGGTGCCCTTAGCTCCACCCATGGCCGCATCCCACTCCTCAAATGACCCCGCCCCGGTCCCATCCACAGTTTCCTCTCACAGAAAATATCCTTGGCCTATAACAAGCAAGAATGGATAAAAGCTTTACCCCCTTGGTTGCTCTCTAGCATCCAAGGGCTTAAATAATAGCCTATATATGGGTATAAAAACTGGTGCAGGAATAGTGATATTGCTCTGGCCACACCCACAATTCAGAATGTGGGTGTGGCCCACACAGCTGAGGCACCGCCCCTCAAAATGTTGCGCTCTAAGCTGTTGCCTTCTCTGTCTAATGGGAAATCAGGCCCTGAACTTACGTCAAGGGACCCAAAGAGAGATACAGGTCGCTAAAGCAGATTAAGGTTAGTACTTGTCTTTATTGGTGCAGTCATACTATAACAGGGCTGTCCAAGTTCAGTCCTCAAGGGCAATGTAATATATTCTGATAATAGAGACCACCATCAATAAACCACCGTAATTACAATAATGAAATCCACTTTATTACAATAAATGTCAAAAAAATTGTGACTATTAGCATTTGAAGTCCCAATCGAAGCAGCACACTGGGGTAACAATAGGGGTCACAGGGGTCAGGCCCGTCATTGCAGGGGCCCGGCCGCCCCCTGCGACCTTGTTGCGGGAGATTGAGAGCAGTGTGAGCAACGTGGAGATTGAGGGCAATGTGGAGATTGGGGGCAATGGGGAGGCAATGTGGAGATTGAGCGCAATGTGGAGATTGAGGGCAATGTGGAGGCAATGTGACGATTGAGAGCAATGTGGAGGCAATGTGGAGATTGAGGGCAATGTGGAGATTGGGGGCAATGTGGGAGCAATGTGGAGATTGGGGGCAATGTGGAGGCATTGTGTTGGTTGGGGGCAATGTGGAGATTGAGGGCAATGTGGAGATTGGGAGCAATGTGGGAGCAATGTGGAGATTGAGGGCAATGTGGAGGCAATGTGTTGATTGAGGCAATGTGGAGATTTAGGACAATGTGGAGGCAATGTAGAGATTGAGGGCAATGTGGAGGCAATATGGAGATTGAGGGCAATGTTGATATTGGGGACAACGTGTGAGCAATGTGGAGATTGAAGGCAATGTGGAGGCAATGTGTTGATTGGGGGCAATGTGGAGATTGGGGGCAATGTGGAGGCAATGTGGAGATTGAGGGCAATGTGGAGATTGGGGGCAATGTGGGAGCAATTTGGAAATTGAGGGCAATGTGGAGGCAATGTGTTGATTGGGGGCAATGTGGAGATGGCCAATGGGGGGCAATGTGGAGATGGCCAATGGGGGGGCAATGTCGTCGGGGGAGCCCATGGCAATTTCTGCACCAGGACCTGGTGGCTTCTAGTTATACCTCTGAAGCAACAGCTTCTTCCTCAGGAACAAACTGGACAATAATTACTGATAAAACTTTAATGTTATAATAATAATAATATCATCAATAATATCATCCAATATTATTGTTGTTGTTATTATTATTATAACATTAAGATTTTATCAGTGACTATTGTCCATTTTGTTCCTGAGGAAGAAGCTGTTGCTTCGAAACGCGTTGAGTGTTTTGGGCTTCACATGCAAATGGTCACAATTTTTAAAGACATTTTTATTGTAATGAATTTGATCTACTTTTGCAACTTGTATGCGGTTCCACAATTTTTTCTTTATCCTGGGAGGTGTACATCCAAAGCAGGGCAGATTGTTTATTCCCTGCTTGCTTTACCGGTTGTTTTACTCATCAACCGGTGTTACAGTGGAGTTGTGAGTATCAGCTCTATTATCTGCTATTATCATTGTATATGAATGGTAGTTTTGCACCCCATCTGGTTGTGTCTTTAACCCTTAACATCCAATGCCATGCCAGGACCGTCACGGCTGTCCGGCACTTAAAGGGATAGTAATACTTCATTTTATCTTTATTGTATTTTGTAGGCATTAAAAAAACATGAAGAACGATATGTCTTATCTCTCATATCTTTATGGTTTGAGATATATTCACAAGCAAAGTTTCCCCTCCCACCCCTTTTATCTAGTGTAAGCCATCTCTTCTCCAATCTGGAATGCAGTCCATAGACCAGACAGATAACAGCAGGGGACAATCTTCTTCCTATGAGAACAATGAAAACCCTGCCCCCCTTGACAAGTTTTTCAGGTTTTTCCCTTATCTTAATTGAAGATTGTCCCTCTGTGCAGTCTACCTGGGCACCCCCCTTCTGATCTGGCTGAACAGTGTTACATCAGTAAAAGGGGCGGGAGGGGGATACTTTGTCACTGAATTACTCTTGAACTACAACTCTGACAGAATTGAAATAACACTCTACAAAGTCCAAATACTATGATGATTAATTAGAGCTGCTTTTATTATGAAACATTACTATCCCTTTAATGTGAGTTTTATTGCTGTGGAGCAATGTGATACACTTACATACACACCACACAGTCTGATCTCCTAGACACAGGGACACCAGGGTGATACACTTATATACACACCACACAGTCTGATCTCCTAAACACAGGGACACCAGGGTAATACACTTATACACACCACAAAATCCGATCTCCTAAACACAGGGACACCAGGGTGATACATTTATATATACACCACACAGTCTGATCTCCTAAACACAGGGACACCGGTGTGATACACTTATATACACACCGCACAGTCTGATCTCCTAAACACAGGGACACCAGGGTGATACACTTATATACACACACCACACAGTCTGATCTTCTAAACACAGGGACACCAGGGTGATACACTTATATACACACACCACACAGTCTGATCTTCTAAACACAGGGACACCAGGGTGATACACTTACATACACATCACACAGTCTGATCTCCTAGACACAGGGACACCAGGATGATACACTTATATACACACCACACAGACTGATCTCCTAAACACAGGGACACCAGGGTGATACACTTATATACACATCACACAGTCTGATCTCCTAGACACAGGGACACCACGGTGATACACTTATATACACACACACTACACAGTCTGATCTCCTAAACATAGGGACACCAGGGTGTCCCTATTATTTCAGTTCTGTCAGAGTTGTAGTTCAAGAGTAATTCAATGATAAAGTATCCCCCTCCCGCCCCTTTTACTGATGTAACACTGCTTAGCCAAAGCAGAAGGGAGGTGCCCAGGTAGACTGCAGAGAGGGACAATCTTCAATTAAGATAAGGGAAAAACCTGAAAAGCTTGTCAAGGGGGGCAGGGCTTTCATTGTTTTCACATAAAGAAGATTGTCCCCTGCTGTTATCTGTCTGGTCTTACAACCAGATTTACATCTGAGAAGAGATGGCTTACACTAGGTAAAAGGGGTGGGAGGGGAATCTGCTTGTGAATATCTCTTAAACCATAAAGGTTTGAGAGATTAGACATATCGTTCTTCATGTTTTTTTAATGCCTACAAAATAAAATAAAGTTAAAACGAAGTATTACTATCCCTTTAATGTCTGTGTAAACTTCAGTATTTGTATTTTTACATTAGTCTATGTAAATAAAATACTTTGGTCTTACTCTAAATCATTAATTCAGTTACACAAAGAGGTGTCAGTTGGTCATGACACAACCAAAAAATTCTCAGTAATTACCTGCCCAGCAGCAACACCACCTAAAACTAAAGTGTCCCTCTTCGGCCATTTTATATTTTGTGAGGTGTGCTATGCCAGTCTCCCTGTTCTGTCATAAAGGAGAATGCAGGAGAGACTTGGCTCATAAGAGAAAGCCGACTGAAGTATAACAAGCATTATAAGATTTTTTTTTTCCATAAAAAAGTTTAATTGTCTTTAATCCTTTGAAGCAATGTGTTGCTAGCCCCTTTGGGACTCAGTGGGTTAAAGACTATATTGATATTTAACAAACAAAAAGAATGTGACGAGCGCACACCGAGAAAGAGCAAAATAAAGTAGTTTACTCAAGGCATGTGTGGCCCCTCAGGTGCTGCTCAAGTCACGTTTTTTGCTCCCATGTGCCATTGCAGAGAGAAAATTTCCATATTCATATCAGTCTGGTCCCACCCACAAGCAGTTCAGCCCCGAAATGTCAGGCAAATCCTCTCCGCACAAGAGAAACAGCACAACCCTAGACGTACGTTTCGGTCTATGTGGACCTCGTCAGTGGGATGCAGCTGTTCCCCTCTAGGCACACAGAAGCAAGGGCCCATGCCTGGGATACCCTTCCACTTAGGGAGACAACAAACAAAAAGAATGTGACGAGCGCACACCGAGAAAGAGCAAAATAAAGTAGTTTACTCAAGGCATGTGTGGGCCCCTCAGGTGCTGCTCAAGTCACGTTTTTCGCTCCCATGTGCCATTGCAGAGAGGAAATTTCCATATTCATATCAGTCTGGTCCCACCCACAAGCAGTCCAGCCCCGAAATGTCAGGCAAATCCTCTCCGCACAAGAGAAACAGCACAACCCCAGACGTACGTTTCGGTCTATGTGGACCTCGTCAGTGGGATGCAGCTGTTCCCCTCTAGGCACACAGAGAGGATTTGCCTGACATTTTGGGGCTGGACTGCCAGTGGGTGGGACCAGACTGATGTGAATATGGAAATTTCCTCTCTGCAATGGCACATGGGAGTGAAAAACGTGACTTGAGCAGCACCTGAGGGGCCACACATGCCTTGAGTAAACTACTTTATTTTGCTCTTTCTCGGTGTGCGCTCGTCACATTCTTTTTGTTTGTTGTCTCCCTAAGTGGAAGGGTATCCCAGGCATGGGCCCTTGCTTCTGTGTGCCTAGAGGGGAACAGCTGCATCCCACTGACGAGGTCCACATAGACCGAAACGTACGTCTGGGGTTGTGCTGTTTCTCTTGTGCGGAGAGAATTTGCCTGACATTTCGGGGCTGGACTGCCAGTGGGTGGGACCAGACTGATGTGAATATGGAAATTTCCTCTCTGCAATGGCACATGGGAGTGAAAAACGTGACTTGAGCAGCACCTGAGGGGCCACACATGTCTTGAGTAAACTACTTTATTTTGCTCTTTCTCGGTGTGCGCTCGTCACATTCTTTTTGTTTGTTGTCTCCCTAAGTGGAAGGGTATC
Source organism: Rhinophrynus dorsalis (assembly GCA_037306005.1). Classification (NCBI taxonomy): domain Eukaryota; kingdom Metazoa; phylum Chordata; class Amphibia; order Anura; family Rhinophrynidae; genus Rhinophrynus; species Rhinophrynus dorsalis. Next base: position 22,218,635 of record CM074727.1, on the reverse strand, counting down.
CCAGGCATGGGCCCTTGCTTCTGTGTGCCTAGAGGGGAACAGCTGCATCCCACTGACGAGGTCCACATAGACCGAAACGTACGTCTGGGGTTGTGCTGTTTCTCTTGTGCGGAGAGGATTTGCCTGACATTTCGGGGCTGGACTGCCAGTGGGTGGGACCAGACTGATGTGAATATGGAAATTTCCTCTCTGCAATGGCACATGGGAGCGAAAAACGTGATTTGAGCAGCACCTGAGGGGCCACACATGCCTTGAGTAAACTACTTTATTTTGCTCTTTCTTGGTGTGCGCTCGTCACATTCTTTTTGTTTGTTATATTGATATTTAACATGGACGATAGACATCTCCAATTGCTCTTCAATCTAGTGATTGGAATCCAATGATGTTACTAAAAACATCTTTACATTAGGCTGAGCAGACCTCACTTGAACCGGGGATGAATAGGAAAAATGCATACTGCAGGACTGCTTTGATTTAATTGAAGTACTGAAATATGCCTATTTCCTATGTGTCCCCGGTTAAAGGTGAGATCTGGTCGGCCTACATAACTGGTGCATCCCGTAATACGAATGCAATGAGGTCAATATCTGGAGGGAGGCAGGTCTCATGCACTGTAATTATTTGTGGTAATGCTGGATAGTCCCTGGGACCGTGCGTACTTTTTAATTATAGATACACCTAGCAGAAAGCCTACTTTCACTACTAATCTATCTATCTATCTGTCTATCTATCTATATCTCTGTCTGTCTGTCTGTCTCTGTCTGTCTGTCTGTATATGTACAGCTATTTCATCTATTATCTATCTATCTATCTAGATATCTGTTATCTGTCTGTCTATCCACATATCTATCTATCAACTTCTGTCTATCTATCTATCTATCTATCTATCTATCTATCTATCTATCTATCATCTATCTGTTTGTCTGTCTATTTCATCTATCTATATATCTATTTATAATCTATCTCTCTGTCTCTAACTGTATGTGTTTATGCCTATCTGTCTCATCTATCTGTCTGTCTGATTGTCTGTCTGTCTATCTATCCACATGTCTATCTATCCACATGTCTGTCTGTCTATCTCTAAATGTATCTATCTGTTATCTGTCTGTCTATCCACATATCTATCTATCCACATGTCTGTCTCTAAATCTATCGATCTATCTATCTATCTATCTATCTATCTATCGCATATCTATCTATCTATCTACCTATATCTAGCTAGCTATCTGTCTCATCTATCTGTCTGTCTCTCTGTCTGTCTGATTGTCTGTCTATCTATCCACATGTCTATCTATCCAGATGTATGTCTATCTCTAAATCTATCTATCTATCTATCTATCTATCTATCTATCTATCTATCTACCTATATCTAGCTAGCTATCTGTCTCATCTATCTGTCTGTCTCTCTGTCTGTCTGATTGTCTGTCTATCTATCCACATGTCTATCTATCCAGATGTATGTCTATCTCTAAATCTATCTATCTATCTATCTATCTATCTATCTATCTATCTATCTATCTATCTATCTACCTGTCTGTCTGTCTGTCTGTCTGTCTACCCACATATCTATCTATCCACATGTCTGTCTATCTATCTATCTATCTATCTATCTATCTATCTATCTATCTATCTATCTATCTGTCTTCCTATCCACATATCTATCTATCTATCCACATGTCTGTCTCTAAATCAGTCTATCTATCTATCTATCTATCTATCTATCTATCTATCTATCTATCTATATCTAGCTAGCTATCTGTCTCATCTATCTGTCTGTCTCTCTTTCTGTCTGTCTATCTATCCACATGTCTATCTATCTTTCTGTCTGTCTATCTGTCTATCTATCTATCTATCTATCTATCTATCTATCTATCTATCTATCGACCTCTCTGTCTATGTATCTATCTATAATCTATCTCTCTGTCTCTAACTGTATGTGTTTGTGCCTGTCTGTTTGTCTGTGTGCCAGGCTGTCTGCCTGCCTGTGCTAGTTACAAAATAATGATACTTTTCTTGCTGTTTAATTTTCACATCATAAACACTTCCTTGTGCAAACCTGCAGTACAATGACATTTCCTGATGAATGGCACATGAATATAAATTGTGTAACCTTATTTAATAACATGTAGATTTACATAAGGTTTATTTATCAGTGTGGCACGGAGTTTACGTGATACTTTCTTTCCATCGCTGCTCCATTGTGATCACTAATGCATATTTTCAGGAATTTGTCAATGATAGAGTGTATTTACCTGGATAGTGTACATTAGACAGGCAACAATGCTAACAGTGAGCGGAAGTAAGACTTTTCATTAGTGAAACGCGTCTACAGCGAGACCAAGCAACCAAGAAAAAGAGGGGCAATTCTGGAGCAAGCCTTATAGGGATAGTAATGTTTCAAAATAAAAGCAGCTTCAATTAATCTTCATAGTATTTGGGCCATGGTGAGTGTTATTTCATTTCTGTCAGAGTTGTTTTTCAAGAGTAATTGAATGATAAAGTATCCTCCTCCCACCCCTTTTACCTAGTGTAAGACACCTCCCCTCCTGGGACAGGTTTTTCCTTATGCTCACTGAATATTGTCCCTCTCTGTGATCCATCTGGACAGTCTTGGTGCTCTGAGGTGAGCAGTGTTAGGGGCAGGAGGGGGGATACTTTATCATTCAATTACTCTTGAACTACATCTCTGACAGTATTGAAATAACACTCTCCATGGCCCAAATACTATGAAGATTAATTGGAGCACCTTTTGAAACATTACTATCCCTTTAAGTGCACCAGAGGATACATATACACATTCCCTTTGATTTAATTGTGACTTTTAAGCTCTTGAACCCTAGAGGGGTCTACAAAGCAACGCAAAGAATTCTGTTGTGGACCTCTTGAGCATTCAGGGAGTTAAAAGTTGCATGTAAATTGGTTGGACTTTTGAGAATGTTTATCTTTTCCCTACAGGGCAGTCACTTTTCTCCAGAATTGCTCTCATTGATAAATAAGATAGTAGTTGGTAGTGCGGTGTAATTAATAAATGGGACAGTAGACGATAGTCCAGTTCAAATGATAAATGGGACAGTAGAAGGTAGTCCAGTCTCATTGGTAAATAGGATAGTAGATGGTACTCCAGTTTTATTGATAACTGGGACAGTAGACATAGTCTGGTGAATGGAGCAGGAGAAGATCGTCCAGTTTAACTGATAGATGGTACAGCAGACTGTAGATCAGTCCCATTGATAAATGGGACAGTAGACAGTAGTCCAGTCTGATTGGTAAATGGGATAGTAGATGGTTCTCCAGTTTTATTGATAACTGGGACAGCAGACGTAGTACGGTTTTATTGATGAATGGATCAGGAGAAGATCGTCCAGTTTAATTTATAGATGGGACAGTAGATGGTAGTTCAGTTTCATTTATAAATGGGACAGTAGACTGTAGACCAGTCCCATTGATAAATGGGGCAGTAGACGATAGTCCAGTTTCACTGATAAATGGGACAGTAGACAATAGACCAGTTTCACTGATAAACGGGACAGCAGACGGTAGTCCATTCTCATTGGCAAATGGTAAAGTAGATGGAACTCCAATTTCATTGATAAATGGGACAGTAATTGGTAGTGCAGTTTAATTGATAAATGGGACAGTAGACAATAAAACAGTTTAATTGATAAATGGGACAGTAGATGTAGTACACTGTTATTGATAAATAGGCGTTCCTGGGAACTCTCACGGATTCATCCTGAGACTCAGGGTTTTGACCCAAATCTCAGGGTCTCAGGGTGAAGGTCTAAATTGTCAGGGGAAAAGAGTCCAGTGGTACCTGCTAGATGATTTGTACCAAATAACTGCTTCTTGATTCTCTAAATAGGTTGCAATTGTACCAGAAAAGCAGATGGAGGTGTCCTACTTGTCTTGTGTGGGCTCAAGCAGTGTTATCACTAAATTGTAGCTTGTAAATGGTTCCTTGAGGACTAATAGGAGAACTTCTGGGTTAGGCCATTGAGGGTCATATTGCCTAGAATCTACGTTATGGAGAATTTTCAAGGTTACTATTTCACAGATCTCAGGGTCAGTTCATTTTGAAAGTTCCCAGGTATTTAAATAGGATAATAGACAATAGTCCAGTTTCATTGATAAATGGGAGAGTAGATGGAATCCAATTTCATTGATAAATGGGACAGTAGATGGAATCCAGTTTCATTGATAAATGGGACAGTAGACGATAGTCCAGTTTCATTGATGTATACCTCCCAAGGTTTCAAATGGCCTAAATAGGGACACTTGTGTTTTAGGAGTTGTTGCTGGGGGTGTGGCTGGTGCACAGGGCATTACTGACAATTTTAAGGTTATTTCATGACCTACTGAAACCTTTTTGCGCTACTTAATAAATGATTTAGAGCAAGAACAAAGGAAATAGTTGACAGGTCTGGGGGTGGAGCCATGTGACAAACAGGGGAGTGGTCATGGGTGGAGCTGAGGGCACCTACATTGCCTTGCCTAGGGGCTCCTAGGATGTAAATCCAGCCCTGTGTGTATTAGTTTAACAGAACGTGGCACAAATGAAATTGTCTGTGCTGTTTTTCAGCAGGTTGGTGGAACTATTTTAGCTGCCTTTCTTTGTTTAAACTGCATCACTGACACAATACAGAAGTTGTTGCATAGAGAGAGTGATTCAAGATGCTCTTTCCAGTATGAACAATTAGATTATTTATTTCATGTTGCTGTATGTTGCAGGTCATTGACAGATTTTGTCACTTACCAAAAATGCAGTTTGAATGGCCTGTTGCACTAATCACACTGTGTCACATTCCCTGGTAATAGAACAAGCAGGAAGTAGGTAAACAAGTAGAATTGTTCTTCCATCATTGAGGAAAAGCAATTCCATATATTTCCAGTTACCTTAAGATATGAACGTAGTCACATACATATATGAAATGGTATGTTGTAACATTTTTTAGATAAGGTCAACTTGTCTTTAAGCAGTACTGTCTCTTTAATGGCATTTTCTAAAGAGAAATTACGCCTCCTAAGAATAAACTCCATTTACCTTACTACAGCCTGAAAATCCTAATGGCTCCTATGAACTTTGCCTTTAACATAGTAACATTGTAAATTAGGTTGAATAAAGACACAAGTCCATCAAGTTCAACCTTCTCCTCATACCCCAGTAAATGAGAATTTTATAGCTTTCCTGCTACTTATTAAATCAGTCTTTATCAGACCTTCCTGATCAGCCTACTGATAAACAGTATAATTCTGTATGTTCCCTTTTGAAAGAAATCTTTCTAATCTTCTCTTAAATGTATCCATTGTATCTGCCATAACCACCTCCCTGGGCAATGAATTCCACAATTTAACAGACCTTACCGTAAAAAAACCCCTTCCTCTACTGAAGTTTAAACCTCTTTTCCTTTAATCTCAAGGGGTGTCCCCTGGTCACCTGATCAGGCCTTGGAATGAATAGCTCACCGCAGAGATCCTTGTATTGACCTCTCATATACTTGTACAATGTGATAAGGTCTCCTCTTAGTCTTCTTTTCTCTAGAGTAAATAAACCAAGTTTGTCTAGTCGTTCCTCATACGTCAAGTTCTCCATTCCCTTAATTAATTTTGTTGCTCTTCTCTATACCCTCTCTAGTTCTAGTATATCCTTTTTCAGAACCGGTGCCCAAAACTACACTGCATACTCAAGGTGAGGTCCTACCAATGATTTGTATAATGACAAAATAAAGTTATCCACTCTTGCTTCGATACCTCTTTTTATGCAAGACGGGATTTTGTTTGCCTTCGCTACTGCTGTTTGACACTGATCACCTTTGTGCCTTTATCCAAGAGAAGATAGGTGAAATGTGATAAAGAGGTGATAAAGAGGAGATGACTTCTCCAGTGATATCACTTCTCCAGTTCCTATGTTATTCTATAGAGACTATGCACTAAGATTTCCAAGGTGGGAGAGAACTTAGTGCATAGTCTCCACAGAATAAGATAGGAACTGGAGAAGTGATATCACTGGAGAAGTCATCTCCACTTTATCACCACTTTATCACCAATTAGTGCATCTCCCCATCAGTCAGTCCTGGATGTCATGTCCAAGAAGAAGAACTTGACAACTTCTAGAAAGCAGAAATGATCCCGCTTAACCCATTAATGACAAGGAGAATAACATAATAACAAAGTTCACAAAGCGGAAAAAAGACACACGTCCATCAAGTTCAGACTTTTCCATATCACTCTAGTTAATCCAGAAGAAGCCAAAAAAAAACCCCACAAACATAATGAAACCATTTCCAATGAAAGGGATAGTAATACGTGATTTTACCAATCTTTAATATAGTACATATTAAAAAAATAAAGTCAATGATATAAGTCCCGTTTCTGTAACTTGTATAGTTTTAGAGTAGCTTCTAAAGTTCCCCCTCTCCCGCCCCTTTTACCCACGTCAGCGCTCTACCAGACAGACTGAGATCCTGGTCCTGGGACAGAACGGCTCCGCTACAGAGCCGAAATAACGTTGTGTACAAATAAATTCTTCATGAGAACGGTCTACAAATTTTGCCTGGTTTGAGGCAGGCACACTTTTTAGACTGTTCTAAAAAATAATTTTTTTCACTCCCATGTACCATTGCAGAGAGAAAATTTCCATATTTATATCAGACTGGTACCACCCTCAGATAGTCCAGTTCCAAAATGTCAGGCAAATCCTTTCTGCACAAGAAAATCAGCAAAACCACAGATGGTATTGAATTAAGCCCAGGGTGAGTGCAGTCTTTAAACTGTGTTCCTGTGCTTCTTCCTGCTTCCATTAGTGCCCGTGACTTCTTGTGAGTAACGTGCATCTTCTGGGGCAGAGTCAGCCTTCAGCCCCCCTTCGCCCATGCTAGGGGGGGCCCTTTAGCTTCTCCTCCTCTCTCCGAAGAGGAGAGGAGGGCTTTAACCCTGGGGTCTTCGGTGTCAGCCTCAGCGTCGGCATCTCTGCCCCAGGGCTTCAATCTTCAGCTCCCTCCGGAGAGAGGAGCCTCAGCAACGTTTAGGGAGGCAGCCATCCACCTCCCCCACCAAAGCCGAGTCTTCCGACCCTGCCCCACTGCGGCATTTTCAGTGTCGTAAGTGCTTGTGTTCGTGAAGTGCTTAGTCCATAAGTGTTCAAAAATCTAACTTCACTTGTGCAAAAACGTGCAGTAGTGAAAGAAAGATAAAGTGCCTGTTAGGGACCCAGGCACCTGGCTGGAATTATAAAAATTCTTCGCTGCCCTGCAGCCAGAAGGCCGGGGCAGAAGAAGTTAATAAAAATAAAAAGAAGTTCCAGGTGCATGTGGCGTGCTCTACCAAACTCGTGTTCTTCATCACGTGCCAGTGTCCTACAGCAGCATTTAGCAACCCCGGGCTTCTCCTCGCCCCCAACCTCCGGCGTCCGACCGAGCGTACCATGCCACCCCCACTCAGGCATCTGCCACCTACGTGAGCAGGTACTACACTTGATCTTAGCCAAAAGGCCGAGAAGCGAAACCACAGATGTACTTTTCAGCCTATATGGGCCTCGTCAGTGTGGTGCAGCTGGCTCCCTCTAGGCACACGGAAGCAAGGGCCCATGCCTGGGATGCCCTTATACTTTGGGAGACAAACAATTGTGAGGAGCACCCATCAAGAGCGAACAAGGTAAAATGTCTTGTTCTAGTCATGGTAGCCTCTCAATGGTGCGACAATCATGTTTTTCACTCCCATGTGCCATTGCAGAGAGGAAATTTCCATATTCATATCAACCTGGTCCCACCCTCAGACAGTCCAGTTCCAAAATGTCAGGCAAATTCTCTCTGCACAAGAAAATCAGCAAAACCACTGACGTACATTTCAGCCTATATGGGCCACATCAATGTGGTGCAGCTGGTTCCCTCTAGGCACACGGAAGCAAGGGCCCATGCCTGGGATGCCCTTATACTTTGGGAGACAAACAATTGTGAGGAGCACCCATCAAGAACGAACAACATAAAATGTCTTGTTCTAGAAATGGTAGCCTCTCAATGGTGCGACAATCATGTTTTTCACTCCCATGTATCATTGCAGAGAGGAAATTTCCATATTCATATCAGACTGGCCCCACCCTGAGACAGTCCAGCTCCAAAATGTCAGGCAAATCATCTCTGCACAAAAAAAACCCACAGATGTACATTTTGCTCTAAGTGGGCCTTGTCAGTGTGGTGCGGCTGATTCCCTCTAGGCACATGGAAGCAAAGGCCGATGCCCTTATACTTTGGGAGACAAACAATTGTGAGAAGCACCTATCAAACAAGAACAAGTTAAAGTGTCTTGTTCTAGACGTGGTAGCTCTCAATGGTGCAACAATCATGTTTTTCACTCCCATGTACTATTGAAGAGAGGAAATTTCCATATTCATATCAGACTGGTGCCACCCTCAGACAGTCCAGGTCCAAAATTTCAGACAAATCCCCTCTACACAAAAAACCCACAGATGTACATTTTCCTCTACATGGGTCTTGTCGGTGTGGTGCAGCTGATTCCTTCTAGACACATGGAAGCAAAGGCCCATGCCTGGGATTCCCTTATACTTTGGGAGACAAACAATGATAACCACCTATCAAACAAGAACAGGATAAAGTGTCTTGTTCTAGACATGGTAGCCTCTCAATGGTGCGACAATCATGTTTTTCACTCCCATGTACCATTGCAGAGAGGAAATTTCCATATTTATATCAGACTGGTCCCGCCCTCAGACAGTCCCGCTCCAAAATGTCAGGCAAATCCTCTTTGCACAAGAAAACCACAGATGTATGTTTTGGCCTGAATGGGCCTCATCAGTGTGGTATAGCTGGTTCCCTCTAGGCAATCAGAAGCAAGGGCCCATTCCTGGGATGCCCTTTAACTCTGGGAGACAAACAATTGTGAGAAGCACCCATCAAACAAGAACAAGGTAAAGTGTCTTGTTCTAGGCATGGTAATCTCTCATTGGTGCTACAACTCACATTTTTCACTTCCATGGGCCATTGCAAAGAGAAAATTTCTATATGGCAAGCAAATCCCCTCTGCACAAGAAAATCAGCAAAATCACAGACATACATTTTAGCCTATCTGGGCCTCATCAGTGTGGAAACAAGGGCCCATGCCTGGGATGCCCTTATACTTTGGGAGACAAACAATTGTGATGAGCATCCATCAAGAGCAAACAAGGTAAAATGTCTTGTTCTAGTCATGGTAGCCTCTCAATGGTTCTACAACACATGTGTTTTTTACTCCCATGTTCCTCTGCATAAAGGAAATTTCCATATTCATATCAGACTTGTCCCACCCTCAGACAGTCCAAAATGTCAGACAAACCCTCTCTGCACAAGGAAACCAACAAAACCATAGACATACGTTTTGGCCTGTACGGGCCTCATCGGTGTGGTACAGCTGGCTCCTTCTAAGAAATCAGAAGCAAGGGCCCATGCCTGGAATGCCCTTTAACTTTGGGAGACAAACAATCATGAGCAGCACCCATCAAACAAGAACAAGGTAAAGTCTCTCATTGATGCTACAACTCATATTTTTTCACTCCCATGTGCCATTGCAAAGAGAAAATTTCTATATGCCAAGCAAATCCCCTCTGCACAAGTAAATCAGCAAAATCACATACATACATTTTAGCCTATCTGGACCTCATCAGTGTGGTAACACTGATTCCCTATAAGCACATGGAAACAAGGGCCCATGCCTGGGATGCCCTTATACTTTGGGAGACAAACAATTGTGATGAGCATCCATCAAGAGCAAACAAAGTAAAGTGTCTTGTTCTAGTCATGGTAGCCTCTCAATGGTTCTACAACACATGTGTTTTTTACTCCCATGTTCCATTGCATAAAGGAAATTTCCATATTCATATCAGACTTGTCCCACCCTCAGACAGTCCAAAATGTCAGACAAACCCTCTCTGCACAAGGAAACCAGCAAAACCATAGACATACGTTTTTGGCCTGTACGGGCCTCATCGGTGTGGTACAGCTGGCGCCTTCTAAGAAATCAGAAGCAAGGGCCCATGCCTGGGATGCCCTTTAACTTTGGGAGACAAACAATCATGAGCAGCACCCATCAAACAAGAACAAGGTAAAGTCTCTCATTGATGCTACAACTCATATTTTTTCACTCCCATGTGCCATTGCAAAGAGAAAATTTCTATATGTCAAGCAAATCCCCTCTGCACAAGTAAATCAGCAAAATCACAGACATACATTTTAGCCTATCTGGGCCTCATCAGTTTGGTAACACTGATTCCCTATAGGCACAAGGAAACAAGGGCCCATGCCTGGGATGCCCTTATACTTTGGGGGACAAACAATTTTGAGGAGTACCCATCAAGAGCAAACAAGGTAAAGTGTCTTGTTCTAGTCATGGTAGCCTCTCAATTGTGCCATTGCATAAAGGAAATTTCCATATTCATATCAGACTGGTCCCATCCTCAGACAGTCCAGCTCCAAAAGGGCAGGCAAACCCTCTCTGCATAAGAACACCACAGACGTACTTTCTGGCCTGAATGGGCCTCATCAGTGTAGTAAAGCTGGGTCCCTCTAGGGACTCAGAAGGAAGGGCCCATGCCTCGGATACCCTTTAACTTTGGGAGACAAACAATCGTGAGCAGCACCCATCAAACAAGAACAAGGTAAAGTCTCTCATTGGTGCTACAACTCATATTTTTCACCCCCATGTGCCATTGCAAAGAGAAAATTTCTATATGCCAAGAAAATCCCCTCTGCACAAGAAAATCAGCAAAACCACAGACACACTTTTTTCGGTTGAAAATAATCTTTATTTGCATATTCAAATCATGTTACATACATCTCTTTTGACAGCTACAATTCACAATGCATAAGTCATATAACACGTGCATCAACATTCATTTTTACATTTTCCAGTATAGCACTTTTACATGGTTTATAACTTTATTGGTACATCAGAAAAAGGCCTGGGGGCATGGGGGTGGTGGGCCAGGGGCTGGGGCAGTTGGGCAGGGGTGGGGGTAGCAGTGTAGGGGCTGCGGTGAGAGTGGGCCATGGGAGGGGGATTTAATCTTGCTCTACTTCCGGACTGTCAATGATGGAATAGTCTCTGAGGAGGCTGTGAACTAGCCTTCTGCAGTCCCGGATTGACACCTGCTCTCTTCTCAGTACCAGGCGATTTCTAGCAAACCACAAAGCATTCTTTACACAACACACAACGTGCCAGGCATCTTGAATAGCATCCATTGTGTGTGTGCCTGGAAATAGTCTGTAAAGCACCGAATGGTATGACAGGTGTTTCCTTTGAACATTGTCTCTGAGTTCAAGTTTCAAGGCATCCAACAAAGCCTGTGCAAATGGGCACTGCCAAAACACATGCACAGCTATTTCTTCTGCCACAACTCACATGGACCAGTGTCTGTACCTACACAATCCCCACACATGCATAAATCTCCTGGAAGCAAGGGCCCATGCCTGGGATGCCCTTATACTTTGGGAGACAAACAATTGTGAGGAGCACCCATCAAGAGAGAACAATGTAAAGGGTCTTGTTCTAGTCATGGTAGCCTCTCAATGGTGCTCCAACTCATGTTGTTTTTTTTTTTGTTTTTTTTTTACTCCCATGTGCCTTTGCATAAAATAAATTTCCATATTCATATCAGACTGGTCCCACCCTCAGACAGTCCAGCTCTGAAATGTAAGGTAAATCCTCTCTTGCTCTTGGGGGTTTATAAATATGTTGCCAGGGAACCAAATGTAAAGCTGGTCAACTCATACACACAATCCCTCATAATACACAAAATGTAACAGTCTGTAAATTCAGTACATTGTGGATTAGACTCACTATAATATCAAAGTCTGTAAATGCAGTGCATTGTGGGATATATTCACTATAATATAAAAGTTATCCAGATGCAAATAAAAGTGCATTGTGGGAGGCCTCGCTATAATAAAGTCTACAGTAATATAACATGCTAGCAGGCAATAAAAGTAGACAATTTCAGGAGTCACTTGTAGTGATAAAAAACAAAAAACAAAAACCCCCCACAAACAAACAAACAAACAAACAAACACACTAGCAGTCTATAGATTCAGTGTATTGTGGATATACTGACAGTAAGAATATGGTCTGATCATACTGGAAAATTATGTACATGCAGTAAACTGTAAGATATATTCACATTAATATAAATGTGATGCATTCTGTATGTGCAGTGCATTGTGGGGGAAAAGCTCACTACAATATAAAAGAATAGAAGTATGTACATGCAGTGCATTGTGGGAGATGACATGTATGCATGAAGCTTTTAGAGCAAATGTTTCTTGGTCTCTTTTGTACGTGTTATTGTGTTGAAACGTAGTTGCAAAGTGTCTCATTTAGATATTAAGGTATCAGTACTGGTGCCCTAACCTTTTGTGTGCCAGAGGGGTAAACAATACAATGCTTTGCATACCTTTCTGGAACTCAAAAGGAGTAATATGAAAGTATAGCAGTCTGCAAATGCAGTGCATTGTGGGATATGTTAACTATAATATGAAAGTTATAAAAGTGTTTTTCCTTGACTTTGGGGTATCAGTAGTAGTACCTCATTCTGCAATTGGGAAGAGTACTATCCAAACTAAACAGGAAATGCTTTATCTGCCTGAAAGCCTGGACCATGCTTTGTCTAGGGCAGTGATTCTCAATCAAGGTGCTGTGCCACTTTGGTGTGCCATGGACACCCACTTAAGGTGCATCTTGTTTTCTATAATGACTTGTATAAAAATGTGAATACTGAGCTTCAAATGTATATTTATGGAAATCGTTATGCACAATATGTATGTTTTTCTTATTCTGACTGTAAGCCTTGAAAACAACTATAGATATCTGTATTTGTACCTTTTATTACATGATAAACAAAAGACCAATAAGATAATAGGTGTGCCCTGAAAGTCCCAGACAGAATGTTAGGAGTGGAGTACCCTAACCAAAACAAAACAAAAAAAAAAAAAAAAAAAAAAAAAAAAAAAAAAGGTTGAGAACTAGTGTTGAGCGAGCACCCCGATGCTCGGGTGTTCGGGTGCTCTGACCGAGCACCCCCTGAGGCTCGAGTGCTCGGCCGAGCACCCGAACCCCATTGCATTAAATGGGAGGACTCGAGCATTACACCAGGCACCCCCTGCTCTGATGAGGGGAGGGTGCCTGGTCAATGCCCCCCTTCATCTCCACAATGCCCCTTTTCCACAATGTCCCCCTTCCACAATGTCCCCCTTCATCTCCGCAATGTCCCCCTTCATCTCCGCAATGCTCCCTTCATCTCCGCAATGTCCCCCTTCATCTCCGCAATGCCCCCCTTCCACAATGTCCCCCTTCCACAATGTCCCCCTTCATCTCCGCAATGTCCCCCTTCATCTCTGCAATGCCCCCTTCATCTCCGCAATGCCCCCCTTCCACAATGTCCCCCTTCCACAATGTCCCCCTTCCACAATGTCCCCCTTCATCTCCACAATGTCCCCCTTCATCTCCGCAATGCCCCCTTCATCTCCGCAATGCCCCCTACCTCCAGTCCCTGGTGGTCCAGCGGAGCGTCTGCAAGATCTGTGCCTCCTCCGGCACAGATCCCTGCCACCCGAACATGGCGGGCGAGCACATGGCGGTACTCGTACGAGTACCGCCTTGTGCCGAGCAGAGCGATGCTCGAGCCGATCCGAGCATCGGCCGAGCATGCTCGCTCAACACTATTGAGAACCACTGGTCTCTGGTAAAGGAAATGGGACAAGCTATGGCGGCAGAAGAAACACAAAAATACTGACTTATGAGTAGGCACATAACACTGTAAGATTTGAATATGAGACAAAGAAAATATATGAAAGAGTACATGAAAGAGGCATTTGAGTTTGCTGGAGTATGTGGAAGTGAGAAACCAGTACGAATGTTAATATAAAAATAAAACATTGATGATGTGAGTTTGTTAATGCTTTGTCATAGAGTGACCACATATCCTGGAATGCCTGGGACTGTCCCTTATTGGGGGTCTGTGTCCCACGTCCCGGGTCACTCCCCACCGGGACAACAAAGAGTCCCAGAATGGAGCAACAAGCACCAGTCCAGCCAGCCAATGAAATGTATTTGCTATATGGTCAGCCAGCTGAGCCAGCCAATGAGGGCCATATAGCAAATACATTTCATTGGCTGGCTGGACTGGTGCGTGCGAGACAGCTGGGATGGAGCAGGTATGCTGGCGCTGCAAGTAAGACCCGCGGCTGAGGCTCCCGCCGGCGCTGACCATCTTTCTGAGGCTGATGCACTCAGGAATGGCAGAATGGAAATGTGGTCATCCTACTTTGTCATGTTAGAAATAGCGAAAGTATCCAACATTTTTTTTTGTTAAAAAAGGGGAGTAAAAGCAGAAAGAGAAAGCGTGTAAAAGATGGCATATAAGGTTGGACTATTTGAAGAAATAATTGTACTATTGTATAAAAAGAGGATAAACTAGTTCTAAGAAACAGGATGCCAATAACATAGTTAAACAGATTATAAACTAGTTGCAACTGGTGTGGCAAATAGATTGGGTCAATTATAGGTGAACAGCAGTTTAGTGCTGTGTCTGGAAGACATTTCTCTTACTGTCTAGGATGTTTGAGCTAAGAAATTCCACAGAAGCGAACGCAGGGTACTGCAGGGGAAGCATGTCATGGGGAGGGTCAAGGCATAGAGGAAATGTGTGTGAGAGGGAGGAATAAAATGGAAAGGGTTTAAAGGGATAATAATACTTTGTTTTATCTTTATTTTATTTTGTAGGCATTAAAAAAAACATGAAGAACGATATATGTCTTCTCTCTCAAACCCTGAGCAGTGTTACATCAGTAAAAGGGGCGGGAGGGGATACTTTGTTATTGAATTACTCTTGAACTACAACTCTGACAGAATTGAAATAACACTCTCCAAAGTCCAAATACTATGATGATTAATTAGAGCTGCTTTTATTATGAAACATTACTATCCCTTTAAAAGGCGCTAGAGACAAGAAGTGGGCTGTTGTGTGGAAGAAGAAAGGACAGAGGAAGCGTCCCTCCCTCCCGTCCCTATTATGGTGTGGCTGTGTGTCTATGCCCGGCGGATAGTCCTTGCATGGTTTTCAGAGAATGATAACTGATGTGGTAAGTTAAGGGTTTTTATTCTTGGGCGGAAGCCCTTTGGGAGTTTGCCCCGGACTTAGTTTGCAGTAGATGATGTTACCTATTGGAGCTAAAGTGGATGGCCAATGGGGAAATTCATTGGGAGTCAGCTGTAAGTGCTGAAAATGGTGGAGTCAGTTGTAAGTGCTGAGGAATGGTGGAGTCAGCTGTAAGTGCTGACGAATGTTGGGATCAGCTGTAAGTGCTGAAGAATGTGGGGTTTTAGCATGAGCCCGTACAATCTGGCCATGCTTGGTTTCAAGGAAAACGGATTGGCAAGGACTGTCAGTTAATGAAGGAGTATTGGTTATTGTTTAATTATTATTATTGTGTTTGAGTAAGAACAACAATAATAATGTGAGTAAAAATGTTAAATAAAGCTGTGGTCTACTATCCCCAAAAATAGATGTGTCTGCACTTATTTATGGATCATACCCTCTTCCTATGACATGTGATAAATGGGCTAAGACTTTAAGTAATCCTGTATCCCAACTAATTTTAAAAATATGTATTATTGCTAGTTTTTACAAATAACGTTCATATGTTTGATGTTTATATGTTCAAATAAATAATTTATAAACTTAATTTGCTCAATAAATATCTTTGATAAAACAAAAAAAAGTCCTGTCTGTCTGTACACAAAGTGCCTATAATATAAAAGTCTTGCAGCCTGCACACAGGGAATACTCATAGAATGTGGTTTGTTTGTTTTTTGGTTTTTTTGTTTTTTTTTTCTCAAATAAATGCAATCTGTACATATAGTGCAATGTCTAATATGCTCATTATCACACGAGACTAGCACTCTGTGCACTCAGTGCATTGTGGGATGCATTCATTATAATAGAATGGACTACGGATTAGTAGATGCAGTGTATTTTGGCATATACTTACTTCAATGTAAAAGATTAGCAGGCTATAGCTGCAATGCATTGTGGGATACGGTCACTATAATATAAATAGATAGAAATGTGTAATATGTAACTCTCCTGTTGGCATGGCTGAATCAAAAGGATGTGGGGTACTAAAGCTCTGCACCTTTCCCCCATGGGCAGCTTGCAAACTCTCTCCTGTGAGCCTTTTGGCCCGGGAGGGGGTGGGGTATTGAAGCTCTGCACCTTGCCCCTTGGCAGCCCTCACCGCCTCTCCTGTGAGCCTTTTGGCCCGGGAGTGGTTGGGGTACAGCAGCTCTGCACCTTGCCCCTTGGGCAGCTGCACCCCCCTCCTGTCTTTGGACATATGGGAGGGGGAGGGGGTATTGATGCTCTGCACCATGCCCCATGGCTGCTCTCCCCCCTCCTGTGAGCCTTTTGGCCCGGGAGGGGGAGGGGGTAAGAAAGCTCTACACCTTGCCCCATGGGCTGCCAAAACTCTCTCCGGTCTTTTGGCTGGGGAGGGGTATTGAAGCTCTACACCTTGCCCCACAGGCTGCCCCCACCCCTCCTGTGAGCCTTTTGGCCTGGGAGTGGGCGGGGTACTTAAGCTCTGCACCTTGTCCCCATTGGCTGTTCTCAGCCCATCCTATCATGTGACTAGGGAGGGGGTGGGGTACTGAAGCTCTGCACCTTGCCCCATGGCAGCCCTCCCCTCCTGTGAGCCTTTTGGCCCGGGAGGGGGTGGAGTACTGAAGCTCTGCACCTTTACCCCTTGGGCAGCTGCACCCCCCCTCCTGTCTTTGGACATTTGGGAGGGGGAGGGGGTACTGATGCTCTGCACCATGCCCCATGGCTGCTCTCCCCCCTCCTGTGAGCCTTTTGGCCCGGGAGGGGGAGGGGGTACTGAAGCTCTACACCTTGCCCCACGGGCTGCCTTAACCCCCTCTCCCGTCTTTTGGCCGGAGAGGGGGCGGGGTACTGAAGCTCTACACCTTGCCCCACTGGCTGCTCTTGCCACCCCTCCCATCTTTCAACTTTTTGTACAAACAATAATAGATGTGCTGATACGTTTCAAAGAAGCTCTCTGTCCTTCTCCTGGGGAGAACAGAAATATGCTTCCTCTGTCTGTCGCCTTTTATCACTTCTCATATTATCCACTTCATTACCAAGTGGAAATGCACTAACTCCTTGTATATCATACGTAGCAAAGAAATAATAAACAATACATATTAAAATAAAATTAAAATCAATTGAAAAACATTTTAATATATATATATATATATATATATATATATATATATATATGAGAATATAATAAAGTAGTTAAAGGGATAGTAATGTTTCACAAAAACAACAGCTCCAATTAATCATCATAGTATTTAGACCATGGAGGGTGTTATTTCAATACTGTCAGAGTTGTAGTACAAGAGTAATTGAATGATAAAGTATCCCCCTCCCGCCCCTTTTACTGATGTAACACTGCTCACCTCAGATGTGGAATCTGGTCACTTGACCAGACAAATCATAGCAAGGAACAATCTTCTTACTCTGAGAACAATGAAAGTCCTGCCTTCATTGACAGGTTTTTCCCTTATCTTAAAGGGATAGTTATGTTTCATAATAAAAGCAGCTCTAATTAATCATCATAGTATTTGGATTTTGGAGAGTGTTATTTCAATTCTGTCAGAGTTGCAGTTCAAGAGTAATTGAATGATAAAGTATCCCCCTCCTGCCCCTTTTACTGATGTAACACTGCTCACCTAAGAGCAGCAGGGAGTGTCCAGGTAGACTGCAGAGAGGGACAACCTTCAATTAAGATAAGGGATAAAGCTGAAAAAATTGTCAAAGGGGGCAGTAGAATATTGACCCTTGATGTGAGCTGTCTCGTCTATGGACTGGATTCCACATCTGAGGAGAGGGGGCTTATACTAGGTAAAAAGGGCGGGAGGGGGAAACTTTATCATTCAATTACTCTTGTACTACAACTTTCACAGTATTCATATAACACTCTCCATGGCCCAAATACTATGACGATTAATCGGAGCTGCTGTTTTTGTGAAACATTACTATCACTTTAACTGAAGATTGTCCCTCTCTGCAATCTGCATGGACACCACCCTGCTGCTCTAAGCTGAAAAGTTACATCAGTAAAAGTGGCAGGAGGGGGACACTTTATCATTCAATTACTCTTGAACTACACCTCTGACAGTATTGAAATAACACTCTCTATGGCTCAAATAGTATGACTATTAATTGGAGCTGCTGTTTTTGTGAAATATTACTATCCCTTTAATATGAGAAGTGTTAACAGGGGACTGATATATACATATCTATCAGCTGCTTGAGAATGGGCTATATAGTCTGAAACACATCACATTGGGCATTTTGTTTGGAGATACAGTGAGATTACCTGGTTACTTGGAATGGTATTTGGATTATGAGTACTGGGAGTTTTTTTTATAATTGTTTTAGTATAGTAAATGCCTGATGATAGTGAATCACTAAATATTAAGTTTAAGGGTCTTGCTATTACTGAACTAAGTTCAGTAATATACCCTTGGGCGTATGCCATCAGGTCCAAGAGCTGTAGTCACCATAACATTTTCCAATCTCCTTTGGACTTTGTCCTCAGTAAGCCATGTACATGATGGAGGGAGGTCTGTGATTCTGTCTGTTTGTCCTTAGCCTGCCATTGTTGATTCCTTTGTATATATAGAAGTAAATAATATGTATAAGCCATGTGTCAGTCATAACCTTACCCTCACTAATTAATTAATGTCTCATTTTAAAGAGGACCAATATCAACCTTAATCTTTTTGCCATTTTTATACTTGTAGAATTGTTTAGGATTTTTCTTGGTCTCTTTTGCAACACTATTCTCATTTCAATCCTAACTAGCCTAATTGCTCGCTAGCAGATTCTATTAGAGTACATAGTTTTTGTTTTTTTATAAAAAAAAGTTTACTGATTCTTGAAGTGGCAAAACTGGAATTCAATGAAATCAAAAATTGCCAGGACTTTTGTAGAATAAACATTAGTGATTAAGGAAACTAGACACAGAAACCAATCTATTTAAAGCTCAGTTACAGTATCACATAAATCAGGGGAAGAGCAGTGTAGTGCTGTGTCTGGAAGATGTTTCGCTTACTGTCTGGGATGTTTGAGCTAAGAAATTCCCCAGAAGGGACCGCAGGGTACTGGAGGGGAAGCATGTCATGAGGAGGGTTAAGGCATAGAGGAAGTGTGTGTGAGAGGGAGGAATAAAATGGAAAGGGTTTAAAGGGATAGTAATACTCCATTTTATCTTTATTTTATTTTGTAGGCATTAAAAAAACATGAAGAACGATATAAGTCTTCTCTCTCAAACCTTTATGGTTTGAGAGATATTCACAAGAAAAGTTTCCTCTCCTGCCCCTTTTTCAAAGTGTAAGCCATCTCTTCTCAGAGATTGTAAGACCAGACAGATAACAGCAGGGGACAATCTTCTTCTTATGAAAACAATGAAGGCCCTGCCCCCTTGACAAGTTTTTCAGGTTTTTCCCTTATCTTAATTGAAGATTGTCCCACTCTGCAGTCTACCTGGCACCTCTCTTCTGCTCTGGCTGAGCAGTGTTACATCAGTAAAAGGGGCAGGAGGGGGATACTTTGTCATTGAATTACTCTTGAATTACAACTCTGACAGAATTGAAATAACACTCTCCAAAGTCCAAATACTATGATGATTAATTAGAGCTGCTTTTATTATGAAACATTACTATCCCTTTAAAAGGCGCTAGAGACAGGAAGTGGGCTGTTGTGTGGAAGAAGAAAGGACAGAGGAAGCGTCCCTTCCTCCCGTCCCTATTATGGTGTGGCTGTGTGTCTATGCCCGGCGGATAGTCCTTGCATAGTTTTCAGAGACTGATAACTGATGTGGTAAGTTAAGGGTTTTTATCCTCGGGCGGAAGCCCTTTGGGAGTTTGCCCCGGATTTAGTTTGCAGTAGATGATGTTACCTATTGGAGCTAAAATGGATGGCCAATGGGCAAATTCATTGGGAGTCAACTGTAAGTGCTGAAAATGGTGGAGTCAGTTGTAAGTGCTGAGGAATGGTGGAGTCAGCTGTAAGTGCTGACGAATGTTGGGATCAGCTGTAAGTGCTGAAGAATGTGGGGTTTTAGCATGAGCCCGTAGAATTTGGCCATGCTTGGTTTCAAGGAAAATGGATTGGCAAGGACTGTCAGTTAATGAAGGAGTATTGGTTATTGTTTAATTATTATTGTTGTGTTTGAATAAGAACAACAATAATAATGTGAGTAAAAATGTTAAATAAAGATGTGGTCTGTTATCCCCAAAAATAGATGTGTCTGCACTTATTTATGGATCACACCCTCTTCCTATGACATGTGATAAATGGGCTAAGACTTTAAGTAATCCTGTATCCCAACTAATTTTAAAAATATGTATTATTGCTAGTTTTTACAAATAACGTTCATATGTTTGATGTTTATATGTTCAAATAAATAATTTATAAACTGAATTTGCTCAATAAATATCTTTGATAAAACAAGAAAAGTCCTGTCTGTCTGTACACAAAGTACCTATAATATAAAAGTCTTGCAGTCTGCACACAGGGAATCCTCATAGAATGTGGGTTTTTTTTTTCTTTCTTTTTCTTTCTTTCTTTCTTTCTTTCTTTCTTTCTTTCTTTCTTTCTTTCTTTCTTTCTTCTCTTTTCTCTTCTTTTCTTTTCTTTTCTTTTCTTTTCTCTTCTCTCTCAAATAAATGCAATCTGTACATATAGTGCAATGTCTAATATACTCATTATCACATGAGACTAGCACTCTGTGCACTCAGTGCATTGTGGGATGCATTCATTATAATAGAATGGACTACAGATTAGTACATGCAGTGTATTTTGGCATATACTTACTTCAATGTAAAAGATTAGCAGGCTATAGCTGCAATGCATTCTGGGATATGGTCACTATAATATAAATAGATAGAAATGTGTAATATGTAACTCTCCTGTTGTCATGGTTGAATCAAAAGGATGTGGGGTACTAAAGCTCTGCACCTTTCCCCCATGGGCAGCTTGCAAACCCTCTCCTGTGAGCCTTTTGGCCCGGGAGGGGGTGGGGTACAGCAGCTCTGCACCTTGCTCCATGGCAGCCCTCACCGCTTCTCCTGTGAGCCTTTTGGCCCGGGAGTGGTTGGGGTACAGCAGCTCTGCACCTTGCCCCTTGAGCAGCTGCACCCCCCTCCTGTCTTTGGACATATGGGAGGGGGAGGGGGTATTGATGCTCTGCACCATGCCCCATGGCTGCTCTCCCCCCTCCTGTGAGCCTTTTGGCCCGGGAGGGGGAGGGGGTAAGAAAGCTCTACACCTTGCCCCATGGGCTGCCAAAACTCTCTCTGGTCTTTTGGCTGGAGAGGGGAGGGGTATTGAAGCTCTACACCTTGCCCCACAGGCTGCCCCCACCCCCTCCTGTGAGCCTTTTGGCCCGGGAGTGGGCGGGGTACTTAAGCTCTGCACCTTGTCCCCATTGGCTGTTCTCAGCCCATCCTATCATGTGACTAGGGAGGGGGTGGGGTACTGAAGCTCTGCACCTTGCCCCATGGCAGCCCTCCCCTCCTGTGAGCCTTTTGGCCCGGGAGGGGGTGGAGTACTGAAGCTCTGCACCTTTACCCCTTGGGCAGCTGCACCCCCCTCCTGTCTTTGGACATTTGGGAGGGGGAGGGGGTACTGATGCTCTGCACCATGCCCCATGGCTGCTCTCCCCCCTCCTGTGAGCCTTTTGGCCCGGGAGGGGGAGGGGGTACTGAAGCTCTACACCTTGCCCCACGGGCTGCCTTAACCCCCTCTCCCGTCTTTTGGCCGGAGAGGGGGCGGGGTACTGAAGCTCTACACCTTGCCCCACTGGCTGCTCTTGCCACCCCTCCCATCTTTCAACTTTTTGTACAAACAATAATAGATGTGCTGATACGTTTCAAAGAAGCTCTCTGTCCTTCTCCTGGGGAGAACAGAAATATGCTTCCTCTGTCTGTCGCCTTTTATCACTTCTCATATTATCCACTTCATTACCAAGTGGAAATGCACTAACTCCTTGTATATCATACGTAGCAAAGAAATAATAAACAATACATATTAAAATAAAATTAAAATCAATTGAAAAACATTTTAATATATATATATATATATATATATATATGAGAATATAATAAAGTAGTTAAAGGGATAATAATGTTTCACAATAAAAACAGCAGCTCTAATTAATCATCATTGTATTCGGACCATGGAGAGTGTTATTTCAATACTGTCAGAGTTGTAGTACAAGAGTAATTGAATGATAAAGTATCCCCCTCCCTCCCCTTTTACTGATGTAACACTGCTCACCTCAGATGTGGAATCTGGTCACTTGACCAGACAGATCATAGCAAGGAACAATCTTCTTACTGTGAGAACAATGAAAGTCCTGCCTTCATTGACAGGTTTTTCTCTTATCTTAAAGGGATAGTTATGTTTCATAATAAAAGCAGCTCTAATTAATCATCATAGTATTTGGACTTTGGAGAGTGTTATTTCAATTCTGTCAGAGTTGCAGTTCAAGAATAATGGAATGATAAAGTATCCTCTTCCCGCCCCTTTTACTGATGTAACACTGCTCACCTAAGAGCAGCAGGGAGTGTCCAGGTAGACTGCAGAGAGGGACAATCTTCAATTAAGATAAGGGAAAAAGCTGAAAAAACTGTCAAAGGGGGCAGTAGAATATTGACCCCTGATGAGAGCTGTCTCGTCTATGGACTGGATTCCACATCTGAGGAGAGGGGGTTTATACTAGGTAAAAAGGGCGGGAGGGGGAAACTTTATCATTCAATTAATCTTGAACTACAACTTTCACAGTATTGATATAACACTCTCCATGACCCAAATACTATGACGATTAATTGGAGCTGATGTTTTTGTGAAACATTACTATTACTTTAACTGAAGATTGTCCCTGTCTGCAATCTGCCTGGACACCACCCTGCTGCTCTAAGCTGAGAAGTTAAGTCAATAAAAGGGGCAGGAGGGGGATACTTTATCATTCAATTACTCTTGAACTACAACTCTGACAGTAATGAAATAGCACTCTCTATGGCTCAAATACTATGACGATTAATTGGAGCTGCTGTTTTTGTGAAACATTACTATCCCTTTAATATGAGAAGTGTTAACAGGGGACTGATATATACATATCTATCAGCTGCTTGAT
This sequence comes from Rhinophrynus dorsalis, assembly GCA_037306005.1. Classification (NCBI taxonomy): domain Eukaryota; kingdom Metazoa; phylum Chordata; class Amphibia; order Anura; family Rhinophrynidae; genus Rhinophrynus; species Rhinophrynus dorsalis. The sequence continues at coordinate 22,195,392 of CM074727.1, read as the reverse complement.
AATGGGCTATATAGTCTGAAACACATCGCATTGGGCATTTTGTTTGGAGATACAGCGAGATTACCTGGTTACTTGGAATGCTGTTTGGATTATCAGTACTGGGAGTTTTTTATAATTGTTTTAGTATAGTAAATGCCTGATGATAGTGAATCACTAAAAATTAAGTTTAAGGGTCTTGCTATTACTGAAGTAAGTTCAGTAATATACCCTTGGGCGTATGCCATCAGGTCCAAAAGCTTTAGTCACCATAACATTTTCCAGTCTCTATTGGACTTTGTCCTCAGTAAGCCATGTACAGGATGGAGGGAATTCTCTGATTCTGTCTGTTTGTCCTTAGCCTGCCATTGTTGATTCCTTTGTATATACAGAAGAAAATAATATATATAGGCCAGGTGTCAGTCATAACCTTACCCTCACTAATTAATTAATGTCTCATTTTAAAGAGGACCAATATCAACCTTAATCTTTTTGCCATTTTTATACTTGTAGAATTGTTTAGGATTTTTCTTGGTCTCTTTTGCAACACTAGTCTCATTTCAATCCTAACTAGCCTAATTGCTCGCTAGCAGATTCTATTAGAGTACATAGTTTTTGTTTTTTTATAAAAAAAAGTTTACTGATTCTTGAAGTGGCAAAACTGGAATTCAATGAAATCAAAAATTGCCAGGACTTTTGTAGAATAAACATTAGTGATTAAGGAAACTAGACACAGAAACCAATCTATTTAAAGCTCAGTTACAGTATCACATAAATCAGGGGAAGAGCAGTGTAGTGCTGTGTCTGGAAGACGTTTCGCTTACTGTCTGGGATGTTTGAGCTAAGAAATTCCCCAGAAGGGACCGCAGGGTACTGGAGGGGAAGCATGTCATGAGGAGGGTTAAGGCATAGAGGAAGTGTGTGTGAGAGGGAGGAATAAAATGGAAAGGGTTTAAAGGGATAGTAATACTCCATTTTATCTTTATTTTATTTTGTAGGCATTAAAAAAACATGAAGAACGATATAAGTCTTCTCTCTCAAACCTTTATGGTTTGAGAGATATTCACAAGAAAAGTTTCCTCTCCTGCCCCTTTTTCAAAGTGTAAGCCATCTCTTCTCAGAGATTGTAAGACCAGACAGATAACAGCAGGGGACAATCTTCTTCTTATGAAAACAATGAAGGCCCTGCCCCCTTGACAAGTTTTTCAGGTTTTTCCCTTATCTTAATTGAAGATTGTCCCACTCTGCAGTCTACCTGGCACCTCTCTTCTGCTCTGGCTGAGCAGTGTTACATCAGTAAAAGGGGCAGGAGGGGGATACTTTGTCATTGAATTACTCTTGAATTACAACTCTGACAGAATTGAAATAACACTCTCCAAAGTCCAAATACTATGATGATTAATTAGAGCTGCTTTTATTATGAAACATTACTATCCCTTTAAAAGGCGCTAGAGACAGGAAGTGGGCTGTTGTGTGGAAGAAGAAAGGACAGAGGAAGCGTCCCTTCCTCCCGTCCCTATTATGGTGTGGCTGTGTGTCTATGCCCGGCGGATAGTCCTTGCATAGTTTTCAGAGACTGATAACTGATGTGGTAAGTTAAGGGTTTTTATCCTCGGGCGGAAGCCCTTTGGGAGTTTGCCCCGGATTTAGTTTGCAGTAGATGATGTTACCTATTGGAGCTAAAATGGATGGCCAATGGGCAAATTCATTGGGAGTCAACTGTAAGTGCTGAAAATGGTGGAGTCAGTTGTAAGTGCTGAGGAATGGTGGAGTCAGCTGTAAGTGCTGACGAATGTTGGGATCAGCTGTAAGTGCTGAAGAATGTGGGGTTTTAGCATGAGCCCGTAGAATTTGGCCATGCTTGGTTTCAAGGAAAATGGATTGGCAAGGACTGTCAGTTAATGAAGGAGTATTGGTTATTGTTTAATTATTATTGTTGTGTTTGAATAAGAACAACAATAATAATGTGAGTAAAAATGTTAAATAAAGATGTGGTCTGTTATCCCCAAAAATAGATGTGTCTGCACTTATTTATGGATCACACCCTCTTCCTATGACATGTGATAAATGGGCTAAGACTTTAAGTAATCCTGTATCCCAACTAATTTTAAAAATATGTATTATTGCTAGTTTTTACAAATAACGTTCATATGTTTGATGTTTATATGTTCAAATAAATAATTTATAAACTGAATTTGCTCAATAAATATCTTTGATAAAACAAGAAAAGTCCTGTCTGTCTGTACACAAAGTACCTATAATATAAAAGTCTTGCAGTCTGCACACAGGGAATCCTCATAGAATGTGGGGTTTTTTTTTTTTTTTCTTTTTCTTTCTTTCTTTCTTTCTTTCTTTCTTTCTTTCTTTCTTTCTTTCTTTCTTTCTTTCTTTCTTTCTTTCTTCTCTTTTCTCTTCTTTTCTTTTCTTTTCTTTTCTCTTCTCTCTCAAATAAATGCAATCTGTACATATAGTGCAATGTCTAATATACTCATTATCACATGAGACTAGCACTCTGTGCACTCAGTGCATTGTGGGATGCATTCATTATAATAGAATGGACTACAGATTAGTACATGCAGTGTATTTTGGCATATACTTACTTCAATGTAAAAGATTAGCAGGCTATAGCTGCAATGCATTCTGGGATATGGTCACTATAATATAAATAGATAGAAATGTGTAATATGTAACTCTCCTGTTGTCATGGTTGAATCAAAAGGATGTGGGGTACTAAAGCTCTGCACCTTTCCCCCATGGGCAGCTTGCAAACCCTCTCCTGTGAGCCTTTTGGCCCGGGAGGGGGTGGGGTACAGCAGCTCTGCACCTTGCTCCATGGCAGCCCTCACCGCTTCTCCTGTGAGCCTTTTGGCCCGGGAGTGGTTGGGGTACAGCAGCTCTGCACCTTGCCCCTTGAGCAGCTGCACCCCCCTCCTGTCTTTGGACATATGGGAGGGGGAGGGGGTATTGATGCTCTGCACCATGCCCCATGGCTGCTCTCCCCCCTCCTGTGAGCCTTTTGGCCTGGGAGGGGGAGGGGGAGGGGGTAAGAAAGCTCTACACCTTGCCCCATGGGCTGCCAAAACTCTCTCTGGTCTTTTGGCTGGAGAGGGGAGGGGTATTGAAGCTCTACACCTTGCCCCACAGGCTGCCCCCACCCCCTCCTGTGAGCCTTTTGGCCCGGGAGTGGGCGGGGTACTTAAGCTCTGCACCTTGTCCCCATTGGCTGTTCTCCGCCCATCCTATCATGTGACTAGGGAGGGGGTGGGGTACTGAAGCTCTGCACCTTGCCCCATGGCAGCCCTCCCCTCCTGTGAGCCTTTTGGCCCGGGAGGGGGTGGAGTACTGAAGCTCTGCACCTTTACCCCTTGGGCAGCTGCACCCCCCTCCTGTCTTTGGACATTTGGGAGGGGGAGGGGGTACTGATGCTCTGCACCATGCCCCATGGCTGCTCTCCCCCCTCCTGTGAGCCTTTTGGCCCGGGAGGGGGAGGGGGTACTGAAGCTCTACACCTTGCCCCACGGGCTGCCTTAACCCCCTCTCCCGTCTTTTGGCCGGAGAGGGGGCGGGGTACTGAAGCTCTACACCTTGCCCCACTGGCTGCTCTTGCCACCCCTCCCATCTTTCAACTTTTTGTACAAACAATAATAGATGTGCTGATACGTTTCAAAGAAGCTCTCTGTCCTTCTCCTGGGGAGAACAGAAATATGCTTCCTCTGTCTGTCGCCTTTTATCACTTCTCATATTATCCACTTCATTACCAAGTGGAAATGCACTAACTCCTTGTATATCATACGTAGCAAAGAAATAATAAACAATACATATTAAAATAAAATTAAAATCAATTGAAAAACATTTTAATATATATATATATATATATATATGAGAATATAATAAAGTAGTTAAAGGGATAATAATGTTTCACAATAAAAACAGCAGCTCTAATTAATCATCATTGTATTCGGACCATGGAGAGTGTTATTTCAATACTGTCAGAGTTGTAGTACAAGAGTAATTGAATGATAAAGTATCCCCCTCCCTCCCCTTTTACTGATGTAACACTGCTCACCTCAGATGTGGAATCTGGTCACTTGACCAGACAGATCATAGCAAGGAACAATCTTCTTACTGTGAGAACAATGAAAGTCCTGCCTTCATTGACAGGTTTTTCTCTTATCTTAAAGGGATAGTTATGTTTCATAATAAAAGCAGCTCTAATTAATCATCATAGTATTTGGACTTTGGAGAGTGTTATTTCAATTCTGTCAGAGTTGCAGTTCAAGAATAATGGAATGATAAAGTATCCTCTTCCCGCCCCTTTTACTGATGTAACACTGCTCACCTAAGAGCAGCAGGGAGTGTCCAGGTAGACTGCAGAGAGGGACAATCTTCAATTAAGATAAGGGAAAAAGCTGAAAAAACTGTCAAAGGGGGCAGTAGAATATTGACCCCTGATGAGAGCTGTCTCGTCTATGGACTGGATTCCACATCTGAGGAGAGGGGGTTTATACTAGGTAAAAAGGGCGGGAGGGGGAAACTTTATCATTCAATTAATCTTGAACTACAACTTTCACAGTATTGATATAACACTCTCCATGACCCAAATACTATGACGATTAATTGGAGCTGATGTTTTTGTGAAACATTACTATTACTTTAACTGAAGATTGTCCCTGTCTGCAATCTGCCTGGACACCACCCTGCTGCTCTAAGCTGAGAAGTTAAGTCAATAAAAGGGGCAGGAGGGGGATACTTTATCATTCAATTACTCTTGAACTACAACTCTGACAGTAATGAAATAGCACTCTCTATGGCTCAAATACCATGACGATTAATTGGAGCTGCTGTTTTTGTGAAACATTACTATCCCTTTAATATGAGAAGTGTTAACAGGGGACTGATATATACATATCTATCAGCTGCTTGATAATGGGCTATATAGTCTGAAACACATCGCATTGGGCATTTTGTTTGGAGATACAGCGAGATTACCTGGTTACTTGGAATGCTGTTTGGATTATCAGTACTGGGAGTTTTTTATAATTGTTTTAGTATAGTAAATGCCTGATGATAGTGAATCACTAAAAATTAAGTTTAAGGGTCTTGCTATTACTGAAGTAAGTTCAGTAATATACCCTTGGGCGTATGCCATCAGGTCCAAAAGCTTTAGTCACCATAACATTTTCCAGTCTCTATTGGACTTTGTCCTCAGTAAGCCATGTACAGGATGGAGGGAATTCTCTGATTCTGTCTGTTTGTCCTTAGCCTGCCATTGTTGATTCCTTTGTATATACAGAAGAAAATAATATATATAGGCCAGGTGTCAGTCATAACCTTACCCTCACTAATTAATTAATGTCTCATTTTAAAGAGGACCAATATCAACCTTAATCTTTTTGCCATTTTTATACTTGTAGAATTGTTTAGGATTTTTCTTGGTCTCTTTTGCAACACTAGTCTCATTTCAATCCTAACTAGCCTAATTGCTCGCTAGCAGATTCTATTAGAGTACATAGTTTTTGTTTTTTTATAAAAAAAAGTTTACTGATTCTTGAAGTGGCAAAACTGGAATTCAATGAAATCAAAAATTGCCAGGACTTTTGTAGAATAAACATTAGTGATTAAGGAAACTAGACACAGAAACCAATCTATTTAAAGCTCAGTTACAGTATCACATAAATCAGGGGAAGAGCAGTGTAGTGCTGTGTCTGGAAGACGTTTCGCTTACTGTCTGGGATGTTTGAGCTAAGAAATTCCCCAGAAGGGACCGCAGGGTACTGGAGGGGAAGCATGTCATGAGGAGGGTTAAGGCATAGAGGAAGTGTGTGTGAGAGGGAGGAATAAAATGGAAAGGGTTTAAAGGGATAGTAATACTCCATTTTATCTTTATTTTATTTTGTAGGCATTAAAAAAACATGAAGAACGATATAAGTCTTCTCTCTCAAACCTTTATGGTTTGAGAGATATTCACAAGAAAAGTTTCCTCTCCTGCCCCTTTTTCAAAGTGTAAGCCATCTCTTCTCAGAGATTGTAAGACCAGACAGATAACAGCAGGGGACAATCTTCTTCTTATGAAAACAATGAAGGCCCTGCCCCCTTGACAAGTTTTTCAGGTTTTTCCCTTATCTTAATTAAAGATTGTCCCTCTCTGCAGTCTACCTGGTACCTCCCTTCTGCTCTGGCTGAGCAGTGTTACATCAGTAAAAGGGGCGGGAGGGGGATACTTTGTCATTGAATTACTCTTGAACTACAATTCTGACAGAATTGAAATCACACTCTCCAAAGTCCAAATACTATGATGATTAATTAGAGCTGCTTTTATTATGAAACATTACTATCCCTTTAAAAGGCGCTAGAGACAGGAAGTGGGCTGTTGTGTGGAAGAAGAAAGGACAGAGGAAGCGTCCCTTCCTCCCGTCCCTATTATGGTGTGGCTGTGTGTCTATGCCCGGCGGATAGTCCTTGCATAGTTTTCAGAGACTGATAACTGATGTGGTAAGTTAAGGGTTTTTATCCTCGGGCGGAAGCCCTTTGGGAGTTTGCCCCGGACTTAGTTTGCAGTAGATGATGTTACCTATTGGAGCTAAAATGGATGGCCAATGGGCAAATTCATTGGGAGTCAACTGTAAGTGCTGAAAATGGTGGAGTCAGTTGTAAGTGCTGAGGAATGGTGGAGTCAGCTGTAAGTGCTGACGAATGTTGGGATCAGCTGTAAGTGCTGAAGAATGTGGGGTTTTAGCATGAGCCCGTACAATTTGGCCATGCTTGGTTTCAAGGAAAATGGATTGTCAAGGACTGTCAGTTAATGAAGGAGTATTGGTTATTGTTTAATTATTATTGTTGTGTTTGAATAAGAACAACAATAATAATGTGAGTAAAAATGTTAAAGATGTGGTCTGTTATCCCCAAAAATAGATGTGTCTGCACTTATTTATGGATCACACCCTCTTCCTATGACATGTGATAAATGGGCTAAGACTTTAAGTAATCCTGTATCCCAACTAATTTTAAAAATATGTATTATTGCTAGTTTTTACAAATAACGTTCATATGTTTGATGTTTATATGTTCAAATAAATAATTTATAAACTGAATTTGCTCAATAAATATCTTTGATAAAACAAGAAAAGTCCTGTCTGTCTGTACACAAAGTACCTATAATATAAAAGTCTTGCAGTCTGCACACAGGGAATACTCATAGAATGTGGGTTTCTTTCTTTCTTTCTTTCTTTCTTTCTTTCTTTCTTTCTTCTCTTTTCTCTTCTTTTCTTTTCTTTTCTTTTCTCTTCTCTCTCAAATAAATGCAATCTGTACATATAGTGCAATGTCTAATATACGCATTATCACATGAGACTAGCACTCTGTGCACTCAGTGCATTGTGGGATGCATTCATTATAATAGAATGGACTACAGATTAGTACATGCAGTGTATTTTGGCATATACTTACTTCAATGTAAAAGATTAGCAGGCTATAGCTGCAATGCATTCTGGGATATGGTCACTATAATATAAATAGATAGAAATGTGTAATATGTAACTCTCCTGTTGTCATGGTTGAATCAAAAGGATGTGGGGTACTAAAGCTCTGCACCTTCCCCCCATGGGCAGCTTGCAAACCCTCTCCTGTGAGCCTTTTGGCCCGGGAGGGGGTGGGGTATTGAAGCTCTGCACCTTGCCCCTTGGCAGCCCTCACCGCTTCTCCTGTGAGCCTTTTGGCCCGGGAGTGGTTGGGGTACAGCAGCTCTGCACCTTGCCCCTTGAGCAGCTGCACCCCCCTCCTGTCTTTGGACATATGGGAGGGGGAGGGGGTATTGATGCTCTGCACCATGCCCCATGGCTGCTCTCCCCCCTCCTGTGAGCCTTTTGGCCTGGGAGGGGGAGGGGGTAAGAAAGCTCTACACCTTGCCCCATGGGCTGCCAAAACTCTCTCTGGTCTTTTGGCTGGAGAGGGGAGGGGTATTGAAGCTCTACACCTTGCCCCACAGGCTGCCCCCACCCCCTCCTGTGAGCATTTTGGCCCGGGAGTGGGCGGGGTACTTAAGCTCTGCACCTTGTCCCCATTGGCTGTTCTCAGCCCATCCTATCATGTGACTAGGGAGGGGGTGGGGTACTGAAGCTCTGCACCTTGCCCCATGGCAGCCCTCCCCTCCTGTGAGCCTTTTGGCCCGGGAGGGGGTGGAGTACTGAAGCTCTGCACCTTTACCCCTTGGGCAGCTGCACCCCCCTCCTGTCTTTGGACATTTGGGAGGGGGAGGGGGTACTGATGCTCTGCACCATGCCCCATGGCTGCTCTCCCCCCTCCTGTGAGCCTTTTGGCCCGGGAGGGGGAGGGGGTACTGAAGCTCTACACCTTGCCCCACGGGCTGCCTTAACCCCCTCTCCCGTCTTTTGGCCGGAGAGGGGGCGGGGTACTGAAGCTCTACACCTTGCCCCACTGGCTGCTCTTGCCACCCCTCCCATCTTTCAACTTTTTGTACAAACAATAATAGATGTGCTGATACGTTTCAAAGAAGCTCTCTGTCCTTCTCCTGGGGAGAACAGAAATATGCTTCCTCTGTCTGTCGCCTTTTATCACTTCTCATATTATCCACTTCATTACCAAGTGGAAATGCACTAACTCCTTGTATATCATACGTAGCAAAGAAATAATAAACAATACATATTAAAATAAAATTAAAATCAATTGAAAAACATTTTAATATATATATATATATATATATATATATATATATATGAGAATATAATAAAGTAGTTAAAGGGATAGTAATGTTTCACAAAAACAACAGCTCCAATTAATCATCATAGTATTTAGACCATGGAGGGTGTTATTTCAATACTGTCAGAGTTGTAGTACAAGAGTAATTGAATGATAAAGTATCCCCCTCCCGCCCCTTTTACTGATGTAACACTGCTCACCTCAGATGTGGAATCTGGTCACTTGACCAGACAAATCATAGCAAGGAACAATCTTCTTACTGTGAGAACAATGAAAGTCCTGCCTTCATTGACAGGTTTTTCCCTTATCTTAAAGGGATAGTTATGTTTCATAATAAAAGCAGCTCTAATTAATCATCATAGAATTTGGATTTTGGAGAGTGTTATTTCAATTCTGTCAGATTTGCAGTTCAAGAGTAATTGAATGATAAAGTATCCCCCTCCTGCCCCTTTTACTGATGTAACACTGCTCACCTAAGAGCAGCAGGGAGTGTCCAGGTAGACTGCAGAGAGGGACAATCTTCAATTAAGATAAGGGATAAAGCTGAAAAAATTGTCAAAGGGGGCAGTAGAATATTGACCCTTGATGTGAGCTGTCTCGTCTATGGACTGGATTCCACATCTGAGGAGAGGGGGCTTATACTAGGTAAAAAGGGCGGGAGGGGGAAACTTTATCATTCAATTACTCTTGTACTACAACTTTCACAGTATTCATATAACACTCTCCATGGCCCAAATACTATGACGATTAATCGGAGCTGCTGTTTTTGTGAAACATTACTATCACTTTAACTGAAGATTGTCCCTCTCTGCAATCTGCATGGACACCACCCTGCTGCTCTAAGCTGAAAAGTTACATCAGTAAAAGTGGCAGGAGGGGGACACTTTATCATTCAATTACTCTTGAACTACACCTCTGACAGTATTGAAATAACACTCTCTATGGCTCAAATAGTATGACTATTAATTGGAGCTGCTGTTTTTGTGAAATATTACTGTCCCTTTAATATGAGAAGTGTTAACAGGGGACTGATATATACATATCTATCAGCTGCTTGAGAATGGGCTATATAGTCTGAAACACATCACATTGGGCATTTTGTTTGGAGATACAGTGAGATTACCTGGTTACTTGGAATGGTATTTGGATTATGAGTACTGGGAGTTTTTTTTATAATTGTTTTAGTATAGTAAATGCCTGATGATAGTGAATCACTAAATATTAAGTTTAAGGGTCTTGCTATTACTGAACTAAGTTCAGTAATATACCCTTGGGCGTATGCCATCAGGTCCAAGAGCTGTAGTCACCATAACATTTTCCAATCTCCTTTGGACTTTGTCCTCAGTAAGCCATGTACATGATGGAGGGAGGTCTGTGATTCTGTCTGTTTGTCCTTAGCCTGCCATTGTTGATTCCTTTGTATATATAGAAGTAAATAATATGTATAAGCCATGTGTCAGTCATAACCTTACCCTCACTAATTAATTAATGTCTCATTTTAAAGAGGACCAATATCAACCTTAATCTTTTTGCCATTTTTATACTTGTAGAATTGTTTAGGATTTTTCTTGGTCTCTTTTGCAACACTAGTCTCATTTCAATCCTAACTAGCCTAATTGCTCGCTAGCAGATTCTATTAGAGTACATAGTTTTTGTTTTTTTATAAAAAAAAGTTTACTGATTCTTGAAGTGGCAAAACTGGAATTCAATGAAATCAAAAATTGCCAGGACTTTTGTAGAATAAACATTAGTGATTAAGGAAACTAGACACAGAAACCAATCTATTTAAAGCTCAGTTACAGTATCACATAAATCAGGGGAAGAGCAGTGTAGTGCTGTGTCTGGAAGACGTTTCGCTTACTGTCTGGGATGTTTGAGCTAAGAAATTCCCCAGAAGGGACCGCAGGGTACTGGAGGGGAAGCATGTCATGAGGAGGGTTAAGGCATAGAGGAAGTGTGTGTGAGAGGGAGGAATAAAATGGAAAGGGTTTAAAGGGATAGTAATACTCCATTTTATCTTTATTTTATTTTGTAGGCATTAAAAAAACATGAAGAACGATATAAGTCTTCTCTCTCAAACCTTTATGGTTTGAGAGATATTCACAAGAAAAGTTTCCTCTCCTGCCCCTTTTTCAAAGTGTAAGCCATCTCTTCTCAGAGATTGTAAGACCAGACAGATAACAGCAGGGGACAATCTTCTTCTTATGAAAACAATGAAGGCCCTGCCCCCTTGACAAGTTTTTCAGGTTTTTCCCTTATCTTAATTGAAGATTGTCCCACTCTGCAGTCTACCTGGCACCTCTCTTCTGCTCTGGCTGAGCAGTGTCACATCAGTAAAAGGGGCAGGAGGGGGATACTTTGTCATTGAATTACTCTTGAATTACAACTCTGACAGAATTGAAATAACACTCTCCAAAGTCCAAATACTATGATGATTAATTAGAGCTGCTTTTATTATGAAACATTACTATCCCTTTAAAAGGCGCTAGAGACAGGAAGTGGGCTGTTGTGTGGAAGAAGAAAGGACAGAGGAAGCGTCCCTTCCTCCCGTCCCTATTATGGTGTGGCTGTGTGTCTATGCCCGGCGGATAGTCCTTGCATAGTTTTCAGAGACTGATAACTGATGTGGTAAGTTAAGGGTTTTTATCCTCGGGCGGAAGCCCTTTGGGAGTTTGCCCCGGATTTAGTTTGCAGTAGATGATGTTACCTATTGGAGCTAAAATGGATGGCCAATGGGCAAATTCATTGGGAGTCAACTGTAAGTGCTGAAAATGGTGGAGTCAGTTGTAAGTGCTGAGGAATGGTGGAGTCAGCTGTAAGTGCTGACGAATGTTGGGATCAGCTGTAAGTGCTGAAGAATGTGGGGTTTTAGCATGAGCCCGTAGAATTTGGCCATGCTTGGTTTCAAGGAAAATGGATTGGCAAGGACTGTCAGTTAATGAAGGAGTATTGGTTATTGTTTAATTATTATTGTTGTGTTTGAATAAGAACAACAATAATAATGTGAGTAAAAATGTTAAATAAAGATGTGGTCTGTTATCCCCAAAAATAGATGTGTCTGCACTTATTTATGGATCACACCCTCTTCCTATGACATGTGATAAATGGGCTAAGACTTTAAGTAATCCTGTATCCCAACTAATTTTAAAAATATGTATTATTGCTAGTTTTTACAAATAACGTTCATATGTTTGATGTTTATATGTTCAAATAAATAATTTATAAACTGAATTTGCTCAATAAATATCTTTGATAAAACAAGAAAAGTCCTGTCTGTCTGTACACAAAGTACCTATAATATAAAAGTCTTGCAGTCTGCACACAGGGAATACTCATAGAATGTGGGTTTTTTTATTTTCTTTCTTTTTCTTTCTTTCTTTCTTTCTTTCTTTCTTTCTTTCTTTCTTCTCTTTTCTCTTCTTTTCTTTTCTTTTCTCTTCTCTCTCAAATAAATGCAATCTGTACATATAGTGCAATGTCTAATATACTCATTATCACATGAGATGAGCACTCTGTGCACTCAGTGCATTGTGGGATGCATTCATTATAATAGAATGGACTACAGATTAGTACATGCAGTGTATTTTGGCATATACTTACTTCAATGTAAAAGATTAGCAGGCTATAGCTGCAATGCATTCTGGGATATGGTCACTATAATATAAATAGATAGAAATGTGTAATATGTAACTCTCCTGTTGTCATGGTTGAATCAAAAGGATGTGGGGTACTAAAGCTCTGCACCTTTCCCCCATGGGCAGCTTGCAAACCCTCTCCTGTGAGCCTTTTGGCCCGGGAGTGGTTGGGGTACAGCAGCTCTGCACCTTGCCCCTTGGGCAGCTGCACCCCCCTCCTGTCTTTGGACATATGGGAGGGGGAGGGGGTATTGATGCTCTGCACCATGCCCCATGGCTGCTCTCCCCCCTCCTGTGAGCCTTTTGGCCCGGGAGGGGGAGGGGGTAAGAAAGCTCTACACCTTGCCCCATGGGCTGCCAAAACTCTCTCTGGTCTTTTGGCGGGAGAGGGGAGGGGTATTGAAGCTCTACACCTTGCCCCACAGGCTGCCCCCACCCCCTCCTGTGATCCTTTTGGCCCAGGAGTGGGCGGGGTACTTAAGCTCTGCACCTTGTCCCCATTGGCTGTTCTCAGCCCATCCTATCATGTGACTAGGGAGGGGGTGGGGTACTGAAGCTCTGCACCTTGCCCCATGGCAGCCCTCCCCTCCTGTGAGCCTTTTGGCCCGGGAGGGGGTGGAGTACTGAAGCTCTGCACCTTTACCCCTTGGGCAGCTGCTCCCCCCTCCTGTCTTTGGACATTTGGGAGGGGGAGGGGGTACTGATGCTCTGCACCATGCCCCATGGCTGCTCTCCCCCCTCCTGTGAGCCTTTTGGCCCGGGAGGGGGAGGGGGTACTGAAGCTCTACACCTTGCCCCACGGGCTGCCTTAACCCCCTCTCCCGTCTTTTGGCCGGAGAGGGGGCGGGGTACTGAAGCTCTACACCTTGCCCCACTGGCTGCTCTTGCCACCCCTCCCATCTTTCAACTTTTTGTACAAACAATAATAGATGTGCTGATACGTTTCAAAGAAGCTCTCTGTCCTTCTCCTGGGGAGAACAGAAATATGCTTCCTCTGTCTGTCGCCTTTTATCACTTCTCATATTATCCACTTCATTACCAAGTGGAAATGCACTAACTCCTTGTATATCATACGTAGCAAAGAAATAATAAACAATACATATTAAAATAAAATTAAAATCAATTGAAAAACATTTTAATATATATATATATATATATATATATATATATATATATATATGAGAATATAATAAAGTAGTTAAAGGGATAATAATGTTTCACAATAAAAACAGCAGCTCTAATTAATCATCATTGTATTCGGACCATGGAGAGTGTTATTTCAATACTGTCAGAGTTGTAGTACAAGAGTAATTGAATGATAAAGTATCCCCCTCCCTCCCCTTTTACTGATGTAACACTGCTCACCTCAGATGTGGAATCTGGTCACTTGACCAGACAGATCATAGCAAGGAACAATCTTCTTACTGTGAGAACAATGAAAGTCCTGCCTTCATTGACAGGTTTTTCTCTTATCTTAAAGGGATAGTTATGTTTCATAATAAAAGCAGCTCTAATTAATCATCATAGTATTTGGACTTTGGAGAGTGTTATTTCAATTCTGTCAGAGTTGCAGTTCAAGAATAATGGAATGATAAAGTATCCTCTTCCCGCCCCTTTTACTGATGTAACACTGCTCACCTAAGAGCAGCAGGGAGTGTCCAGGTAGACTGCAGAGAGGGACAATCTTCAATTAAGATAAGGGAAAAAGCTGAAAAAACTGTCAAAGGGGGCAGTAGAATATTGACCCCTGATGAGAGCTGTCTTGTCTATGGACTGGATTCCACATCTGAGGAGAGGGGGTTTATACTAGGTAAAAAGGGCGGGAGGGGGAAACTTTATCATTCAATTAATCTTGAACTACAACTTTCACAGTATTGATATAACACTCTCTATGACCCAAATACTATGACGATTAATTGGAGCTGCTGTTTTTGTGAAACATTACTATTACTTTAACTGAAGATTGTCCCTGTCTGCAATCTGCCTGGACACCACCCTGCTGCTCTAAGCTGAGAAGTTAAGTCAATAAAAGGGGCAGGAGGGGGATACTTTATCATTCAATTACTCTTGAACTACAACTCTGACAGTAATGAAATAGCACTCTCTATGGCTCAAATACTATGACGATTAATTGGAGCTGCTGTTTTTGTGAAACATTACTATCCCTTTAATATGAGAAGTGTTAACAGGGGACTGATATATACATATCTATCAGCTGCTTGAGAATGGGCTATATAGTCTGAAACACATCGCATTGGGCATTTTGTTTGGAGATACAGCGAGATTACCTGGTTACTTGGAATGCTGTTTGGATTATCAGTACTGGGAGTTTTTTATAATTGTTTTAGTATAGTAAATGCCTGATGATAGTGAATCACTAAAAATTAAGTTTAAGGGTCTTGCTATTACTGAAGTAAGTTCAGTAATATACCCTTGGGCGTATGCCATCAGGTCCAAAAGCTTTAGTCACCATAACATTTTCCAGTCTCTATTGGACTTTGTCCTCAGTAAGCCATGTACAGGATGGAGGGAATTCTCTGATTCTGTCTGTTTGTCCTTAGCCTGCCATTGTTGATTCCTTTGTATATACAGAAGAAAATAATATGTATAGGCCAGGTGTCAGTCATAACCTTACCCTCACTAATTAATTAATGTCTCATTTTAAAGAGGACCAATATCAACCTTAATCTTTTTGCCATTTTTATACTTGTAGAATTGTTTAGGATTTTTCTTGGTCTCTTTTGCAACACTAGTCTCATTTCAATCCTAACTAGCCTAATTGCTCGCTAGCAGATTCTATTAGAGTACATAGTTTTTGTTTTTTTATAAAAAAAAGTTTACTGATTCTTGAAGTGGCAAAACTGGAATTCAATGAAATCAAAAATTGCCAGGACTTTTGTAGAATAAACATTAGTGATTAAGGAAACTAGACACAGAAACCAATCTATTTAAAGCTCAGTTACAGTATCACATAAATCAGGGGAAGAGCAGTGTAGTGCTGTGTCTGGAAGACGTTTCGCTTACTGTCTGGGATGTTTGAGCTAAGAAATTCCCCAGAAGGGACCGCAGGGTACTGGAGGGGAAGCATGTCATGAGGAGGGTTAAGGCATAGAGGAAGTGTGTGTGAGAGGGAGGAATAAAATGGAAAGGGTTTAAAGGGATAGTAATATTCCATTTTATCTTTATTTTATTTTGTAGGCATTAAAAAAACATGAAGAACAATATAAGTCTTCTCTCTCAAACCTTTATGGTTTGAGAGATATTCACAAGAAAAGTTTCCTCTCCTGCTCCTTTTTCAAAGTGTAAGCCATCTCTTCTCAGAGATTGTAAGACCAGACAGATAACAGCAGGGGACAATCTTCTTCTTATGAAAACAATGAAGGCCCTGCCCCCTTGACAAGTTTTTCAGGTTTTTCCCTTATCTTAATTAAAGATTGTCCCTCTCTGCAGTCTACCTGGTACCTCCCTTCTGCTCTGGCTGAGCAGTGTTACATCAGTAAAAGGGGCGGGAGGGGGATACTTTGTCATTGAATTACTCTTGAACTACAATTCTGACAGAATTGAAATCACACTCTCCAAAGTCCAAATACTATGATGATTAATTAGAGCTGCTTTTATTATGAAACATTACTATCCCTTTAAAAGGCGCTAGAGACAGGAAGTGGGCTGTTGTGTGGAAGAAGAAAGGACAGAGGAAGCGTCCCTTCCTCCCGTCCCTATTATGGTGTGGCTGTGTGTCTATGCCCGGCGGATAGTCCTTGCATAGTTTTCAGAGACTGATAACTGATGTGGTAAGTTAAGGGTTTTTATCCTCGGGCGGAAGCCCTTTGGGAGTTTGCCCCGGATTTAGTTTGCAGTAGATGATGTTACCTATTGGAGCTAAAATGGATGGCCAATGGGCAAATTCATTGGGAGTCAACTGTAAGTGCTGAAAATGGTGGAGTCAGTTGTAAGTGCTGAGGAATGGTGGAGTCAGCTGTAAGTGCTGACGAATGTTGGGATCAGCTGTAAGTGCTGAAGAATGTGGGGTTTTAGCATGAGCCCGTACAATTTGGCCATGCTTGGTTTCAAGGAAAATGGATTGGCAAGGACTGTCAGTTAATGAAGGAGTATTGGTTATTGTTTAATTATTATTGTTGTGTTTGAATAAGAACAACAATAATAATGTGAGTAAAAATGTTAAATAAAGATGTGGTCTGTTATCCCCAAAAATAGATGTGTCTGCACTTATTTATGGATCACACCCTCTTCCTATGACATGTGATAAATGGGCTAAGACTTTAAGTAATCCTGTATCCCAACTAATTTTAAAAATATGTATTATTGCTAGTTTTTACAAATAACGTTCATATGTTTGATGTTTATATGTTCAAATAAATAATTTATAAACTGAATTTGCTCAATAAATATCTTTGATAAAACAAGAAAAGTCCTGTCTGTCTGTACACAAAGTACCTATAATATAAAAGTCTTGCAGTCTGCACACAGGGAATACTCATAGAATGTGGGTTTTTTTTCTTTCTTTTTCTTTCTTTCTTTCTTTCTTTCTTCTCTTTTCTCTTCTTTTCTTTTCTTTTCTTTTCTCTTCTCTCTCAAATAAATGCAATCTGTACATATAGTGCAATGTCTAATATACTCATTATCACATGAGACTAGCACTCTGTGCACTCAGTGCATTGTGGGATGCATTCATTATAATAGAATGGACTACAGATTAGTACATGCAGTGTATTTTGGCATATACTTACTTCAATGTAAAAGATTAGCAGGCTATAGCTGCAATGCATTCTGGGATATGGTCACTATAATATAAATAGATAGAAATGTGTAATATGTAACTCTCCTGTTGTCATGGTTGAATCAGAAGGATGTGGGGTACTAAAGCTCTGCACCTTTCCCCCATGGGCAGCTTGCAAACCCTCTCCTGTGAGCCTTTTGGCCCGGGAGGGGGTGGGGTACAGCAGCTCTGCACCTTGCTCCATGGCAGCCCTCACCGCTTCTCCTGTGAGCCTTTTGGCCCGGGAGTGGTTGGGGTACAGCAGCTCTGCACCTTGCCCCTTGAGCAGCTGCACCCCCCTCCTGTCTTTGGACATATGGGAGGGGGAGGGGGTATTGATGCTCTGCACCATGCCCCATGGCTGCTCTCCCCCCTCCTGTGAGCCTTTTGGCCCGGGAGGGGGAGGGGGTAAGAAAGCTCTACACCTTGCCCCATGGGCTGCCAAAACTCTCTCTGGTCTTTTGGCTGGAGAGGGGAGGGGTATTGAAGCTCTACACCTTGCCCCACAGGCTGCCCCCACCCCCTCCTGTGAGCCTTTTGGCCCGGGAGTGGGCGGGGTACTTAAGCTCTGCACCTTGTCCCCATTGGCTGTTCTCAGCCCATCCTATCATGTGACTAGGGAGGGGGTGGGGTACTGAAGCTCTGCACCTTGCCCCATGGCAGCCCTCCCCTCCTGTGAGCCTTTTGGCCCGGGAGGGGGTGGAGTACTGAAGCTCTGCACCTTTACCCCTTGGGCAGCTGCACCCCCCTCCTGTCTTTGGACATTTGGGAGGGGGAGGGGGTACTGATGCTCTGCACCATGCCCCATGGCTGCTCTCCCCCCTCCTGTGAGCCTTTTGGCCCGGGAGGGGGAGGGGGTACTGAAGCTCTACACCTTGCCCCACGGGCTGCCTTAACCCCCTCTCCCGTCTTTTGGCCGGAGAGGGGGCGGGGTACTGAAGCTCTACACCTTGCCCGACTGGCTGCTCTTGCCACCCCTCCCATCTTTCAACTTTTTGTACAAACAATAATAGATGTGCTGATACGTTTCAAAGAAGCTCTCTGTCCTTCTCCTGGGGAGAACAGAAATATGCTTCCTCTGTCTGTCGCCTTTTATCACTTCTCATATTATCCACTTCATTACCAAGTGGAAATGCACTAACTCCTTGTATATCATACGTAGCAAAGAAATAATAAACAATACATATTAAAATAAAATTAAAATCAATTGAAAAACATTTTAATATATATATATATATATATATATATATATATATATATATATATATGAGAATATAATAAAGTAGTTAAAGGGATAATAATGTTTCACAATAAAAACAGCAGCTCTAATTAATCATCATTGTATTCGGACCATGGAGAGTGTTATTTCAATACTGTCAGAGTTGTAGTACAAGAGTAATTGAATGATAAAGTATCCCCCTCCCTCCCCTTTTACTGATGTAACACTGCTCACCTCAGATGTGGAATCTGGTCACTTGACCAGACAGATCATAGCAAGGAACAATCTTCTTACTGTGAGAACAATGAAAGTCCTGCCTTCATTGACAGGTTTTTCTCTTATCTTAAAGGGATAGTTATGTTTCATAATAAAAGCAGCTCTAATTAATCATCATAGTATTTGGACTTTGGAGAGTGTTATTTCAATTCTGTCAGAGTTGCAGTTCAAGAATAATGGAATGATAAAGTATCCTCTTCCCGCCCCTTTTACTGATGTAACACTGCTCACCTAAGAGCAGCAGGGAGTGTCCAGGTAGACTGCAGAGAGGGACAATCTTCAATTAAGATAAGGGAAAAAGCTGAAAAAACTGTCAAAGGGGGCAGTAGAATATTGACCCCTGATGAGAGCTGTCTCGTCTATGGACTGGATTCCACATCTGAGGAGAGGGGGTTTATACTAGGTAAAAAGGGCGGGAGGGGGAAACTTTATCATTCAATTAATCTTGAACTACAACTTTCACAGTATTGATATAACACTCTCTATGACCCAAATACTATGACGATTAATTGGAGCTGCTGTTTTTGTGAAACATTACTATTACTTTAACTGAAGATTGTCCCTGTCTGCAATCTGCCTGGACACCACCCTGCTGCTCTAAGCTGAGAAGTTAAGTCAATAAAAGGGGCAGGAGGGGGATACTTTATCATTCAATTACTCTTGAACTACAACTCTGACAGTAATGAAATAGCACTCTCTATGGCTCAAATACTATGACGATTAATTGGAGCTGCTGTTTTTGTGAAACATTACTATCCCTTTAATATGAGAAGTGTTAACAGGGGACTGATATATACATATCTATCAGCTGCTTGAGAATGGGCTATATAGTCTGAAACACATCGCATTGGGCATTTTGTTTGGAGATACAGCGAGATTACCTGGTTACTTGGAATGCTGTTTGGATTATCAGTACTGGGAGTTTTTTATAATTGTTTTAGTATAGTAAATGCCTGATGATAGTGAATCACTAAAAATTAAGTTTAAGGGTCTTGCTATTACTGAAGTAAGTTCAGTAATATACCCTTGGGCGTATGCCATCAGGTCCAAAAGCTTTAGTCACCATAACATTTTCCAGTCTCTATTGGACTTTGTCCTCAGTAAGCCATGTACAGGATGGAGGGAATTCTCTGATTCTGTCTGTTTGTCCTTAGCCTGCCATTGTTGATTCCTTTGTATATACAGAAGAAAATAATATGTATAGGCCAGGTGTCAGTCATAACCTTACCCTCACTAATTAATTAATGTCTCATTTTAAAGAGGACCAATATCAACCTTAATCTTTTTGCCATTTTTATACTTGTAGAATTGTTTAGGATTTTTCTTGGTCTCTTTTGCAACACTAGTCTCATTTCAATCCTAACTAGCCTAATTGCTCGCTAGCAGATTCTATTAGAGTACATAGTTTTTGTTTTTTTATAAAAAAAAGTTTACTGATTCTTGAAGTGGCAAAACTGGAATTCAATGAAATCAAAAATTGCCAGGACTTTTGTAGAATAAACATTAGTGATTAAGGAAACTAGACACAGAAGCCAATCTATTTAAAGCTCAGTTACAGTATCACATAAATCAGGGGAAGAGCAGTGTAGTGCTGTGTCTGGAAGACGTTTCGCTTACTGTCTGGGATGTTTGAGCTAAGAAATTCCCCAGAAGGGACCGCAGGGTACTGGAGGGGAAGCATGTCATGAGGAGGGTTAAGGCATAGAGGAAGTGTGTGTGAGAGGGAGGAATAAAATGGAAAGGGTTTAAAGGGATAGTAATATTCCATTTTATCTTTATTTTATTTTGTAGGCATTAAAAAAACATGAAGAACGATATAAGTCTTCTCTCTCAAACCTTTATGGTTTGAGAGATATTCACAAGAAAAGTTTCCTCTCCTGCCCCTTTTTCAAAGTGTAAGCCATCTCTTCTCAGAGATTGTAAGACCAGACAGATAACAGCAGGGGACAATCTTCTTCTTATGAAAACAATGAAGGCCCTGCCCCCTTGACAAGTTTTTCAGGTTTTTCCCTTATCTTAATTAAAGATTGTCCCTCTCTGCAGTCTACCTGGTACCTCCCTTCTGCTCTGGCTGAGCAGTGTTACATCAGTAAAAGGGGCGGGAGGGGGATACTTTGTCATTGAATTACTCTTGAACTACAATTCTGACAGAATTGAAATCACACTCTCCAAAGTCCAAATACTATGATGATTAATTAGAGCTGCTTTTATTATGAAACATTACTATCCCTTTAAAAGGCGCTAGAGACAGGAAGTGGGCTGTTGTGTGGAAGAAGAAAGGACAGAGGAAGCGTCCCTTCCTCCCGTCCCTATTATGGTGTGGCTGTGTGTCTATGCCCGGCGGATAGTCCTTGCATAGTTTTCAGAGACTGATAACTGATGTGGTAAGTTAAGGGTTTTTATCCTCGGGCGGAAGCCCTTTGGGAGTTTGCCCCGGATTTAGTTTGCAGTAGATGATGTTACCTATTGGAGCTAAAATGGATGGCCAATGGGCAAATTCATTGGGAGTCAACTGTAAGTGCTGAAAATGGTGGAGTCAGTTGTAAGTGCTGAGGAATGGTGGAGTCAGCTGTAAGTGCTGACGAATGTTGGGATCAGCTGTAAGTGCTGAAGAATGTGGGGTTTTAGCATGAGCCCGTAGAATTTGGCCATGCTTGGTTTCAAGGAAAATGGATTGGCAAGGACTGTCAGTTAATGAAGGAGTATTGGTTATTGTTTAATTATTATTGTTGTGTTTGAATAAGAACAACAATAATAATGTGAGTAAAAATGTTAAATAAAGATGTGGTCTGTTATCCCCAAAAATAGATATGTCTGCACTTATTTATGGATCACACCCTCTTCCTATGACATGTGATAAATGGGCTAAGACTTTAAGTAATCCTGTATCCCAACTAATTTTAAAAATATGTATTATTGCTAGTTTTTACAAATAACGTTCATATGTTTGATGTTTATATGTTCAAATAAATAATTTATAAACTGAATTTGCTCAATAAATATCTTTGATAAAACAAGAAAAGTCCTGTCTGTCTGTACACAAAGTACCTATAATATAAAAGTCTTGCAGTCTGCACACAGGGAATACTCATAGAATGTGGGTTTTTTTTTTTTCTTTCTTTCTTTTTCTTTCTTTCTTTCTTTCTTTCTTTCTTTCTTTCTTTCTTTCTTCTCTTTTCTCTTCTTTTCTTTTCTTTTCTTTTCTCTTCTCTCTCAAATAAATGCAATCTGTACATATAGTGCAATGTCTAATATACTCATTATCACATGAGACTAGCACTCTGTGCACTCAGTGCATTGTGGGATGCATTCATTATAATAGAATGGACTACAGATTAGTACATGCAGTGTATTTTGGCATATACTTACTTCAATGTAAAAGATTAGCAGGCTATAGCTGCAATGCATTCTGGGATATGGTCACTATAATATAAATAGATAGAAATGTGTAATATGTAACTCTCCTGTTGTCATGGTTGAATCAGAAGGATGTGGGGTACTAAAGCTCTGCACCTTTCCCCCATGGGCAGCTTGCAAACCCTCTCCTGTGAGCCTTTTGGCCCGGGAGGGGGTGGGGTACAGCAGCTCTGCACCTTGCTCCATGGCAGCCCTCACCGCTTCTCCTGTGAGCCTTTTGGCCCGGGAGTGGTTGGGGTACAGCAGCTCTGCACCTTGCCCCTTGAGCAGCTGCACCCCCCTCCTGTCTTTGGACATATGGGAGGGGGAGGGGGTATTGATGCTCTGCACCATGCCCCATGGCTGCTCTCCCCCCTCCTGTGAGCCTTTTGGCCCGGGAGGGGGAGGGGGTAAGAAAGCTCTACACCTTGCCCCATGGGCTGCCAAAACTCTCTCTGGTCTTTTGGCTGGAGAGGGGAGGGGTATTGAAGCTCTACACCTTGCCCCACAGGCTGCCCCCACCCCCTCCTGTGAGCCTTTTGGCCCGGGAGTGGGCGGGGTACTTAAGCTCTGCACCTTGTCCCCATTGGCTGTTCTCAGCCCATCCTATCATGTGACTAGGGAGGGGGTGGGGTACTGAAGCTCTGCACCTTGCCCCATGGCAGCCCTCCCCTCCTGTGAGCCTTTTGGCCCGGGAGGGGGTGGAGTACTGAAGCTCTGCACCTTTACCCCTTGGGCAGCTGCACCCCCCTCCTGTCTTTGGACATTTGGGAGGGGGAGGGGGTACTGATGCTCTGCACCATGCCCCATGGCTGCTCTCCCCCCTCCTGTGAGCCTTTTGGCCCGGGAGGGGGAGGGGGTACTGAAGCTCTACACCTTGCCCCACGGGCTGCCTTAACCCCCTCTCCCGTCTTTTGGCCGGAGAGGGGGCGGGGTACTGAAGCTCTACACCTTGCCCCACTGGCTGCTCTTGCCACCCCTCCCATCTTTCAACTTTTTGTACAAACAATAATAGATGTGCTGATACGTTTCAAAGAAGCTCTCTGTCCTTCTCCTGGGGAGAACAGAAATATGCTTCCTCTGTCTGTCGCCTTTTATCACTTCTCATATTATCCACTTCATTACCAAGTGGAAATGCACTAACTCCTTGTATATCATACGTAGCAAAGAAATAATAAACAATACATATTAAAATAAAATTAAAATCAATTGAAAAACATTTTAATATATATATATATATATATATATATATATATATGTGAGAATATAATAAAGTAGTTAAAGGGATAATAATGTTTCACAATAAAAACAGCAGCTCTAATTAATCATCATTGTATTCGGACCATGGAGAGTGTTATTTCAATACTGTCAGAGTTGTAGTACAAGAGTAATTGAATGATAAAGTATCCCCCTCCCTCCCCTTTTACTGATGTAACACTGCTCACCTCAGATGTGGAATCTGGTCACTTGACCAGACAGATCATAGCAAGGAACAATCTTCTTACTGTGAGAACAATGAAAGTCCTGCCTTCATTGACAGGTTTTTCTCTTATCTTAAAGGGATAGTTATGTTTCATAATAAAAGCAGCTCTAATTAATCATCATAGTATTTGGACTTTGGAGAGTGTTATTTCAATTCTGTCAGAGTTGCAGTTCAAGAATAATGGAATGATAAAGTATCCTCTTCCCGCCCCTTTTACTGATGTAACACTGCTCACCTAAGAGCAGCAGGGAGTGTCCAGGTAGACTGCAGAGAGGGACAATCTTCAATTAAGATAAGGGAAAAAGCTGAAAAAACTGTCAAAGGGGGCAGTAGAATATTGACCCCTGATGAGAGCTGTCTCGTCTATGGACTGGATTCCACATCTGAGGAGAGGGGGTTTATACTAGGTAAAAAGGGCGGGAGGGGGAAACTTTATCATTCAATTACTCTTGAACTACAACTTTCACATTATTGATATAACACTCTCCATGACCCAAATACTATGACGATTAATTGGAGCTGCTGTTTTTGTGAAACATTACTATTACTTTAACTGAAGATTGTCCCTGTCTGCAATCTGCCTGGACACCACCCTGCTGCTCTAAGCTGAGAAGTTAAGTCAATAAAAGGGGCAGGAGGGGGATACTTTATCATTCAATTACTCTTGAACTACAACTCTGACAGTAATGAAATAGCACTCTCTATGGCTCAAATACTATGACGATTAATTGGAGCTGCTGTTTTTGTGAAACATTACTATCCCTTTAATATGAGAAGTGTTAACAGGGGACTGATATATACATATCTATCAGCTGCTTGAGAATGGGCTATATAGTCTGAAACACATCGCATTGGGCATTTTGTTTGGAGATACAGTGAGATTACCTGGTTACTTGGAATGCTGTTTGGATTATCAGTACTGGGAGTTTCTTATAATTGTTTTAGTATAGTAAATGCCTGATGATAGTGAATCACTAAAAATTGAGTTTAAGGGTCTTGCTATTACTGAAGTAAGTTCAGTAATATACCCTTGGGCGTATGCCATCAGGTCCAAAAGCTTTAGTCACCATAACATTTTCCAGTCTCTATTGGACTTTGTCCTCAGTAAGCCATGTACAGGATGGAGGGAATTCTCTGATTCTGTCTGTTTGTCCTTAGCCTGCCATTGTTGATTCCTTTGTATATACAGAAGAAAATAATATGTATAGGCCAGGTGTCAGTCATAACCTTGCCCTCACTAATTAATTAATGTCTCATTTTAAAGAGGACCAATATCAACCTTAATCTTTTTGCCATTTTTATACTTGTAGAATTGTTTAGGATTTTTCTTGGTCTCTTTTGCAATACTATTCTCATTTCAATCCTAACTAGCCTAATTGCTCGCTAGCAGATTCTATTAGAGTACATAGTTTTTGTTTTTTTATAAAAAAAAGTTTACTGATTCTTGAAGTGGCAAAACTGGAATTCAATGAAATCAAAAATTGCCAGGACTTTTGTAGAATAAACATTAGTGATTAAGGAAACTAGACACAGAAACCAATCTATTTAAAGCTCAGTTACAGTATCACATAAATCAGGGGAAGAGCAGTGTAGTGCTGTGTCTGGAAGACGTTTCGCTTACTGTCTGGGATGTTTGAGCTAAGAAATTCCCCAGAAGGGACCGCAGGGTACTGGAGGGGAAGCATGTCATGAGGAGGGTTAAGGCATAGAGGAAGTGTGTGTGAGAGGGAGGAATAAAATGGAAAGGGTTTAAAGGGATAGTAATACTCCATTTTATCTTTATTTTATTTTGTAGGCATTAAAAAAACATGAAGAACGATATAAGTCTTCTCTCTCAAACCTTTATGGTTTGAGAGATATTCACAAGAAAAGTTTCCTCTCCTGCCCCTTTTTCAAAGTGTAAGCCATCTCTTCTCAGAGATTGTAAGACCAGACAGATAACAGCAGGGGACAATCTTCTTCTTATGAAAACAATGAAGGCCCTGCCCCCTTGACAAGTTTTTCAGGTTTTTCCCTTATCTTAATTAAAGATTGTCCCTCTCTGCAGTCTACCTGGTACCTCCCTTCTGCTCTGGCTGAGCAGTGTTACATCAGTAAAAGGGGCGGGAGGGGGATACTTTGTCATTGAATTACTCTTGAACTACAATTCTGACAGAATTGAAATCACACTCTCCAAAGTCCAAATACTATGATGATTAATTAGAGCTGCTTTTATTATGAAACATTACTATCCCTTTAAAAGGCGCTAGAGACAGGAAGTGGGCTGTTGTGTGGAAGAAGAAAGGACAGAGGAAGCGTCCCTTCCTCCCGTCCCTATTATGGTGTGGCTGTGTGTCTATGCCCGGCGGATAGTCCTTGCATAGTTTTCAGAGACTGATAACTGATGTGGTAAGTTAAGGGTTTTTATCCTCGGGCGGAAGCCCTTTGGGAGTTTGCCCCGGACTTAGTTTGCAGTAGATGATGTTACCTATTGGAGCTAAAATGGATGGCCAATGGGCAAATTCATTGGGAGTCAACTGTAAGTGCTGAAAATGGTGGAGTCAGTTGTAAGTGCTGAGGAATGGTGGAGTCAGCTGTAAGTGCTGACGAATGTTGGGATCAGCTGTAAGTGCTGAAGAATGTGGGGTTTTAGCATGAGCCCGTACAATTTGGCCATGCTTGGTTTCAAGGAAAATGGATTGTCAAGGACTGTCAGTTAATGAAGGAGTATTGGTTATTGTTTAATTATTATTGTTGTGTTTGAATAAGAACAACAATAATAATGTGAGTAAAAATGTTAAATAAAGATGTGGTCTGTTATCCCCAAAAATAGATGTGTCTGCACTTATTTATGGATCACACCCTCTTCCTATGACATGTGATAAATGGGCTAAGACTTTAAGTAATCCTGTATCCCAACTAATTTTAAAAATATGTATTATTGCTAGTTTTTACAAATAACGTTCATATGTTTGATGTTTATATGTTCAAAT
This sequence comes from Rhinophrynus dorsalis, assembly GCA_037306005.1. NCBI lineage: Eukaryota > Metazoa > Chordata > Amphibia > Anura > Rhinophrynidae > Rhinophrynus > Rhinophrynus dorsalis. The sequence continues at coordinate 22,168,943 of CM074727.1, read as the reverse complement.
AAATAATTTATAAACTGAATTTGCTCAATAAATATCTTTGATAAAACAAGAAAAGTCCTGTCTGTCTGTACACAAAGTACCTATAATATAAAAGTCTTGCAGTCTGCACACAGGGAATACTCATAGAATGTGGGTTTCTTTCTTTCTTTCTTTCTTTCTTTCTTTCTTTCTTTCTTTCTTTCTTTCTTTCTTTCTTTCTTCTCTTTTCTCTTCTTTTCTTTTCTTTTCTCTTCTCTCTCAAATAAATGCAATCTGTACATATAGTGCAATGTCTAATATACGCATTATCACATGAGACTAGCACTCTGTGCACTCAGTGCATTGTGGGATGCATTCATTATAATAGAATGGACTACAGATTAGTACATGCAGTGTATTTTGGCATATACTTACTTCAATGTAAAAGATTAGCAGGCTATAGCTGCAATGCATTCTGGGATATGGTCACTATAATATAAATAGATAGAAATGTGTAATATGTAACTCTCCTGTTGTCATGGTTGAATCAAAAGGATGTGGGGTACTAAAGCTCTGCACCTTTCCCCCATGGGCAGCTTGCAAACCCTCTCCTGTGAGCCTTTTGGCCCGGGAGGGGGTGGGGTATTGAAGCTCTGCACCTTGCCCCTTGGCAGCCCTCACCGCTTCTCCTGTGAGCCTTTTGGCCCGGGAGTGGTTGGGGTACAGCAGCTCTGCACCTTGCCCCTTGAGCAGCTGCACCCCCCTCCTGTCTTTGGACATATGGGAGGGGGAGGGGGTATTGATGCTCTGCACCATGCCCCATGGCTGCTCTCCCCCCTCCTGTGAGCCTTTTGGCCCGGGAGGGGGAGGGGGTAAGAAAGCTCTACACCTTGCCCCATGGGCTGCCAAAACTCTCTCTGGTCTTTTGGCTGGAGAGGGGAGGGGTATTGAAGCTCTACACCTTGCCCCACAGGCTGCCCCCACCCCCTCCTGTGAGCCTTTTGGCCCGGGAGTGGGCGGGGTACTTAAGCTCTGCACCTTGTCCCCATTGGCTGTTCTCAGCCCATCCTATCATGTGACTAGGGAGGGGGTGGGATACTGAAGCTCTGCACCTTGCCCCATGGCAGCCCTCCCCTCCTGTGAGCCTTTTGGCCCGGGAGGGGGTGGAGTACTGAAGCTCTGCACCTTTACCCCTTGGGCAGCTGCACCCCCCTCCTGTCTTTGGACATTTGGGAGGGGGAGGGGGTACTGATGCTCTGCACCATGCCCCATGGCTGCTCTCCCCCCTCCTGTGAGCCTTTTGGCCCGGGAGGGGGAGGGGGTACTGAAGCTCTACACCTTGCCCCACGGGCTGCCTTAACCCCCTCTCCCGTCTTTTGGCCGGAGAGGGGGCGGGGTACTGAAGCTCTACACCTTGCCCCACTGGCTGCTCTTGCCACCCCTCCCATCTTTCAACTTTTTGTACAAACAATAATAGATGTGCTGATACGTTTCAAAGAAGCTCTCTGTCCTTCTCCTGGGGAGAACAGAAATATGCTTCCTCTGTCTGTCGCCTTTTATCACTTCTCATATTATCCACTTCATTACCAAGTGGAAATGCACTAACTCCTTGTATATCATACGTAGCAAAGAAATAATAAACAATACATATTAAAATAAAATTAAAATCAATTGAAAAACATTTTAATATATATATATATATATATATATATATGAGAATATAATAAAGTAGTTAAAGGGATAATAATGTTTCACAATAAAAACAGCAGCTCTAATTAATCATTATTGTATTCGGACCATGGAGAGTGTTATTTCAATACTGTCAGAGTTGTAGTACAAGAGTAATTGAATGATAAAGTATCCCCCTCCCTCCCCTTTTACTGATGTAACACTGCTCACCTCAGATGTGGAATCTGGTCACTTGACCAGACAGATCATAGCAAGGAACAATCTTCTTACTGTGAGAACAATGAAAGTCCTGCCTTCATTGACAGGTTTTTCTCTTATCTTAAAGGGATAGTTATGTTTCATAATAAAAGCAGCTCTAATTAATCATCATAGTATTTGGACTTTGGAGAGTGTTATTTCAATTCTGTCAGAGTTGCAGTTCAAGAATAATGGAATGATAAAGTATCCTCTTCCCGCCCCTTTTACTGATGTAACACTGCTCACCTAAGAGCAGCAGGGAGTGTCCAGGTAGACTGCAGAGAGGGACAATCTTCAATTAAGATAAGGGAAAAAGCTGAAAAAACTGTCAAAGGGGGCAGTAGAATATTGACCCCTGATGAGAGCTGTCTCGTCTATGGACTGGATTCCACATCTGAGGAGAGGGGGTTTATACTAGGTAAAAAGGGCGGGAGGGGGAAACTTTATCATTCAATTACTCTTGAACTACAACTTTCACATTATTGATATAACACTCTCCATGACCCAAATACTATGACGATTAATTGGAGCTGCTGTTTTTGTGAAACATTACTATTACTTTAACTGAAGATTGTCCCTGTCTGCAATCTGCCTGGACACCACCCTGCTGCTCTAAGCTGAGAAGTTAAGTCAATAAAAGGGGCAGGAGGGGGATACTTTATCATTCAATTACTCTTGAACTACAACTCTGACAGTAATGAAATAGCACTCTCTATGGCTCAAATACTATGACGATTAATTGGAGCTGCTGTTTTTGTGAAACATTACTATCCCTTTAATATGAGAAGTGTTAACAGGGGACTGATATATACATATCTATCAGCTGCTTGAGAATGGGCTATATAGTCTGAAACACATCGCATTGGGCATTTTGTTTGGAGATACAGTGAGATTACCTGGTTACTTGGAATGCTGTTTGGATTATCAGTACTGGGAGTTTTTTATAATTGTTTTAGTACAGTAAATGCCTGATGATAGTGAATCACTAAAAATTGAGTTTAAGGGTCTTGCTATTACTGAAGTAAGTTCAGTAATATACCCTTGGGCGTATGCCATCAGGTCCAAAAGCTTTAGTCACCATAACATTTTCCAGTCTCTATTGGACTTTGTCCTCAGTAAGCCATGTACAGGATGGAGGGAATTCTCTGATTCTGTCTGTTTGTCCTTAGCCTGCCATTGTTGATTCCTTTGTATATACAGAAGAAAATAATATGTATAGGCCAGGTGTCAGTCATAACCTTACCCTCACTAATTAATTAATGTCTCATTTTAAAGAGGACCAATATCAACCTTAATCTTTTTGCCATTTTTATACTTGTAGAATTGTTTAGGATTTTTCTTGGTCTCTTTTGCAACACTATTCTCATTTCAATCCTAACTAGCCTAATTGCTCGCTAGCAGATTCTATTAGAGTACATAGTTTTTGTTTTTTTATAAAAAAAAGTTTACTGATTCTTGAAGTGGCAAAACTGGAATTCAATGAAATCAAAAATTGCCAGGACTTTTGTAGAATAAACATTAGTGATTAAGGAAACTAGACACAGAAACCAATCTATTTAAAGCTCAGTTACAGTATCACATAAATCAGGGGAAGAGCAGTGTAGTGCTGTGTCTGGAAGACGTTTCGCTTACTGTCTGGGATGTTTGAGCTAAGAAATTCCCCAGAAGGGACCGCAGGGTACTGGAGGGGAAGCATGTCATGAGGAGGGTTAAGGCATAGAGGAAGTGTGTGTGAGAGGGAGGAATAAAATGGAAAGGGTTTAAAGGGATAGTAATACTCCATTTTATCTTTATTTTATTTTGTAGGCATTAAAAAAACATGAAGAACGATATAAGTCTTCTCTCTCAAACCTTTATGGTTTGAGAGATATTCACAAGAAAAGTTTCCTCTCCTGCCCCTTTTTCAAAGTGTAAGCCATCTCTTCTCAGAGATTGTAAGACCAGACAGATAACAGCAGGGGACAATCTTCTTCTTATGAAAACAATGAAGGCCCTGCCCCCTTGACAAGTTTTTCAGGTTTTTCCCTTATCTTAATTAAAGATTGTCCCTCTCTGCAGTCTACCTGGTACCTCCCTTCTGCTCTGGCTGAGCAGTGTTACATCAGTAAAAGGGGCGGGAGGGGGATACTTTGTCATTGAATTACTCTTGAACTACAATTCTGACAGAATTGAAATCACACTCTCCAAAGTCCAAATACTATGATGATTAATTAGAGCTGCTTTTATTATGAAACATTACTATCCCTTTAAAAGGCGCTAGAGACAGGAAGTGGGCTGTTGTGTGGAAGAAGAAAGGACAGAGGAAGCGTCCCTTCCTCCCGTCCCTATTATGGTGTGGCTGTGTGTCTATGCCCGGCGGATAGTCCTTGCATAGTTTTCAGAGACTGATAACTGATGTGGTAAGTTAAGGGTTTTTATCCTCGGGCGGAAGCCCTTTGGGAGTTTGCCCCGGACTTAGTTTGCAGTAGATGATGTTACCTATTGGAGCTAAAATGGATGGCCAATGGGCAAATTCATTGGGAGTCAACTGTAAGTGCTGAAAATGGTGGAGTCAGTTGTAAGTGCTGAGGAATGGTGGAGTCAGCTGTAAGTGCTGACGAATGTTGGGATCAGCTGTAAGTGCTGAAGAATGTGGGGTTTTAGCATGAGCCCGTACAATTTGGCCATGCTTGGTTTCAAGGAAAATGGATTGTCAAGGACTGTCAGTTAATGAAGGAGTATTGGTTATTGTTTAATTATTATTGTTGTGTTTGAATAAGAACAACAATAATAATGTGAGTAAAAATGTTAAATAAAGATGTGGTCTGTTATCCCCAAAAATAGATGTGTCTGCACTTATTTATGGATCACACCCTCTTCCTATGACATGTGATAAATGGGCTAAGACTTTAAGTAATCCTGTATCCCAACTAATTTTAAAAATATGTATTATTGCTAGTTTTTACAAATAACGTTCATATGTTTGATGTTTATATGTTCAAATAAATAATTTATAAACTGAATTTGCTCAATAAATATCTTTGATAAAACAAGAAAAGTCCTGTCTGTCTGTACACAAAGTACCTATAATATAAAAGTCTTGCAGTCTGCACACAGGGAATACTCATAGAATGTGGGTTTCTTTCTTTCTTTCTTTCTTTCTTTCTTTCTTTCTTTCTTTCTTTCTTTCTTTTTCTTTCTTTCTTTCTTCTCTTTTCTCTTCTTTTCTTTTCTTTTCTCTTCTCTCTCAAATAAATGCAATCTGTACATATAGTGCAATGTCTAATATACGCATTATCACATGAGACTAGCACTCTGTGCACTCAGTGCATTGTGGGATGCATTCATTATAATAGAATGGACTACAGATTAGTACATGCAGTGTATTTTGGCATATACTTACTTCAATGTAAAAGATTAGCAGGCTATAGCTGCAATGCATTCTGGGATATGGTCACTATAATATAAATAGATAGAAATGTGTAATATGTAACTCTCCTGTTGTCATGGTTGAATCAAAAGGATGTGGGGTACTAAAGCTCTGCACCTTTCCCCCATGGGCAGCTTGCAAACCCTCTCCTGTGAGCCTTTTGGCCCGGGAGGGGGTGGGGTATTGAAGCTCTGCACCTTGCCCCTTGGCAGCCCTCACCGCTTCTCCTGTGAGCCTTTTGGCCCGGGAGTGGTTGGGGTACAGCAGCTCTGCACCTTGCCCCATGAGCAGCTGCACCCCCCTCCTGTCTTTGGACATATGGGAGGGGGAGGGGGTATTGATGCTCTGCACCATGCCCCATGGCTGCTCTCCCCCCTCCTGTGAGCCTTTTGGCCCGGGAGGGGGAGGGGGTAAGAAAGCTCTACACCTTGCCCCATGGGCTGCCAAAACTCTCTCTGGTCTTTTGGCTGGAGAGGGGAGGGGTATTGAAGCTCTACACCTTGCCCCACAGGCTGCCCCCACCCCCTCCTGTGAGCCTTTTGGCCCGGGAGTGGGCGGGGTACTTAAGCTCTGCACCTTGTCCCCATTGGCTGTTCTCAGCCCATCCTATCATGTGACTAGGGAGGGGGTGGGGTACTGAAGCTCTGCACCTTGCCCCATGGCAGCCCTCCCCTCCTGTGAGCCTTTTGGCCCGGGAGGGGGTGGAGTACTGAAGCTCTGCACCTTTACCCCTTGGGCAGCTGCACCCCCCCTCCTGTCTTTGGACATTTGGGAGGGGGAGGGGGTACTGATGCTCTGCACCATGCCCCATGGCTGCTCTCCCCCCTCCTGTGAGCCTTTTGGCCCGGGAGGGGGAGGGGGTACTGAAGCTCTACACCTTGCCCCACGGGCTGCCTTAACCCCCTCTCCCGTCTTTTGGCCGGAGAGGGGGCGGGGTACTGAAGCTCTACACCTTGCCCCACTGGCTGCTCTTGCCACCCCTCCCATCTTTCAACTTTTTGTACAAACAATAATAGATGTGCTGATACGTTTCAAAGAAGCTCTCTGTCCTTCTCCTGGGGAGAACAGAAATATGCTTCCTCTGTCTGTCGCCTTTTATCACTTCTCATATTATCCACTTCATTACCAAGTGGAAATGCACTAACTCCTTGTATATCATACGTAGCAAAGAAATAATAAACAATACATATTAAAATAAAATTAAAATCAATTGAAAAACATTTTAATATATATATATATATATATATATATATATATATGAGAATATAATAAAGTAGTTAAAGGGATAGTAATGTTTCACAAAAACAGCAGCTCCAATTAATCATCATTGTATTTGGGCCATGGAGGGTGTTATTTCAATACTGTCAGAGTTGTAGTGCAAGGGTAATTGAATGATAAAGTATCCCCCTCCCGCCCCTTTTACTGATGTAACACTGCTCACCTCAGATGTGGAATCTGGTCACTTGACCAGACAAATCATAGCAAGGAACAATCTTCTTACTGTGAGAACAATGAAAGTCCTGCCTTCATTGACAGGTTTTTCCCTTATCTTAAAGGGATAGTTATGTTTCATAATAAAAGCAGCTCTAATTAATCATCATAGTATTTGGGCCTTGGAGAGTGTTATTTCAATTCTGTCAGAGTTGCAGTTCAAGAATAATCGAATGATAAAGTATCCTCTTCCCGCCCCTTTTACTGATGTAACACTGCTCACCTAAGAGCAGCAGGGAGTGTCCAGGTAGATTGCAGAGAGGGACAATCTTCAATTAAGATAAGGGAAAAAGCTGAAAAAACTGTCAAAGGGGGCAGTAGAATATTGACCCTTGATGTGAGCTGTCTTGTCTATGGACTGGATTCCACATCTGAGGAGAGGGGGCTTACACTAGGTAAAAAGGGCGGGAGGGGGAAACTTTAGCATTCAATTACTCTTGAACTGCAACTCTCACAGTATTGAAATAACACTCTCCATGGCCAAAATACTATGACGATTAATTGGAGCTGCTGTTTTTGTTAAACATTACTATTACTTTAACTGAAGATTGTCCCTCTCTGCAATCTGCCCAGACACCACCCTGCTGCTCTAAGCTGAGAAGTTACATCAGTAAAAGGGGCAGGAGGGGGACACTTTATCATTCAATTACTCTTGAACTACAACTCTGACAGGAATGAAATAGCACTCTCTGTGGCTCAAATACTATGACGATTAATTGGAGCTGCTGTTTTTGTGAAACATTACTATCACTTTGATTGAAGATTGTCCCTCTCTGTAATCTGCCTGGACACCACCCTGCTGCTCAGAGATTGTAAGACCAGACAGATAACAGCAGGGGACAATCTTCTTCCTATGAAAACAATGAAGGCCCTGCCCCCCTTGACAAGTTTTTCAGGTTTTTCCCTTATCTTAATTGAAGATTGTCCCACTCTGCAGTCTACCTGGCACCTCTCTTCTGCTCTGGCTGAGCAGTGTTACATCAGTAAAAGGGGCAGGAGGGGGATACTTTGTCATTGAATTACTCTTGAATTACAACTCTGACAGAATTGAAATAACACTCTCCAAAGTCCAAATACTATGATGATTAATTAGAGCTGCTTTTATTATGAAACATTACTATCCCTTTAAAAGGCGCTAGAGACAAGAAGTGGGCTGTTGTGTGGAAGAAGAAAGGACAGAGGAAGCGTCCCTCCCTCCCGTCCCTATTATGGTGTGGCTGTGTGTCTATGCCCGGCGGATAGTCCTTGCATGGTTTTCAGAGACTGATAACTGATGTGGTAAGTTAAGGGTTTTTATCCTCGGGCGGAAGCCCTTTGGGAGTTTGCCCCGGACCAAGGTCTCAGAAGATGACATTACCTATTGGAGCTAAAGTGGATGGCCAATGGGTAAATTCATTGGGAGTCAGCTGTAAGTGCTGAAAATGGTGGAGTCAGTTGTAAGTGCTGAGGAATGGTGGAGTCAGCTGTAAGTGCTGACGAATGTTGGGATCAGCTGTAAGTGCTGAAGAATGTGGGGTTTTAGCATGAGCCCGTACAATTTGGCCATGCTTGGTTTCAAGGAAAATGGATTGTCAAGGACTGTCAGTTAATGAAGGAGTATTGGTTATTGTTTAATTATTATTGTTGTGTTTGAATAAGAACAACAATAATAATGTGAGTAAAAATGTTAAATAAAGATGTGGTCTGTTATCCCCAAAAATAGATGTGTCTGCACTTATTTATGGATCACACCCTCTTCCTATGACATGTGATAAATGGGCTAAGACTTTAAGTAATCCTGTATCCCAACTAATTTTAAAAATATGTATTATTGCTAGTTTTTACAAATAACGTTCATATGTTTGATGTTTATATGTTCAAATAAATAATTTATAAACTGAATTTGCTCAATAAATATCTTTGATAAAACAAGAAAAGTCCTGTCTGTCTGTACACAAAGTACCTATAATATAAAAGTCTTGCAGTCTGCACACAGGGAATACTCATAGAATGTGGGTTTCTTTCTTTCTTTCTTTCTTTCTTTCTTTCTTTCTTTCTTTCTTTCTTTCTTTCTTTCTTTCTTCTCTTTTCTCTTCTTTTCTTTTCTTTTCTCTTCTCTCTCAAATAAATGCAATCTGTACATATAGTGCAATGTCTAATATACGCATTATCACATGAGACTAGCACTCTGTGCACTCAGTGCATTGTGGGATGCATTCATTATAATAGAATGGACTACAGATTAGTACATGCAGTGTATTTTGGCATATACTTACTTCAATGTAAAAGATTAGCAGGCTATAGCTGCAATGCATTCTGGGATATGGTCACTATAATATAAATAGATAGAAATGTGTAATATGTAACTCTCCTGTTGTCATGGTTGAATCAAAAGGATGTGGGGTACTAAAGCTCTGCACCTTTCCCCCCATGGGCAGCTTGCAAACCCTCTCCTGTGAGCCTTTTGGCCCGGGAGGGGGTGGGGTATTGAAGCTCTGCACCTTGCCCCTTGGCAGCCCTCACCGCTTCTCCTGTGAGCCTTTTGGCCCGGGAGTGGTTGGGGTACAGCAGCTCTGCACCTTGCCCCTTGAGCAGCTGCACCCCCCTCCTGTCTTTGGACATATGGGAGGGGGAGGGGGTATTGATGCTCTGCACCATGCCCCATGGCTGCTCTCCCCCCTCCTGTGAGCCTTTTGGCCCGGGAGGGGGAGGGGGTAAGAAAGCTCTACACCTTGCCCCATGGGCTGCCAAAACTCTCTCTGGTCTTTTGGCTGGAGAGGGGAGGGGTATTGAAGCTCTACACCTTGCCCCACAGGCTGCCCCCACCCCTTCCTGTGAGCCTTTTGGCCCGGGAGTGGGCGGGGTACTTAAGCTCTGCACCTTGTCCCCATTGGCTGTTCTCAGCCCATCCTATCATGTGACTAGGGAGGGGGTGGGGTACTGAAGCTCTGCACCTTGCCCCATGGCAGCCCTCCCCTCCTGTGAGCCTTTTGGCCCGGGAGGGGGTGGAGTACTGAAGCTCTGCACCTTTACCCCTTGGGCAGCTGCACCCCCCTCCTGTCTTTGGACATTTGGGAGGGGGAGGGGGTACTGATGCTCTGCACCATGCCCCATGGCTGCTCTCCCCCCTCCTGTGAGCCTTTTGGCCCGGGAGGGGGAGGGGGTACTGAAGCTCTACACCTTGCCCCACGGGCTGCCTTAACCCCCTCTCCCGTCTTTTGGCCGGAGAGGGGGCGGGGTACTGAAGCTCTACACCTTGCCCCACTGGCTGCTCTTGCCACCCCTCCCATCTTTCAACTTTTTGTACAAATAATAATAGATGTGCTGATACGTTTCAAAGAAGCTCTCTGTCCTTCTCCTGGGGAGAACAGAAATATGCTTCCTCTGTCTGTCGCCTTTTATCACTTCTCATATTATCCACTTCATTACCAAGTGGAAATGCACTAACTCCTTGTATATCATACGTAGCAAAGAAATAATAAACAATACATATTAAAATAAAATTAAAATCAATTGAAAAACATTTTAATATATATATATATATATATATATATGAGAATATAATAAAGTAGTTAAAGGGATAATAATGTTTCACAATAAAAACAGCAGCTCTAATTAATCATTATTGTATTCGGACCATGGAGAGTGTTATTTCAATACTGTCAGAGTTGTAGTACAAGAGTAATTGAATGATAAAGTATCCCCCTCCCTCCCCTTTTACTGATGTAACACTGCTCACCTCAGATGTGGAATCTGGTCACTTGACCAGACAGATCATAGCAAGGAACAATCTTCTTACTGTGAGAACAATGAAAGTCCTGCCTTCATTGACAGGTTTTTCTCTTATCTTAAAGGGATAGTTATGTTTCATAATAAAAGCAGCTCTAATTAATCATCATAGTATTTGGACTTTGGAGAGTGTTATTTCAATTCTGTCAGAGTTGCAGTTCAAGAATAATGGAATGATAAAGTATCCTCTTCCCGCCCCTTTTACTGATGTAACACTGCTCACCTAAGAGCAGCAGGGAGTGTCCAGGTAGACTGCAGAGAGGGACAATCTTCAATTAAGATAAGGGAAAAAGCTGAAAAAACTGTCAAAGGGGGCAGTAGAATATTGACCCCTGATGAGAGCTGTCTCGTCTATGGACTGGATTCCACATCTGAGGAGAGGGGGTTTATACTAGGTAAAAAGGGCGGGAGGGGGAAACTTTATCATTCAATTACTCTTGAACTACAACTTTCACATTATTGATATAACACTCTCCATGACCCAAATACTATGACGATTAATTGGAGCTGCTGTTTTTGTGAAACATTACTATTACTTTAACTGAAGATTGTCCCTGTCTGCAATCTGCCTGGACACCACCCTGCTGCTCTAAGCTGAGAAGTTAAGTCAATAAAAGGGGCAGGAGGGGGATACTTTATCATTCAATTACTCTTGAACTACAACTCTGACAGTAATGAAATAGCACTCTCTATGGCTCAAATACTATGACGATTAATTGGAGCTGCTGTTTTTGTGAAACATTACTATCCCTTTAATATGAGAAGTGTTAACAGGGGACTGATATATACATATCTATCAGCTGCTTGAGAATGGGCTATATAGTCTGAAACACATCGCATTGGGCATTTTGTTTGGAGATACAGTGAGATTACCTGGTTACTTGGAATGCTGTTTGGATTATCAGTACTGGGAGTTTCTTATAATTGTTTTAGTATAGTAAATGCCTGATGATAGTGAATCACTAAAAATTGAGTTTAAGGGTCTTGCTATTACTGAAGTAAGTTCAGTAATATACCCTTGGGCGTATGCCATCAGGTCCAAAAGCTTTAGTCACCATAACATTTTCCAGTCTCTATTGGACTTTGTCCTCAGTAAGCCATGTACAGGATGGAGGGAATTCTCTGATTCTGTCTGTTTGTCCTTAGCCTGCCATTGTTGATTCCTTTGTATATACAGAAGAAAATAATATGTATAGGCCAGGTGTCAGTCATAACCTTGCCCTCACTAATTAATTAATGTCTCATTTTAAAGAGGACCAATATCAACCTTAATCTTTTTGCCATTTTTATACTTGTAGAATTGTTTAGGATTTTTCTTGGTCTCTTTTGCAACACTATTCTCATTTCAATCCTAACTAGCCTAATTGCTCGCTAGCAGATTCTATTAGAGTACATAGTTTTTGTTTTTTTATAAAAAAAAGTTTACTGATTCTTGAAGTGGCAAAACTGGAATTCAATGAAATCAAAAATTGCCAGGACTTTTGTAGAATAAACATTAGTGATTAAGGAAACTAGACACAGAAACCAATCTATTTAAAGCTCAGTTACAGTATCACATAAATCAGGGGAAGAGCAGTGTAGTGCTGTGTCTGGAAGACGTTTCGCTTACTGTCTGGGATGTTTGAGCTAAGAAATTCCCCAGAAGGGACCGCAGGGTACTGGAGGGGAAGCATGTCATGAGGAGGGTTAAGGCATAGAGGAAGTGTGTGTGAGAGGGAGGAATAAAATGGAAAGGGTTTAAAGGGATAGTAATACTCCATTTTATCTTTATTTTATTTTGTAGGCATTAAAAAAACATGAAGAACGATATAAGTCTTCTCTCTCAAACCTTTATGGTTTGAGAGATATTCACAAGAAAAGTTTCCTCTCCTGCCCCTTTTTCAAAGTGTAAGCCATCTCTTCTCAGAGATTGTAAGACCAGACAGATAACAGCAGGGGACAATCTTCTTCTTATGAAAACAATGAAGGCCCTGCCCCCTTGACAAGTTTTTCAGGTTTTTCCCTTATCTTAATTAAAGATTGTCCCTCTCTGCAGTCTACCTGGTACCTCCCTTCTGCTCTGGCTGAGCAGTGTTACATCAGTAAAAGGGGCGGGAGGGGGATACTTTGTCATTGAATTACTCTTGAACTACAATTCTGACAGAATTGAAATCACACTCTCCAAAGTCCAAATACTATGATGATTAATTAGAGCTGCTTTTATTATGAAACATTACTATCCCTTTAAAAGGCGCTAGAGACAGGAAGTGGGCTGTTGTGTGGAAGAAGAAAGGACAGAGGAAGCGTCCCTTCCTCCCGTCCCTATTATGGTGTGGCTGTGTGTCTATGCCCGGCGGATAGTCCTTGCATAGTTTTCAGAGACTGATAACTGATGTGGTAAGTTAAGGGTTTTTATCCTCGGGCGGAAGCCCTTTGGGAGTTTGCCCCGGACTTAGTTTGCAGTAGATGATGTTACCTATTGGAGCTAAAATGGATGGCCAATGGGCAAATTCATTGGGAGTCAACTGTAAGTGCTGAAAATGGTGGAGTCAGTTGTAAGTGCTGAGGAATGGTGGAGTCAGCTGTAAGTGCTGACGAATGTTGGGATCAGCTGTAAGTGCTGAAGAATGTGGGGTTTTAGCATGAGCCCGTACAATTTGGCCATGCTTGGTTTCAAGGAAAATGGATTGTCAAGGACTGTCAGTTAATGAAGGAGTATTGGTTATTGTTTAATTATTATTGTTGTGTTTGAATAAGAACAACAATAATAATGTGAGTAAAAATGTTAAATAAAGATGTGGTCTGTTATCCCCAAAAATAGATGTGTCTGCACTTATTTATGGATCACACCCTCTTCCTATGACATGTGATAAATGGGCTAAGACTTTAAGTAATCCTGTATCCCAACTAATTTTAAAAATATGTATTATTGCTAGTTTTTACAAATAACGTTCATATGTTTGATGTTTATATGTTCAAATAAATAATTTATAAACTGAATTTGCTCAATAAATATCTTTGATAAAACAAGAAAAGTCCTGTCTGTCTGTACACAAAGTACCTATAATATAAAAGTCTTGCAGTCTGCACACAGGGAATACTCATAGAATGTGGGTTTCTTTCTTTCTTTCTTTCTTTCTTTCTTTCTTTCTTTCTTTCTTTCTTTCTTTCTTTCTTTCTTCTCTTTTCTCTTCTTTTCTTTTCTTTTCTCTTCTCTCTCAAATAAATGCAATCTGTACATATAGTGCAATGTCTAATATACGCATTATCACATGAGACTAGCACTCTGTGCACTCAGTGCATTGTGGGATGCATTCATTATAATAGAATGGACTACAGATTAGTACATGCAGTGTATTTTGGCATATACTTACTTCAATGTAAAAGATTAGCAGGCTATAGCTGCAATGCATTCTGGGATATGGTCACTATAATATAAATAGATAGAAATGTGTAATATGTAACTCTCCTGTTGTCATGGTTGAATCAAAAGGATGTGGGGGTACTAAAGCTCTGCACCTTTCCCCCATGGGCAGCTTGCAAACCCTCTCCTGTGAGCCTTTTGGCCCGGGAGGGGGTGGGGTATTGAAGCTCTGCACCTTGCCCCTTGGCAGCCCTCACCGCTTCTCCTGTGAGCCTTTTGGCCCGGGAGTGGTTGGGGTACAGCAGCTCTGCACCTTGCCCCTTGAGCAGCTGCACCCCCCCTCCTGTCTTTGGACATATGGGAGGGGGAGGGGGTATTGATGCTCTGCACCATGCCCCATGGCTGCTCTCCCCCCTCCTGTGAGCCTTTTGGCCCGGGAGGGGGAGGGGGTAAGAAAGCTCTACACCTTGCCCCATGGGCTGCCAAAACTCTCTCTGGTCTTTTGGCTGGAGAGGGGAGGGGTATTGAAGCTCTACACCTTGCCCCACAGGCTGCCCCCACCCCCTCCTGTGAGCCTTTTGGCCCGGGAGTGGGCGGGGTACTTAAGCTCTGCACCTTGTCCCCATTGGCTGTTCTCAGCCCATCCTATCATGTGACTAGGGAGGGGGTGGGGTACTGAAGCTCTGCACCTTGCCCCATGGCAGCCCTCCCCTCCTGTGAGCCTTTTGGCCCGGGAGGGGGTGGAGTACTGAAGCTCTGCACCTTTACCCCTTGGGCAGCTGCACCCCCCTCCTGTCTTTGGACATTTGGGAGGGGGAGGGGGTACTGATGCTCTGCACCATGCCCCATGGCTGCTCTCCCCCCTCCTGTGAGCCTTTTGGCCCGGGAGGGGGAGGGGGTACTGAAGCTCTACACCTTGCCCCACGGGCTGCCTTAACCCCCTCTCCCGTCTTTTGGCCGGAGAGGGGGCGGGGTACTGAAGCTCTACACCTTGCCCCACTGGCTGCTCTTGCCACCCCTCCCATCTTTCAACTTTTTGTACAAACAATAATAGATGTGCTGATACGTTTCAAAGAAGCTCTCTGTCCTTCTCCTGGGGAGAACAGAAATATGCTTCCTCTGTCTGTCGCCTTTTATCACTTCTCATATTATCCACTTCATTACCAAGTGGAAATGCACTAACTCCTTGTATATCATACGTAGCAAAGAAATAATAAACAATACATATTAAAATAAAATTAAAATCAATTGAAAAACATTTTAATATATATATATATATATATATATATATATATATATATATATATATGAGAATATAATAAAGTAGTTAAAGGGATAGTAATGTTTCACAAAAACAGCAGCTCCAATTAATCATCATTGTATTTGGGCCATGGAGGGTGTTATTTCAATACTGTCAGAGTTGTAGTGCAAGGGTAATTGAATGATAAAGTATCCCCCTCCCGCCCCTTTTACTGATGTAACACTGCTCACCTCAGATGTGGAATCTGGTCACTTGACCAGACAAATCATAGCAAGGAACAATCTTCTTACTGTGAGAACAATGAAAGTCCTGCCTTCATTGACAGGTTTTTCCCTTATCTTAAAGGGATAGTTATGTTTCATAATAAAAGCAGCTCTAATTAATCATCATAGTATTTGGGCCTTGGAGAGTGTTATTTCAATTCTGTCAGAGTTGCAGTTCAAGAATAATCGAATGATAAAGTATCCTCTTCCCGCCCCTTTTACTGATGTAACACTGCTCACCTAAGAGCAGCAGGGAGTGTCCAGGTAGATTGCAGAGAGGGACAATCTTCAATTAAGATAAGGGAAAAAGCTGAAAAAACTGTCAAAGGGGGCAGTAGAATATTGACCCTTGATGTGAGCTGTCTTGTCTATGGACTGGATTCCACATCTGAGGAGAGGGGGCTTACACTAGGTAAAAAGGGCGGGAGGGGGAAACTTTAGCATTCAATTACTCTTGAACTGCAACTCTCACAGTATTGAAATAACACTCTCCATGGCCAAAATACTATGACGATTAATTGGAGCTGCTGTTTTTGTTAAACATTACTATTACTTTAACTGAAGATTGTCCCTCTCTGCAATCTGCCCAGACACCACCCTGCTGCTCTAAGCTGAGAAGTTACATCAGTAAAAGGGGCAGGAGGGGGACACTTTATCATTCAATTACTCTTGAACTACAACTCTGACAGGAATGAAATAGCACTCTCTGTGGCTCAAATACTATGACGATTAATTGGAGCTGCTGTTTTTGTGAAACATTACTATCACTTTGATTGAAGATTGTCCCTCTCTGTAATCTGCCTGGACACCACCCTGCTGCTCAGAGATTGTAAGACCAGACAGATAACAGCAGGGGACAATCTTCTTCCTATGAAAACAATGAAGGCCCTGCCCCCCTTGACAAGTTTTTCAGGTTTTTCCCTTATCTTAATTGAAGATTGTCCCACTCTGCAGTCTACCTGGCACCTCTCTTCTGCTCTGGCTGAGCAGTGTTACATCAGTAAAAGGGGCAGGAGGGGGATACTTTGTCATTGAATTACTCTTGAATTACAACTCTGACAGAATTGAAATAACACTCTCCAAAGTCCAAATATTATGATGATTAATTAGAGCTGCTTTTATTATGAAACATTACTATCCCTTTAAAAGGCGCTAGAGACAAGAAGTGGGCTGTTGTGTGGAAGAAGAAAGGACAGAGGAAGCGTCCCTCCCTCCCGTCCCTATTATGGTGTGGCTGTGTGTCTATGCCCGGCGGATAGTCCTTGCATGGTTTTCAGAGACTGATAACTGATGTGGTAAGTTAAGGGTTTTTATCCTCGGGCGGAAGCCCTTTGGGAGTTTGCCCCGGACCAAGGTCTCAGAAGATGACATTACCTATTGGAGCTAAAGTGGATGGCCAATGGGTAAATTCATTGGGAGCCAGCTGTAAGTGCTGAAAATGGTGGAGTCAGTTGTAAGTGCTGAGGAATGGTGGAGTCAGCTGTAAGTGCTGACGAATGTTGGGATCAGCTGTAAGTGCTGAAGAATGTGGGGTTTTAGCATGAGCCCGTACAATTTGGCCATGCTTGGTTTCAAGGAAAATGGATTGGCAAGGACTGTCAGTTAATGAAGGAGTATTGGTTATTGTTTAATTATTATTGTTGTGTTTGAATAAGAACAACAATAATAATGTGAGTAAAAATGTTAAATAAAGATGTGGTCTGTTATCCCCAAAAATAGATGTGTCTGCACTTATTTATGGATCACACCCTCTTCCTATGACATGTGATAAATGGGCTAAGACTTTAAGTAATCCTGTATCCCAACTAATTTTAAAAATATGTATTATTGCTAGTTTTTACAAATAACGTTCATATGTTTGATGTTTATATGTTCAAATAAATAATTTATAAACTGAATTTGCTCAATAAATATCTTTGATAAAACAAGAAAAGTCCTGTCTGTCTGTACACAAAGTACCTATAATATAAAAGTCTTGCAGTCTGCACACAGGGAATACTCATAGAATGTGGGTTTCTTTCTTTCTTTCTTTCTTTCTTTCTTTCTTTCTTTCTTTCTTTCTTCTCTTTTCTCTTCTTTTCTTTTCTTTTCTCTTCTCTCTCAAATAAATGCAATCTGTACATATAGTGCAATGTCTAATATACGCATTATCACATGAGACTAGCACTCTGTGCACTCAGTGCATTGTGGGATGCATTCATTATAATAGAATGGACTACAGATTAGTACATGCAGTGTATTTTGGCATATACTTACTTCAATGTAAAAGATTAGCAGGCTATAGCTGCAATGCATTCTGGGATATGGTCACTATAATATAAATAGATAGAAATGTGTAATATGTAACTCTCCTGTTGTCATGGTTGAATCAAAAGGATGTGGGGTACTAAAGCTCTGCACCTTTCCCCCATGGGCAGCTTGCAAACCCTCTCCTGTGAGCCTTTTGGCCCGGGAGGGGGTGGGGTATTGAAGCTCTGCCCCTTGCCCCTTGCCCCTTGCCCCTTGGCAGCCCTCACCGCTTCTCCTGTGAGCCTTTTGGCCCGGGAGTGGTTGGGGTACAGCAGCTCTGCACCTTGCCCCATGAGCAGCTGCACCCCCCTCCTGTCTTTGGACATATGGGAGGGGGAGGGGGTATTGATGCTCTGCACCATGCCCCATGGCTGCTCTCCCCCCTCCTGTGAGCCTTTTGGCCCGGGAGGGGGTAAGAAAGCTCTACACCTTGCCCCATGGGCTGCCAAAACTCTCTCTGGTCTTTTGGCTGGAGAGGGGAGGGGTATTGAAGCTCTACACCTTGCCCCACAGGCTGCCCCCACCCCCTCCTGTGAGCCTTTTGGCCCGGGAGTGGGCGGGGTACTTAAGCTCTGCACCTTGTCCCCATTGGCTGTTCTCAGCCCATCCTATCATGTGACTAGGGAGGGGGTGGGGTACTGAAGCTCTGCACCTTGCCCCATGGCAGCCCTCCCCTCCTGTGAGCCTTTTGGCCCGGGAGGGGGTGGAGTACTGAAGCTCTGCACCTTTACCCCTTGGGCAGCTGCACCCCCCTCCTGTCTTTGGACATTTGGGAGGGGGAGGGGGTACTGATGCTCTGCACCATGCCCCATGGCTGCTCTCCCCCCTCCTGTGAGCCTTTTGGCCCGGGAGGGGGAGGGGGTACTGAAGCTCTACACCTTGCCCCACGGGCTGCCTTAACCCCCTCTCCCGTCTTTTGGCCGGAGAGGGGCGGGGTACTGAAGCACTACACCTTGCCCCACTGGCTGCTCTTGCCACCCCTCCCATCTTTCAACTTTTTGTACAAATAATGATAGATGTGCTGATACGTTTCAAAGAAGCTCTGTGTCCTTCTCCTGGGGAGAACAGAAATATGCTTCCTCTGTCTGTCTCCTTTATCACTTCTCATATTATCCACTTCATTACCAAGTGGAAATGCACTAACTCCTTGTATATCATACGTAGCAAAGAAATAATAAACAATACATATTAAAATAAAATTAAAATCAATTAAAAACATTTTAATATTTATATATATATATATATATGAATATAATAAAGTAGTTAAAGGGATAGTAATGTTTCACAAAAAAAGCAGCTCCATGGAGGGTGTTATTTCATTACTGTCAGAGTTGTAGTTCAAGAGTAATTGAATGATAAAATATCCCCCCTCCCACCCCTTTTACCTTATGTAACACTGCTCACTTGACCAGACAGATCATAGCAAGGAACAATCTTCTTACTGTGAGAACAATGAAAGTCCTGCCCTCATTGACAGGTTTTTCCCTTATCTTAAAGGGATAGTTATGTTTCATAATAAAAGCAGCTCTAATTAATCATTATAGTATTTGGGCCTTGGAGAGTGTTATTTCAATTCTGTCAGAGTTGCAGTTCAAGAATAATCGAATGATAAAGTATCCTCTTCCCGCCCCTTTTACTGATGTAACACTGCTCACCTAAGAGCAGCAGGGAGTGTCCAGGTAGACTGCAGAGAGGGACAATCTTCAATTAAGATAAGGGAAAAAGCTGAAAAAACTGTCAAAGGGGTCAGTAGAATATTGACCCCTGATGTGAGCTGTCTCGTCTATGGACTGGATTCCACATCTGAGGAGAGGGGACTTACACTAGGTAAAAAGGGCGGGAGGGGGAAACTTTATCATTCAATTACTCTTGAACTACAACTTTCACAGTATTGATATAACACTCTCCATGGCTCAAATACTATGACGATTAATCGGAGCTGCTGTTTTTGTGAAACATTACTATCACTTTAACTGAAGATTGTCCCTCTCTGCAATCTGCCTGGACACCACCCTGCTGCTCTAAGCTGAGAAGATACATCAGTAAAAGGGGCAGGAGGGGGATACTTTATCATTCAATTACTCTTGAACTACAACTCTGACAGTAATGAAATAACACTCTCTGTGGCTCAAATACTATCACGATTAATTGGAGCTGCTGTTTTTGTGAAATATTACTATCCCTTTAATAGGAGAAGTGTTAACAGGGGACTGATATGTACATGTCTATCAGCTGCTTGAGAATGGGCTATATAGTCTGAAACACATCGCATTGGGCATTTTGTTTGGAGATACAGCGAGATTACCTGGTTACTTGGAATGCTGTTTGGATTATGAGTACTGGGAGTTTTTTTTATAATTGTTTTAGTATAGTAAATGCCTAATGATAGTGAATCACTAAATATTAAGTTTAAGGGTCTTGCTATTACTGAACTAAATTCAGTAATATATAGGGTGACCACATATCCAGTCTGCCATTCAGGGACACTGCAGAGATGAGAGCAGCAGAGTGCTTGTCCTCGGCTTTAGTGCAGTCATGTGGAAGAGGTCATTGTACATCACCAGACATAAGTACACTGCCTGCTCTTTATCTGGCGCACCACAGAGTTCTAAACACTAGAGGGGGAACTGCCCTTTGACTGCTGTGACAGAAAGTGATGACTGTGGTGGACTACAAGAACAGGTACTTCACGCCCTTAGACTAGCCTTATACTACTACAAAATTGTACTGCACCTCCTGTTTGATATCAGGGTGAAGGCTCCATTCCCCATAGTGTTTAGCGATCTGTCTGGAGGCCATTTTCTTGTAGTCCAGCAGAGGTGTCACTTCCTGTCACAGTAGACAATGGGATGTTTTCCTTCTAGACCTCTTTGCTCTGGAGTCTTTTTTCCAGGACTTTTTATTGTCCCAGGAAGTCGTCATCAGGGACAAGGGACACACATTGAAAATAAGGGACTGTCCTAGGTAATCAGGGACAGGTGGTCACCCTAGTAATATACCCTTGGGTGTATGCCATCAGGTCCAAGAGCTGTAGTCACCATAACATTTTCCATTCTCTTATGGACTTTGTCCTCAGTAAACTATGTACATGATGTATGGAATTCTGTCATTCTATCTGTTTGTCCTTAGCCTGCCATTGTTGATTCCTTTGTATATACAGAAGAAAATAATATGTATAAGCCAGGTGTCAGTCATAACCTTACCTCACTCATTAATTTATGTCTCATTTTAAAGAGGACCAATATCAACCTTAATCTTTTTGCCATTTTTATACTTGTAGAATTGTTTAGGATTTTTCTTGGTCTCTTTTGCAACACTATTCTCATTTCAATCCTAACTAGCCTAATTGCTCGCTTGCAGATTCTATTAGAGTACATAGTTTTTGTTTTTTTTTTGATAAAAAAAAGTCTACTGATTCTTGAAGTGGCAAAACTGGAATTCAATGAAATCAAAAATTGCCAGGACTTTTGCAGAATAAACATTAGTGATTAAGGAAACGGGACAGAAAAAACCAATCTATTTAAAGCTCAGTTACAGTATCACATAAATCAAACACAGGAGGCGTCCAGTGAAAAGTGTTATGTTAAGGTGACCTCAGTTAGAGATCTGATTGCATTCAACTAAATAGAATTTCTTTTAGGACTCTGTTTCTTCACTTAACCAGACTTCTACATGGAACAGATAAATAAGTTAACTTATTCTTTCAACTAGACTTCCTCTTTCAAACCATTAAGCCCTGAAGGACTGGGGCTATTTGTTATCCTTTTAAAATGTCGCACACATAAGATCGTGCGACATGAAGGTGCAATAACCAGGTCACCGGCTTGAAAAGAGCCGCATCAGAATCTCACCCGAATCAAAAGGGTGAGATTCTTATTCCGTGGCCTAAAACGTTGCCTCCAGCTACTGCCCGCATACCTTAAGCTTACATCATTTGTGTGTCTCCAACCTCTGTGCACTGATAACCCATGTAATCTATCCCCTGCCTGCCATCGTTTCCCAGCAGCTTCCACCAACAAAGTTTAACCTTTTGAGTGCCAGAGGTGTATTCAATGCGTTGCCTACCACACTGGCACTCAAAAGGTTAATGCAGTTTGTGACTTTGTTGATGGAAGCTGCTGGGAAGCGATGGCAGGCAGGGGAGAGAAGACATGGGTTATCCGCTTCTCTAACTCATCACTTCTCTAACACCACACCCCTCTGTCAGTTCCTACACTGGCTCCCGTTAGCATACAGAGTAAAATTCAAAACTCTGGTGCTAACTTATAGAGCCCTCACTAACACTGCACCCCCCTATATTTCATCTCTCATTTCCAAATATACTCCCACCCGCCATCTTCGCTCTGCACATGACCTTCTGCTCTCCACAGCTCTTATCACATCCTCCCACTCCCGCCTACAGGACTTCTCCCGTGCTGCACCTGAGCTGTGGAATTCCCTCCCCCGCCCCATTAGACTCTACCCCAGCCTTCAAATCTTCAGACGCTCCCTGAAGACTCACCTCTTCAGGGAGGCCTATCAACTGCCTCCATAAACATCATCACCAAGATTCACCCCTTGCACAGACTACTGCACTCAATGGCACTTCTCACTCCCACCCACTGACTGGCAGTTCATGTGGCAGGAGGCACTTAAACACAATAGCACTTACTCCTTCTGTATCAAACCTACCTTCCTCTAGACTGTAAGCTCTCACGAGCAGGGCCCTCTGATCCTCCTTTTCTACACATCTGATTGTACTATTTAATACCTCTGTATGTCTATTCCCCAATTGTACAGCGCTGCGGAATTAGTTGGCGCTATATAAATAAAGAATAATAATAATAATCCGTGCACGGAGGTCGGAGGCACAAAAAGAATTAAAGCTTAAGGTATGGGGCAGTGGATGGAGGCAATGTTTTAGGCCGCCTTCCAAGTGGAAGGGAAGTGGGAGGAATGGGGTGGGAAGGATGTGAAGTGGAAGGGAAGTGGGATGGAGTGGTAAGGAAGCGAAGTGGAAGGGAAGTGGGAGGAATTGGTTGATAAGGAAGCGTAGTAGAAGGGAAGTGGGAGGAATGGGGAGGGAAGAAAGCGTAGTAGAAGGGAAGTGGGAGGAATGGGGTGGGAAGGAAGAGTAGTAGAAGGGAAGTCAGAGGAATGGGGTGGGAAGGAAGCGTAGTGGAAGGGAAGTGGGAGGAATGGGGTGGGAAGGAAACATAGTGGAAGAGAAGTGGTAGTGGGAAGGAAGGGAAGTGGGAGGAATGGGGTGGGAAGGAAGCAAAGTGGAAGGGGAGTGGGAGGAATGGGGTGGGAAGGAAGCGAAGTGGAAGGGAAGTGGGAGGAATGGGGTGGTAAGGAAGCAAAGTGGAAGGGAAGTGGGAGGAATGGGGTGGTAAGGATGCGAAGTGGAAGGGAAGTAGGAGGAATGGGGTTGTAAGGAAGCGAAGTGGAAGGGAAGTGGAAGGAATGGGGTGGGAAGGAAGCGAAGTGGAAGGGAAGTGGGAGGAATGGGGTGGTAAGGAAGGGAAGTGGAAGGGAAGTGGGAGGAATGGGATGTTAAGGAAGCGAAGTGGAAGGGAAGTGGGATAAATGGGTGGTAAGGAAGAGAAGTGGAAGGGAAGTCGGAGGAATGGGGTGGTAAGGAAGGGAAGTGGAAGGGAAGTGGGAGGAATGGGGTGGTAAGGAAGCAAAGTGGAAGGGAATTGGGAGGAATGGGGTGGTAAGGAAGCGAAGTGGAAGGGAATTGGGAGGAATGGGGTGGGAAGGAAGCGTAGTGGAAGGGAAGTGGGAGGAATGGGGTGGGAAGGAAGTGAAGTGGAAGGGAAGTGGGAGGAATGGGGTGGTAAGGAAGCAAAGTGGAAGGGAAGTGGGAGGAATGGGGTGGTAAGGAAGAGTAGTAGAAGGGAAGTGGGAGGAATGGGGTGGGAAGGAAGCGAAGTGGAAGGGAATTGGGAGGAATGGGGTGGTAAGGAAGCGAAGTGGAAGGGAATTGGGAGGAATGGGGTGGTAAGGAAGCAAAGTGGAAGGGAAGTGGGAGGAATGGGGTGGTAAGGAAGCGTAGTGGAAGGGAATTGGGAGGAATGGGGTGGGGAGGAAGCGTAGTGGAAGGGAAGTGGGAGGAATGGGGTGGGAAGGAAGCGAAGTGGAAGGGAAGTGGGAGGAATGGGGTGGTAAGGAAGGGAAGTGGAAGGGAAGTGGGAGGAATGGGGTGGTAAGGAAGCAAAGTGGAAGGGAAGTGGGAGGAATGGGGTGGTAAGGAAGCGAAGTGGAAGGGAACTGGGAGGAATAGGGTGGTAAGGAAGAGTAGTAGAAGGGAAATGGGAGGAATGGGGTGGGAAGGAAGCGTAGTGGAAGGGAAGTGGGAGGAATGGGGTGGTAAGGAAGCAAAGTGGAAGGGAAGTGGGAGGAATGGTGTGGTAAGGAAGCAAAGTGGAAGGGAAGTGGGAGGAATGGGGTGGTAAGGAAGAGTAGTGGAAGGGAAGTGGGAGGAATGGGGTGGGAAGGAAGCAAAGTGGAAGGGAAGTGGGAGGAATGGGGTGGTAAGGAAGCAAAGTGGAAGGGAAGTGGGAGGAATGGGGTGGTAAGGAAGAGAAGTGGGAGGAATGTGGTGGTAAGGAAGAGTAGTAGAAGGGAAGTCGGAGGAATGGGTTGGTAAGGAAGTGAAGTGGAAGGGAAGTGGGAGGAATGGGGTGGTAAGGAAGCGAAGTAGAAGGAAAGTCGGAGGAATGGGGTGGGAAGGAAGTGAAGTGGAAGGGAAGTGGGAGGAATGGGGTGGTAAGAAAGCAAAGTGGAAGGGAAGTGGGAGGAATGGGGTGGTAAGGAAGTGAAGTGGAAGGGAAGTGGGAGGAATGGGTGGTAAGGAAGAGAAGTGGAAGGGAAGTGGGAGGAATGTGGTGGTAAGGAAGAGTAGTAGAAGGGAAGTGGGAGGAATGGGTTGGTAAGGAAGTGAAGTGGAAGGGAAGTGGGAGGAATGGGGTGGTAAGGAAGCAAAGTGGAAGGGAAGTGGGAGGAATGGGGTGGTAAGGAAGAGTAGTGGAAGGGAAGTGAAAGGAATGGGGTGGGAAGAAAGAGTAGTGCAAGGGAAGTGGGAGTGGGATGGGGTGGGAAGGAAGCGAAGTGGAAGGAAAGTGGGAGGAATGGGGTGGGAAGGAAGAGTAGTGGAAGGGAAGTGGGAGGAATGGGGTGGGAAGGAAGAGTAGTGGAAGGGAAGTGGGAGGAATGGGGTGGGAAGGAAGCAAAGTGGAAGGGAAGTGGGAGGAATGGGGTGTTAAGGAAGCGAAGTGGAAAGGAAGTGGGAGGAATGGGGTGGGAAGGAAGAGTAGTAGAAGGGAAGTGGGAGGAATGGTGTGGGAAGGAAGCGAAGTGGAAGGGAAGTGGGAGGAATGGGGTGGGAAGGAAGCGAAGTGGAAGGGAAGTGGGAGGAATGGGGTGGGAAGGAAGCGAAGTGGAAGGGAAGTGGGAGGAATGGGGTGGAAGGAAGAGTAGTGCAAGGGAAGTGGGATGGGGTGGTAAGGAAGTGAAGTGGAAGGGAAGTGGGAGGAATGGGATGGGAAGGAAGAGAAGTGGAAGGGAAGTGGGAGGAATGGGGTGGGAAGGAAGAGTAGTGCAAGGGAAGTGGGAGGAATGGGGTGGGAAGGAAGAGTAGTGGGAGTGGGATGGGGTGGGAAGGAAGCGAAGTTGAAGGGAAGTGGGAGGAATGGGGTGGAAAGGAAGCAAAGTGGAAGGGAAGTGGGAGGAATGGGGTGGTAAGGAAGAGTAGTAGAAGGGAAGTGGGAGGAATGGAGTGGTAAGGAAGAGTAGTGGAAGGGAAGTGGAAGGAATGGGGTGGGAAGAAAGAGTAGTGCAAGGGAAGTGGGAGTGGGATGGGGTGGGAAGGAAGCGAAGTGGAAGGGAAGTGGGAGGAATGGGGTGGGAAGGAAGAGTAGTGGAAGGGAAGTGGGAGGAATGGGGTGGGGAGGAAGCGTAGTGGAAGGGAAGTGGGAGGAATGGGTTGGTAAGGAAGCGAAGTGGAAGGGAAGTGGGAGGAATGGGGTGGTAAGGAAGCGAAGTAGAAGGAAAGTCGGAGGAATGGGGTGGGAAGGAAGTGAAGTGGAAGGGAAGTGGGAGGAATGGGGTGGTAAGAAAGCAAAGTGGAAGGGAAGTGGGAGGAATGGGGTGGTAAGGAAGTGAAGTGGAAGGGAAGTGGGAGGAATGGGTGGTAAGGAAGAGAAGTGGAAGGGAAGTGGGAGGAATGTGGTGGTAAGGAAGAGTAGTAGAAGGGAAGTGGGAGGAATGGGTTGGTAAGGAAGTGAAGTGGAAGGGAAGTGGGAGGAATGGGGTGGTAAGGAAGCAAAGTGGAAGGGAAGTGGGAGGAATGGGGTGGTAAGGAAGAGTAGTGGAAGGGAAGTGAAAGGAATGGGGTGGGAAGAAAGAGTAGTGCAAGGGAAGTGGGAGTGGGATGGGGTGGGAAGGAAGCGAAGTGGAAGGAAAGTGGGAGGAATGGGGTGGGAAGGAAGAGTAGTGGAAGGGAAGTGGGAGGAATGGGGTGGGAAGGAAGAGTAGTGGAAGGGAAGTGGGAGGAATGGGGTGGGAAGGAAGCAAAGTGGAAGGGAAGTGGGAGGAATGGGGTGTTAAGGAAGCGAAGTGGAAAGGAAGTGGGAGGAATGGGGTGGGAAGGAAGAGTAGTAGAAGGGAAGTGGGAGGAATGGGGTGGGAAGGAAGCGAAGTGGAAGGGAAGTGGGAGGAATGGGGTGGGAAGGAAGCGAAGTGGAAGGGAAGTGGGAGGAATGGGGTGGGAAGGAAGCGAAGTGGAAGGGAAGTGGGAGGAATGGGGTGGGAAGGAAGAGTAGTGCAAGGGAAGTGGGATGGGGTGGTAAGGAAGTGAAGTGGAAGGGAAGTGGGAGGAATGGGATGGGAAGGAAGAGAAGTGGAAGGGAAGTGGGAGGAATGGGGTGGGAAGGAAGAGTAGTGCAAGGGAAGTGGGAGGAATGGGGTGGGAAGGAAGAGTAGTGGGAGTGGGATGGGGTGGGAAGGAAGCGAAGTTGAAGGGAAGTGGGAGGAATGGGGTGGAAAGGAAGCAAAGTGGAAGGGAAGTGGGAGGAATGGGGTGGTAAGGAAGAGTAGTAGAAGGGAAGTGGGAGGAATGGAGTGGTAAGGAAGAGTAGTGGAAGGGAAGTGGAAGGAATGGGGTGGGAAGAAAGAGTAGTGCAAGGGAAGTGGGAGTGGGATGGGGTGGGAAGGAAGCGAAGTGGAAGGGAAGTGGGAGGAATGGGGTGGGAAGGAAGAGTAGTGGAAGGGAAGTGGGAGGAATGGGGTGGTAAGGAAGAGTAGTGGAAGGGAAGTGGGAGGAATGGGGTGGGAAGGAAGCGAAGTGGAAGGGAAGTGGGAGGAATGGGGTGTTAAGGAAGCGAAGTGGAAAGGAAGTTGGAGGAATGGGGTGGGAAGGAAGAGTAGTAGAAGGGAAGTGGGAGGAATGGGGTGGGAAGGAAGCGAAGTGGAAGGGAAGTGGGAGTGGGTGGGAAGGAAGCAAAGTGGAAGTGATGTGGGAGGAATGGGGTGGGAAGGAAGCGAAGTGGAAGGGAAGTGGGAGGAATGGGGTGGGAAGGAAGAGTAGTGCAAGGGAAGTGGGATGGGGTGGTAAGGAAGTGAAGTGGAAGGGAAGTGGGAGGAATGGGGTGGGAAGGAAGAGAAGTGGAAAGGAAGTGGGAGGAATGGGGTGGGAAGGAAGAGTAGTGCAAGGGAAGTGGGAGGAATGGGGTGGGAAGGAAGAGTAGTGTAAGGGAAGTGGGAGGAATGGTGTGGGAAGGAAGAGTAGTGCAAGGGAAGTGGGAGGAATGGGGTGGGTAGGAAGAGTAGTGGGAGTGGGATGGGGTGGGAAGGAAGCGAAGTGGAAGGGAAGTGGGAGGAATGGGGTGGAAAGGAAGCAAAGTGGAAGGGAAGTGGGAGGAATGGAGTGGTAAGGAAGAGTAGTAGAAGGGAAGTGGGAGGAATGGAGTGGTAAGGAAGAGTAGTAGAAGGGAAGTGGGAGGAATGGGGTGGGAAGGAAGTGAAGTGGAAGGGAAGTGGGAGGAATGGAGTGGTAAGGAAAAGTAGTAGAAGGGATGTGGGAGGAATGGAGTGGTAAGGAAGAGTAGTGGAAGGGAAGTGGGAGGAATGGAGTGGTAAGGAAGTGAAGTGGAAGGGAAGTGGGAGGAATGGAGTGGTAAGGAAGAGTAGTAGAAGGGAAGTGGGAGGAATGGGGTGGGAAGGAAGCAAAGTGGAAGGGAAGTGGGAGGAATGGGGTGGGAAGGAAGCGAAGTGGAAGGGAAGTGGGAGGAATGGGGTGGTAAGGAAGTGAAGTGGAAGGGATGTGGGAGGAATGGGGTGGGAAGGAAGAGTAGTAGAAGGGAAGTGGGAGGAATGGGGTGGTAAGGAAGTGAAGTGGAAGGGAAGTGGGAGGAATGGGCTGGTAAGGAAGTGAAGTGGAAGAGATGTGGGAGGAATGGGGTGGGAAGGAAGAGTAGTAGAAGGGAAGTGGGAGTGGGATGGGGTGGGAAGGAAGCGAAGTGGAAGGGAAGTGGGAGGAATGGGGTGGGATGGAAGGGATACACTACAATGCATTCATTATCTTTTTGACACTCAAAGAGTTAAGTCCTTTAGAAAGCAGTTTATAAAATGTTAGCTTTGTCCTGAAAATTGCAGATTGCATGTTAGGGGTGCTTTGAGCGGAAAAAGCTGG
Organism: Rhinophrynus dorsalis; assembly: GCA_037306005.1. NCBI lineage: Eukaryota > Metazoa > Chordata > Amphibia > Anura > Rhinophrynidae > Rhinophrynus > Rhinophrynus dorsalis. The sequence goes on along the minus strand of CM074727.1, from coordinate 22,140,560 downwards.
AGAACCACAGCGCTAAGGCATCAGCAAGATCTACACCTCTTAAAGGGATAGTAGTGTGTCAATTTCAAGAACGCTGCAATCCTTTCTTATACTGCATACAACCGATCCGTTATGTTAGTAATGCTGCATTCACTATATATATCTTGAGAAATAATATTATAAATATCCCCTCACTCCCCTTTTCACATATCCAGGCTATCTCCCCATAAACTTGACGTCTGGTCGCTTGGCCGGACAGAGAGCTACGAGGCACAGTCTGTCTTTATTCAGTATACGTAAAACCCTGCCCCCTTGATGAAGGCAGGCAGGGTTTTCTGTATTCTAAAGGAAGATTGTTCCACGTCGGCATCCGTTTTTGCAGCTCTGAGGTTCAAAGGATGACGATGAGTATAAGAGGTGTGTGTTTGGGGGTAATTCATAAGACTATTTCTCAAGATATATAGTGAATGCAGAATTACTAACATAACAGATCGGTTGTATGCAGTATAAGAAATGATTGCAGTGTTCTCGAACGTGAAACAGGACTGTCCATTTAAGATCAAATGCATACTTATATTTAGGGGATATTAGGGGTAGGTACCTCCAAAGTGTCCCTCTTAGGAGATATTAGGGGTCTGTACCTCCCAAGTATACCTCTTTAGGAGATATTAGGGGTCCATACCTCCCAAGTGTCCCTCTTAGGAGATATTAGGGGTTTGTACCTCCCAAATGTCCCTCTTTAGGTGATATTAGGGGCCTGTACCTCCCCAGTGTCCCTCTTTAGGAGATATTAGGGGCCTGTACCTCCCCAGTGTCCCTCTTTAGGAGATATTAGGGGTCTGTACCTCCCAAGTGTCCCCCTTTAGGAATTATTAGGGGTCTGTACCTCCCAAGTGTCCCTTTGTAGGAAATATTAGGGGTCCATACCTCCCAAGTGTCCCTCTTAGGAGATATTAGGGGTCTGTACCTCCCAAGTGTCCCTCTTTAGGAGATATTAGGGGTCTGTACCTCACAAGTGTCCCTCTTTAAGAGATATTAGGGGTCCATACCTCCCAAGTGTCCCTCTTTAAGAGATATTAGGGGTCCATACCTCCCAAGTGTCCATCTTTAGGAGATATTAGGGATCCATACCTCCCAAGTGTCCCTCTTTAGGGAGGAAAGTCCCTCTTTGAGACCCAAATCCCTCTGTCCCTCTTTCCCACCCTGGTGTCCCTGTGTTTAGGAGATCAGACTGTGTGGTGTGTATATAAGTATATCACATTGCTCCTCAGCAATAAAACTCACATTGCTATTGTTTAACCCTTTGAGTGCCAGAAGGGTACGCAACGCATTGCAGAGCAATGCGTTGCTTACCCCCTCTGGCACTCAAAGGGTTAAACTTCAGTATATGTGTTTATAAATTAATATATGTAAATAAAATACTTTAACCTTGTTCTAAGCCATTTATTCCGACACACAATGAGGTATCAATAGGTCATGATATGACCTAAAAATAATCTGTACTGCCCCACCCACCAGCCACACCCCCAGCACCACACCTAAAACATAACTGTCCCTCTTGGGCCATTTGAAATGTTGGGAAGTATGCAAATGATTGAAAGAAGAAGGGTGACAGGGTTCACGCCTTGTGTTATCTATTCTAATGATTGCCTTCTCGATGCCAATATTGAGAAATAATTATTCTGTAATTATAATTAAGTGCCTTTACTGGAATCTGTGTAACTTGTCGCAATTCCTGCATTCCAGTGTCATAATAACTTAAGGTGCTGCAGATCCCTGGACTAAAGTGCTGAACAGGAAGCATTTTCACTATCTGTGGGTGAGTCATGATATGGAATGCGTGCTGCTGATTAGTTCTGTGTGCCAACCTGATGCCAATTTGGAATTAATCTGAAATCTTGATGGGCATATCTAATGAATAACATGTTTATTGGATTTTTTGACACCCTTTCTTTGCTAGCTTAACCACATTTCCTTTTCTCCATTCAGGGACACTGCAGAATGATGAGAGCAGCTATTTGGGGGAGATCAGTATACATCACTGGACATCAGTGAACAACATGCTCTTTCTCTGGCGCACCACAGAGGTCTAAACACTAGGGGGAGAACTTCCCATTGACTGCTGTGACAGAAAGTGATGCCTGTAGTGGGCTACAAGACAATGTAAATCACGCCCAAGCAGCATTACACTTATAGCTGGGAACTCTCTAGATTTGCACTGGCGACTCTGGTTTTTGCTGTAATTAAGCCCCTCCCATTGTTTATTTTATTATTTTTTTCATGAATCGTGTCATTTATCTCCCCCAGCGGCACTGCAGGACTCCCCTCTGGGAAGTCCACAAGACAAAGTTCCCAGGTATGATTACACTGTAGTGAAACTGCACTGCAGTTCCCATTTGATGTCAGAAAGCCAGGCTCAGTTCTCTTGTCTGGTGTTTAGAGCTCTGCTTGGAAGCCATTTTCTTGTAGCCCAGAAGATATATCACTTTCTGCGACAGCAGGCACAAATGTATAGCTCAAAAATAAAAATTCCCTTTGAATCAAATGGAAATTTTCACCCCTTGGGTGATAGGGAAGTTTTTAACGCATTTCAAATCAATGCAGTGGAGACTTCTCCAGAAATACTGTGCACTTGTTATGTTTCTAAAATTGCCACAATACATAAACACCCTTATCTGCTAGATGTTTGCAGTAAAGGATAAGGTGACCACATGTCCCGGAATGCGCAGGAAAGTCCCGGATTTTAAATGTGTGTCTCGTGTCCCGGGCAGCCACCTTCTGGCACAATACTAAGTTCTGGATTGTAGACTCCAGATAGCATAGGTTTCTTTCTGGATTCTTCAGCCCAAAACTTTGTACAAATCAACACCAACACCCTTGTGTGGAATGAAACTCATAAGGGACGTTTCTGGGTTCTAACACTTATGTGTGACCCAGACCAAGCGCTTATGGTGTTACTAAACTGCCCAAACTTGCATTGTAAATCTCTTGATTGTGCTTGTTTAGTCTGCTCTCTAGGGTGACCACACATCCTGGAATGCCCGGGACTGTCCCTTATTGGGGGTCTGTGTCCCGCGTCCCGGGTCACCCGCCACCGGGACAACAAAGAGTCCTGGAATGGAGCAAAACGCAACAGTTCAGCCAGCCAATGAAATTTATTTGCTATATGCTCCTCATTGGCTGGCTGAGCCAGCCAATGAAGACCATATAGCAAATACATTTCATTGGCTGGCTGGACTGGTGTGTTGGAGACATCTGGGATGGAGCAGGTATGCTGGTGCTGCAAGTGAGACCTGCGGCTGAGGCTCCCGCGGGCGCTGACCATGTTTCTGAGGCTGTTCCCACTGGGAAGTCTTACTCTGTGTCAACTTCAGAAAGATGGTCAGCCCCGGCGGGAACCTCAGCCTCGGGACTAGGGTGACCACATCTCCCGGAATGGCAGAATGGAAATGTGGCCACCCTAGCTCTCATTCGAGATCCCACAACAGAAAACACAACAACTGAAAACAAAAACAGAGACAAGAGAGAGCACCCAATAGTGTTGTATCCTACAATATTCTTAAAAATAAGAAATTAAATTGTACTCACGTGATACGGTGGTCAGTGTTGGCACATACCACACACTAACGTAAATCGCTTACAGAGAGTTATAACCTAGTCTCTGCTGGACGACTCTGCTTCCAAGACAGACCGCTTCTCCCACAAACAGCATTAACATTTAAATTCCCTAATTTTCTTCTCTCTTCCTTTCTTGCTTTTCTTCTCTTTCTGCCACATTCTCTTCTCTTTCTCTCTTTCTCTGCTCTCAGGTTTTTCTCCTTTTTCTTTCCCTGGATATCTTTTTGCCTTGAGGTGTTAGTTTAAAGCGGAACTACCACCCGACACAATCTTTAGCTTCACTAAGTCCCCATCTGGCTACTAGCTGCTTAGTAGCGCTAGTCGCCAGTATAATTACATTATTTAATAGATTTCTCCTCTCTTCCATGGGTGACAGGCAGGACGGAGCGCGGACATCTTCCCATTGTGACGTCCGCGCGCCTGCGCTGTCAGTCCCAGCTGGAGCCCAATGGCTCCTAGCAACTCCTCCTAGACCGGGCTGGGACTGGCAGCACAGGAGCGTGGACGTCACAATGGCAAGATGTCCGCACTCCGTCCTGCCTGTCATCCATGGAAGAGAGCAGAAATCTATTAAATAAGGTAATTATTCTGGCGACTAGCGCTACTAAGCAGCTAGTCGCCAGATGGGGACTTAGTTAAGCTAAAGATCGTGTCGGGTGGTACTTCCGCTTTAAGCTTCACGCTTAGTATCTTGGCTATTCTCTGTATACAAGTTTGCTCTAGGGTATGTTCTTTATTGCTCTTTAAAGTGTTAGTAATGTCTAAAAAAAACTTTTTTGCATTTAGAAGAGCTTAAAAAGCTGATCTAAATGCAAAAAAACATATCTCTCAAACCGCTATGGTTTAAGAGATACGGGCGTTTAAAGTTTGATTTCTCCTACTGTCAGCTGTAAAGCTGTCAGCAGGAGATCCGTGTCGGTCGACATGCTGGCGCTTGAGAAGTGCCGGGATCTCGTTACTTACACAGAATCCCTTCATTGGAATGGTCTAAAACGTGTGCCTAGTGTTCAGGCCTAGTGTTCAAGCACATATTTTAGACCATTCCAATAAAGGGATTCCGTGTAAGTAACGAGATCCCGGCACTTCTCAAGCGCCTCCGTGTCGACCGACATGAATCTCCTGCTGACAGCTTTACAGCTGACAGTAGGAGAAATCAAACTTTAAAAGCCCATATCTCTTAAACCATAGCGGTTTGAGAGATACGTTTTTTTTGCATTTAGATCAGCTTTTTAAGCTCTTCTAAATGCAAAAAAGTTTTTTTTAGACATTACTAACACTTTAACTTAGCATCTAGGGCTTTCTTTCATTATGCCACTTTTAATAACAGATTTATAATGTACGTCATAACTGCTTATGGTACTGTTCTGCTATATACATGCCCTCATAATGAACAATTTCTATTAGTGTTGTCGTGTTCTGTACTTAATCTTTCTTGCTTTTTTAATATGCACCCAGATCTTCATCAAGGATGTTGCTGTACATTGTACTACGTTAACCTTAAGTTGTGAGATATTTCTGTATTTACAACTTGGCAATTTTGTAGAGCATACTTTTGCCTCTTTCTTGAATATGTAACATAGTAACATAGTAAATTAGGTTGAATAAAGACACAAGTCCATCAAGTTCAACCTTCTCCTCATACCCCAGTAATTTTATAGCTTTCCTACTACCAAATAAGTTAGTCTTTATCAGACGTTCCTGATCTGCCTACTAATAAACAGTATAACTCTGTATATTCCCTTTTGAAAGAAATGTATCTAATCTTCTCTTAAATGTATCCATTGTATCTACCATAACCACCTCCTTGGGCAATGAATTCCACAATTTAACAGAACTTACCATAAAAAACCCCTTCCTCTGCTGAAGTCTAAACCTCCTTTCCTCTAATCTCTAGGGGTGTCCCCTGGTCACCTGATCAGGCCTTGGAATAAATAGCTCACCGCAGAGATCCTTGTATTGACCTCTCATATACTTGTACAATGTAAATGTAACACATGTTGAATCTCCATAAAGCTTTTTTAAAAAAAAAAAAAAAAATTAAATGTATTAAAATCAAGCTCAATATTCAGCTTATCTGTATATTTCCGGCCTGAATCAACGCGTTTCGCAGCATTACTACAGCTTTATCAAAACTCTGCCCGTGAAAAACTGTTTTTTTTTACACGTCCCTTTACAATACGTTGGACACGTCTCTGGCACTCAAAGGGTTACAAGATTTTGTGGTTACCTTAATCTGCTAACACCTCCTAATAATAAATATACGTTTACCTTAAAGGGATAGTAATGTCAGAAAAAAGTATTAACTATATGGTAGATACAATTGAAAGAGAGTACTTGCACTTATTCGTATCTCTCAAACTGTTATGGTTTGAGAGATATAGGAAAATAAAGTTCTCCAGTCCCTCCCCTTTCTGCTTGATGAGCTGTAAAGCTGTCACAAGCAGATTCTGGTCGCTTGACCAGATGCGGCTCTTCAGCAGCTCCGATATAAAGATATCTAAAGATAAATACTTCATCAGAATGGTCTACAATGTGTGCTTGCAAACCAGGCGCACGTTGTAGACCGTTCCGATGAAGTATTTATTTTTAGGTATTGCTATGTTGGCGCTGCTGAAGAGCCGCCGTCTGATCCAGGAACCAGAATCTGCTTCTGACAGCTTTACAGCTGTTGCTTTGCAATGTGTTTTGTACCCGTCTGGCACTGAAAGGGTTAACATCTTAGATGAAGTGAAAATGATATACCTTGGGCGCTCCTAGATGCTAGCTGATTGGGTTTAACCCTTTGAGTGCCAGAAGGGTGCCCAACGCTTTGCAGAACAATGCTTTGGACACTCCTGTGACACTCAAAGAGTTAATTCCCAGGTCTCATGCTGAAAGCCCTGGGCTGTGATGTCAGCTTGGGGCAAGAAAGGGTCCCAATGTCCCTATCAGTAATGGTGCAATTAGCAGGGGTTCGCTCTCCTGTAAACAGAAGGTGAAGTCCTACAGTAGGTGGGTAGCAGGTTTATGGGCTGTTAGAAAGTACTAAAGGTCAAGCACACTTGGGGGTTGGTAGACAATCCTAGACAACAGATAGTAGCAAGGGTCAGCTAAGGTATACAGAAACAAAGCAGAAATGTCGATTCATACACACGATATTTACACTACATTTTCCTCTGAAAATCCTGTGAGCTCCTATTGTTTCTTAGCTCCGCCGCAGGAACTGTTTGTATAAGACATTTTTGATAAGGACACAAAGGCAGTTGAACCATTTTGCATTGTACCAACACTATGGTGTGTGTGAGCGTGTGTGTGTGTGTGTTTATGTATGGCAGTGTTTGTGTGTATGTGCGTATGAATGTGTACGAGTGTGTGTATGTATGTGTGAATGTGTATGTGTGTTTGTCTATCTATCTATCTATCTATCTATCTATCTATCTATCTATCTATCTATCTCATATCTATCTATCTATCTATCTATCTATCTATCTATCTCATATCTATCTATCTATCTCATATCTATCTATCTATCTATCTATCTATCTATCTATCTATCTATCTATCTCATTTCTCACTATCTATCTTTCTATCTATCTCATATCTATCTATCTGTCTATCTATCTATCTATCTATCTATCTATCTATCTATCTATCTATCTATCTATCTCATGTCTGTCTATCTATTTATCTATCTATCTCATTTCTCACTATCTATCTTTCTATCTATCCCATATCTATCTATCTATCTCATATCTATCTATCTATCTATCTATCTATCTATCTATCTATCTATCTATCTCATGTCTGTCTATCTATTTATCTATCTATCTCATTTCTCACTATCTATCTTTCTATCTATCCCATATCTATCTATCTATCTATCTATCTATCTCATATCTATCTATCTATCTATCTATCTATCTATCTATCTATCTATCTATCTATCTATCTATCTGTGTGTGTTTTTATATGTCTTTGTGTGTGTTTGTGTATGTCTATGTGTGCCTGTGTGTGTATCAGTGTGTGTGTTAGCATGTCTGTGTCAGGGTTTGTATGTGTGTGAGTGTATGTATGTGTGTGTCAGTATGTGTGCGTTTGTGTCAGGGGTTGTATGCGTGTGTGTGTGCCTGTGTGCATATTTGGGTGTATCTGTATGTTTGTGTGTTTCTGTGTGTGTGTATTTGTGTGTGTGTGTGTATTTGTGTGTCTGTGTCAGAGATTGTATATGTGTCTGTGTGTATTTGTGTGTGTGTATATTTGTGTGTCTGTGTCAGAGACTGTATATGTATCTGTGTGAATTTGTGTGTGTGTGTATATTTGTGTGTCTGTGTCAGAGATTGTATATGTGTCTGTGTATATTTGTGTCTGTGTCAGAGATTGTATATGTGTCTGTGTGTATCTGTGTGTGTATCAGGGCTTATAATTTTAAGTCCTTTGCTACTAGCCAGACCTGAAAAGTCACTCGCCACTGCAAGCCATAACATACCCACCAGGGCTGAATTTCTACTCGCCAGGACTAAATTTTCACTCGCCATTGGCTAGTGGTGAGTGGAAATTTTGAGCCCCGTGTGTATATTTGTGTCTGTGTCAGAGACTGTATATGTGTCTGTGTGTATTTTTGTGTGTGTATATATTTGTGTGTCTGTGTCAGAGATTGTATATGTGTCTGTGTGTATTTGTGTGTGTATATTTGTGTGTATTTGTGTGTCTGTGCATATGTGTCCATGTGTGTGTGTGTTCTTTGCTGCAGTGAACAGGTTAATCACACCTGGTTCTGAGGTGCCCCCTCCCATACTCAGAGTTTGCTTAGAGGAGCCAGCTCCCCTGCCAGGCTGGTATTGCAGATTACAATAATCATTCAGCCCGTGGGTGTGGGTTCCACTGGTGACACACGCTCAGCTCTTTACACAGCTCCTGTCCCAACTCTCCTGGGAGCGTCACTTCCTCAGAACCTGTTGGGCCACAATTCCCTATCTATCAGTCCAAGTTCTTCTCTGGAATAAAGAACTTCTGCAGACACCTGGGAAGGGCTGGGCCAGTCTGGCTCCTCCCACTCTACCCAAGATATCAGTGCCACTACTTAATGTTGACACTGGACTGCACTGATAGTGCATCTACACACCTGCAGAAGGTAAGGACTCAGCTCCTGGAAGCCGGCAACAATACTAATCCCCAAGGCTGCTGTACCCTGACCCCCCTACCCAGACGTGACTCATATCTTACTGATACCGGTCACATTTTTTCATTTCAATCATATGTACCAAGACAAGAGGGGTACAATTCTGGAGCATACCAACTGCATCATAGGAGGCAAAATAAAAATCCCTGTTGATTTCAATGTGGGATTTTAACCCCTTGAATGCTAGAGAGGTCTCCAATGCATTGCAAAGCAATGCATTGGAGACCGCTCTAGCATTCAAGGGGTTAAAATGCACATTTCTATCAATGGAGATTTCATTTATCCCCCTATGATGCTCTTGGTTTATTCCAGGGAAGATAAATTCTGGATCAAACCTAGTGCTCTATATGAGGCAAATTTAAACAGGGCTTTTAACTCCTAGAATGCCAGAGGTCTCCAGTGCTTTGCTTCCCAGCATCCAGAGGTTAAATGCTCCCATTTAAATTAATGGGATTTTGTAAATATTTGTTAAAAGTGATGTTCCTGGATTCCCACATTTTTACATTTCAATCATATGTACCAAGCCAAAAGGGAGGCAATTCTGGAGCATACCAACTGCATTATAGGGGGCAAATAAAAATCCCTGATGATTTAACCATTTGAGTGCCACAGTGGTACGGAATGCGTTGCTTTACAATGCATTCCGTACCACTCTGGCACTCAAAGGGTTAAATGTGGGATTTTTAACCCCTTGAATGCAATGCATTGGAGACCTCTCTAGCATTCAAGGGGTTAAAATGCACATTTCTATCAATGGGGATTTCATTTATCCCCCTATGACACTCTTGGTTTATTCCAGGGAAGATAAATTATGGATCAAACCTAGTGCTTTATATGAGGCAAATTTAAACGGGGCTTTTAACCCCTAGAATGCCAGAGGTCTCCAGTGCTTTGCTTCCCAGCATCCAGAGGTTAAAAGCTCCCATTTAAGTTAATGGGATTTGTAAATATTTGATAAAAGTGATGTTCTTGGATTCCCTCACATGCATTGCACTGGAGACATCTGTAGCATTCAATGGGTTAAATTATCTGTTGGGGTATGTTTATTTGCGCAAATGGTTTGACCTTCAATTCTTCCTCTTTTGCGTTGTCCGTATAAACCTAAATCGCCAACGTAATATACAGAATGATCACTGATCAGCCATCTTTGACATTTGGAGGGTTTGCAATGCTTTTTCACATGCCTCTGGCACCTAAAGGGTTAAAACTTTAATGATCATTGCTTTGAAATTCGTTAGGCACCCCTGTGGTCCTTAAAGGGTTAGGTTCAACACCATTGATTTAGACTAACAATCTCTGATTTGTGGCATCACTGATTTGCTTGTGGTATCAATTTAGGATCAATGTAATTTATCTGATTTACAGTCAATAACACTGAATTTGTGTATAGGTCACTGATCGCCATAAACCAGTACTGATTTGATTTGTAGTGTGTGTTTTTTTTAGGCTTCTGTCATGGTACTTTGGTGGACAAAATGAAAATTGACATTTAAATGGGGCTTTTAACCACTCAAATGCTGGAAGTCTCCAAAGCATTGTGAATCAGTGTGTTTGTGACCTCTGTAGCATTCAGATGTTAGATGTCTAATTGAACTCAATGCAAATTTTGAGATATTCTAATATCACCTATGATGAAATTGGTTTGCACTTCTGTACTTTCCTAAATATGGTCCTTACTGTCACTTAAAGGGATAGTAATACTTAAAATGTAAAAAAAAAATATGTTGTAGGGTTTACCCCCCTGAGTAAAACAAGAGTACTCCCACTGCTGAGAGGTGTTTTATTCAAAAGTTATTAATTTTCGAAGTTGAATTTTTTAGGTGCAATATCGCAGTGTCCTGAAATTGTACAGTGGCGCTGTTGCTACACCATCCTATGGAGATTTATGGTCCCGGGACCAGAGCTGTCCATAGGATCGTGTAGCAACAGCGCCACTGTACAATTTCAGGCCACTGTGATATTGCACCTAAAAAAATCAACTTTGAAAATTAATAACTTTTGAATGAAACACCTTTCAGCAGTGGGAGTACTCTTGTTTTACTCAGGGGGATAAACCCTACAACATATTTTTTTTTTACATTTTAAGTATTACTATCCCTTTAATGTTTCCAGTCCACCTCTGTGACATAAGGTTCTCTGATCAGTTTACACTACGGACAATTTTATTTAAAGGGATAGTAATGGTTAATTTTAAGTTGATTTAAAATTGTAGACATTAAAAAAAGGTTACCAACTATGTAAGTCTTGTCTCTCAAATCTTTATGGTTTGAGAGATATAACTGTTTTACTCAAATCTGCCATCTAGCTGACAGCTGCAGATTCCAGTCATTTGACCAGACAGAGGCTCTTCAGCAGAGCTGAAATCCCGCTATTTAGAAATAAATACTTAATTGGAACAGTCTACAAAGTGTGCTTGCAAACCAGGCACACTTTGTAGACCGTTCTCCATGAAGAATTTATCTTTAGATATTGTTATATTGGTGCTGCTGAAGAGCCGCATCTGGTCAAGTGACCAGAATCTGCTTCTGACAGCTTTACAGCTCGTCAAGCAGAAAGGGGAGGGACCAGAGAACTTTATTTTCCTATATCTCTCAAACCATAACGGTTTGAGAGATACGAATAAGTGCAAGTACTCTCTTTTAATGGTATCTACCATATAGTCAATACTTTTTTTCTGACAATACTATCCCTTTAAGGGAGAATTATACCATTGGAATGAGTGGCTTTTAATTTTTTTTTAACAGAAGGACTTATCTAAGTAGGCAGTCTACATCAGTAATCAGTAGTACTTTTCTATTGCTTTTGTTTGTACTTTTTTCTCTTTTAGTCTATAGCTAGCTATTTCAGTTTACAATCTGGTAATGACTAGTGACCCTTATAAGGCATTAAGGACTATTTGAAGCCTATTGTTTACTGTGAGGTGGTATGTCCTAGAGGCAGACCACAGTATAAATCACTATATTCAGGAAACTGCAGATGCAATGCTAAAATATATTTATGGATACAACTGACTGCTGTGTGAAGGGCACCTTCATAGCTAAATTAATCTGATAAATTAAGAATGACTTATTTCTAGGGTATAATTCCCCTTCACCGTTCTACATTTAACGTTGTTTTCATTGCTTATTAAATACCCCCCATAGAGTTGCAAGAATAATAATTATGTACTCATAATAAAAAGGCATACTGGAATCCTTAACCCATTCACTCTTATGTCCACAACAGCCAATCATTTGAGTGCCTCATGGGTGAGGAACACATTGCTTTGGAATGTGTTGCATACCTCTCTGGCACACAAAATGTTAAAGTGTCTTGGAAAAAAAAAGGGCAACTTTAAGTTAAATTCCCCTCTTAATGTCAGTCACTGAGGTCAATTTAAGTGACAGAGGTTAGCCTCTAATTTTGAGGTCTGTCTCTTTGATTTCAGATTTCCATCTTGGCCAATTAAGAATTGTAAATCTCACAGATTTATTCATTTTTTTTTTATAGAAATTACCTCTGTTTATTTGCTTGACCTCTGCAGAATACGTCTCCTTATTCTGGTGGCAATCTTGCCCTTTGACCTGAGTACGATTTTTAAATCCATCCCATCAATTTAATTTCTAAGCTATCCTCTGTCTTCTGCGATGTCATAATAATAGGTATTGAGGTTGGACCTGTCACGTGGAGATATGTTTATCGTTATAAAGAGAATTATAACCTACCTATATGTTATACTTCCCATGTGTTTATAATATACATTTTTTTGAAAAATTAATTTTTATTTGTTGGTGATGTTGTCTGGTACTTTATGCTAATTAGTGCCTGTGGTAATATACTGTGTCTAATAGCACAGAGGGGTACGTTTGGCCTCAAACAAAACATTTTCATCAGGGGTATAATTAGATTCTTCCAGGCCCTGGTTCAAAAATGAGGCTGAGCCCCCTACCATATTTGTATGACAAACACACATATACACACATGCAGACACACAATACAGACACACACAGATGCACACATTCAGACACACAGACATACGTATTCAGACACACACAGACATACATTTAGACACACACAGACACACACACGTATACGTACACATACAGACACACACATACGCACATTTACACGCACACACAGACACATATTCAGACACACACACACAGAAACACAGACAGAAACACACACACACACAGTCCCCCACCCATACACACACATACACAGACAAAAACACACATACATACACAGACATGCACACACAGATACATATACATACACATACAAACATACACACACATATACACACACACACAGACACATTAGGGTGACCGCATTTCCATTCTGCCATTCCGGGACATGTGGTCACCCTAGTGAGTCCCGCGGCTGAGGCTCCCACCGGCGCTGACCTGAGGCTTCCCAGTGGGAACTCTTACTCTGTGTCAGCCTCAGAAAGATGGTCAGCACTGGCGGGAGCCTCAGCCGTGGGTCTCACTTGCAGCACCAGCATACCTGCTCCACCCCAGCTGTCTCCAACACACCAGTCCAGCCAGCCAATGAAATGTATTTGCTATATGGTCCTCATTGGCTGGCTCAGCCAGCCAATGAGGACCATATAGCAAATAAATTTCATTGGCTGGCTGAACTGTTGCGTTTTGCTCCATTCCAGGACTCTTTGTTGTCCCGGTGGGGGGCGACCCGGGAAGAGGGACACAGACCCCCAATAAGGGACAGTCCCGGGCATTCCAGGACGTGTGGTCACCCTAGGACACATACATACACAATGGAACACATTACAAAGAACAAGTGTCTCTGCAGTGGTAAACAGGTTCTGGGGAAACTGATGCAAATATTTGATATAGATAACATCAGCCTCTCTCTCTCTTTCACGTCTCCACCCATCTGTTTCAGCCTTTTTCTCACCACTTCTACCTCTCTCTTTCAGTTTTTTCTCCACTGATCCCTTTCCCGCTAGTCTTTTTTTTATCCCTTATCTTCCCAAATCCCCCCTTTTTTCTCCATCAGCCCCCGCCATCTCCCCCAGTCCCCCATCTTCTCTTTCCCCCAGGAACCCCTCCTGCTTGTCTACCATTCTTGGTACAGGAGGGGCTTTGTCCCTGGTGGTCCAGCATTTGGAGCTGAAGTCTACTCTTTCTCCGTACAGTCCCCTCGTGGCCTAATGATACACAGCGCAGATATATAATATCCCTGCACTCTGCATTATCCGATCACATGAGGACTGGGGTGATCGGTGATATAGGGGTGTGTGATAGAAGAGGCACCAACCTCAGCCCCATAACATTTTAAACCTCGGCGGGTCGGTTAGGCTTACCTCCCCAGCCTGTCCATGGGCCCACATAAAGGTAAAAAAGGCTGTGGGCCTCCTGGGTCACCGGCCCAGGTTCAACTACACCCCCTGCGCTCAAGTAGTTGTGCCACTGATTACCATACCAGAGAAGGAATTAGCATACAGTGCCATGCTGTGCTACCAGCACATACAAGTTACTTTCTCAAAAGCTATTTATTTTAGGGAAACATGGTTAGTACAAAATATAGCCATATTTTAAATCTCTTCATAGCAAATACAACTTAAGTTGATCGGATCCACTCGATTTTCTCTTGCTGAGATTTTGGCATTTTGTTCCTATGTCAAAGACAGCAGTTAACCCTTTAAGTGTCAGAGGGGTGCGCAACGCATTGCATAGCAATGCGTTGCGCGCCCCTCCGGCACTGAAAGGGTTAATAGGCTTTTAACTCCCTTGGATTCTCAATGCATTGAAAACCTATCTAGCATCCAGTTTGTTACAGTTATTCCCATCTCCTGTGCCAAGTTGCCCTGCAGGAAGTTGTTGTTTATAATGGTCAGTGCTACTTAGCAGACGAGGAAGCAAAACACGCAGGTCTATTGTTCCGCCTCTTCCTGTGATTCTGAGCCCTTAATCCTCTGCGTCTGATCTGTCAACAGCGACATTGTCTGAGACACTTTAATCACAGGGCACAAATGAAGAGAAACATATGTAACGTCTTCCACAGACAAAAAAAGCATTCACATATACATGATCCTGCAAAACCTAAAATAATGTAAACCCAACATAGTGCCGCAGTCTATTAGTGAAACACCAGGCATTCAGGGCTGGATTTCCCAGTAGGCAGAGCAGGTAACTACCTAGAAGGACGCCTCAGCATTCTGTATTGTGGGTGTGGTCAGCACCGGTTTTATATTCTTTTACAGGCTATTATATAACCCGCTGAATGCTAGGGCTCTGTCATGTATTTACCACACTAAACAAAAATGGAGTTTGATGCATCACTGCATCTAATAAAACCACTATCTGACACATCACAGACTCTAATAAAACCACATTCCAACACATCACTGCCTCTAATAAAACCACAATTCAACATATCACTGCCTTTAATAAAACCTCTATCTGACACATCACGGCCTTTAATAAAACCTCTGTCTATTGCATAACTGCCTCCACCTGATGCAGAACAGCAACCTGACACTTTAGCGCTGCCACCTGACTCAGTGCAATCTACCCCTGACACTAGGGGCAGTTCAATGCACGGGTGTACCCTTTGTTCGTTGGGGGCATCCTGTTTCAGGGGGCTTCTTCTTGGGATCCCAACATTCACAGTTTTACAAGAAGGAATTGGTTTAATCCTGCGCTCACCGAGGAGTAAGATTGTTCTACGTGCCCAACACATAGATGTGGCTGCTTCTCCCACATGTAGGTAGGGAAAAAAGTAAGGGGTGCAACTAAATGTAAATGTTAACCTGTTTTTGGGGTCCTCCATTCTCAATTCTGCAGGAAGCCTCAAAGCTTTCTTAAAACTCAAGGGTAGTCAGTTGAGGTATCTCAAATTGTGTGGTCTTATCATCCCCAATGATCTGGTGATGAGTTCAGGATGATTGAAGTTGTGGTCCATAACAGCTGTTAGTGATGACTTACCTGGTACATCACTACCTCTACCTGTCAGAGTGTCACAACCCCGGCTGCTAGGGATCAGTGGGGTGCCGGCTCAGGTTATGGTGCTAGCGTGCGGAGCTGGGGAGCGAAGATTGGGAGCTGTGACGGCGTGCCAGGTACTCCTTTGCTGCAGCCGAAGCTGTCTAAAGGTGCTGGTCACGAAACCAGATTGTTCCACCCCAGCTGAGCCGGGTTGCAACCAGGATAGGAGTACCCATGAACCGTTGGAAAACCAGGCCAGCAGGACGGGCGAGATACCAAGCAATGAGGGCTGAGCAACAGGAATGGTCAAGCGAAGCCGAGGTTCAAGCTGGGAGCGGAGTTCAAGGGAGGTCAGGAGCGGAGCCAAATGTCAAAACCAGGAGCGGAGATCTAGAGTGGTCAGGAGCAGAGCCAAAGGTCAAAACCAGGAGCGGAGATCTAAAGTGGTCAGGAGCAGAGCCAAAGGTCAAAACCAGGAGCGGAGGACAAGAATGCTGATCTGTACTTGACAGGCAGAAGTCCAGAGTCCAGAACCTAGCCAGAACACTAACTTATGGAACGGGCGCCCTATGCCTGGGGCAGCCCGTTTAAATACCAGGGCTAACCAATGGCCTGGTGAGTGAGAGGGGCTCGGCTGGGAGCCGCAAGGGAATAGGAGGAGGACTGGCCAGTAGAGCGCCGGGCTCGGCGCATGCGCATCCGCCATGCTGAAGGCAGAGGAGATCTGCGCATGCGCAACCCGATCGCTCTGTAACCCGGAAGAGCCGCCGCGAGAGAGGGAAGAGACGAGGCCCGGGAGCGATCGCAACGGTTACACAGAGAAAGTCTGACATATCATAGCCTCGGCCTGACTTCCACCTAAGATATCATGGCCTTCACCTTACCGAGGACTGTTATCTGGCACAGCAGTGACACCATCTGAACCAGTTTAACCTTCCTTGACACTGAACCTCTATCTGACACAACATTGTCTCTGCTTGAACCACTCGCTGACACAGTGAAATCTCTTTTTGACACATCATCTATCTCTCATAGAACAATGCCTTCATTGATGCTGCACAACCTCCATCTGACTACACAACATGTTTATTTTATTGATCACTGAATTCATTCACTCTCACACAGCGCAAGTTCCTCCTTCCTTCTTTTATACATCACAACCTTGTTCTTAAACAAAATGTCTTAGAAAACAGTTGCTTCACCTGACACAATGCATCCACTAACACTGACTCACTACCATACATAACAATGCCTCCACATGACACAGTGCACAATTCTACTGACACAGAACCACTCTGCTGCATAACAGTGCATCCACCTGACACAGTGCAACATTCTCCTGCATAACAGTGCCTTCATCTTAAACAGTGCAACATTCTACTGACATAAAATAACTATCATATACAACAATGCCTCCATCTTAAACAGTGCAACATTCTACTGACATAAAATAACTATCATATACAACAATGCCTCCATCTTAAACAGTGCAACATTCTACTGACATAAAATCACTATCATATACAACAATGCCTCCATCTGAAACAGTGCAACATTCAACTGACATAAAATCACTATCATTATACAACAATGCCTCCATCTGAAACAGTGCAACATTCCACTGACATAAAATCACTATCATATACAACAATGCCTCCATCTTAAACAGTGTAACATTCTACTGACATAAAATCACTATCATATACAACAATGCCTCCATCTGACACAGTGCAACATTCTACTGACATAGAATCACTATCATACACAACAATGCCTCCATCTTAAACAGTGTAACATTCTACTGACATAGAATCACTATCATACACAACAATGCCTCCATCTGATACAGTGCAACATTCTACTGACATAGAATCACTATTATATACAACAATGCCTCCACCTGAAACAGTGCAACATTCTACTGACATAGAATCACTATCATATACAACAATGCCTCCATCTGACACAGTGCAACATTCTACTGACATAAAATCACTATCATACACAACAATGCCTCCATCTGAAACAGTGCAACATTCTACTGACATAAAATCACTATCATACACAACAATGCCTCCACCTGAAACAGTGCAACATTCTACTGACATAGAATCACTATCATATACAACAATGCCTCCATCTGAAACAGTGCAACATTGTACTGACATAAAATCACTATCATACACAACAATGCCTCCATCTGAAACAGTGCAACATTCTACTGACATAAAATCACTATCATATACAACAATGCCTCCACCTGAAACAGTGCAACATTCTACTGACATAGAATCACTATCATATACAACAATGCCTCCATCTGAAACAGTGCAACATTCTACTGACATAAAATCACTGTCATATACAACAATGCCTCCATCTGAAACAGTGCAACATTTTACTGACGTAAAATCACTATCATATACAACAATGCCTCCATCTGAAACAGTGCAACATTCTACTGACATAAAATCACTATCATATACAACAATGCCTCCACCTGACACAGTGCAACATTCCACTGACATAAAATCACTATCATATACAACAATGCCTCCATCTGACACAGTGCAACATTCTACTGACATAAAATCACTATCATACACAACAATGCCTCCATCTGAAACAGTGCAACATTCTACTGACATAGAATCACTATCATATACAACAATGCCTCCATCTGATACAGTGCAACATTCTACTGACATAGAATCACTATCATATACAACAATGCCTCCACCTGAAACAGTGCAACATTCTACTGACATAGAATCACTATCATATACAACAATGCCTCCATCTGATACAGTGCAACATTCTACTGACATAAAATCACTATCATACACAACAATGCCTCCACCTGACACAGTGCAACATTCCACTGACATAAAATCACTATCATTATACAACAATGCCTCCACCTGAAACAGTGCAACATTCTACTGACATAAAATCACTATCATTATACAACAATGCCTCCATCTGACACAGTGCAACATTCTACTGACATAAAATCACTATCATATACAACAATGCCTCCATCTGATACAGTGCAACATTCTACTGACATAGAATCACTATCATATACAACAATGCCCCCACCTGACACAGTGCAACATTCTACTGACACAGAACAACTCTCTTACATAACAATGCTTCCACGTTACACAGTGCAACATTTTAATGACACAATCACTATCTTGCACAACAATGCTTTGACATTACACAGTGTAACATTCTAATGAAACATAGTCACTAACTAATTAACTAACTAACTAACTAACTAACTAACTAACTAACTAACTAACATTGGCTACTGACTAACTAACATTGGCTACTGAGTTGTTTTAGATGCCCTTATGAGTGCCATAGGGATGTGAATGTATTACCATTGCACTGCAAACCCCTCTGGGACTCAACAAGGAATATAAGAAAAAGTTGTGTAAATCTAGAGAAAGTCAGATTCACCATAAGGAACAAATGCACATTTTCCAAATACCTATTGATTTAACCCTATGAGTGCGTATGCCTGTGCAATGTTTCACGTCCCCCTCTGGCACTCAGAGTTAAAAGAGGATTTTACGATGTAAGTAAACTTAGCTTGTGACTTTGCATATTCTGCAACTATTTAATTCATTTTAACCTATTTTGTATATCTTCTACTAATAAAAGAAGAGGTCATGTGACACAAATTCAGCTGCCCTGGCACACACACACCCAGGGCCGGAAGTAAGGTGGCGTTATTCATATTTCCTCTATACTGACCGTCTTGTTGGTACAGCATGGGGCATAGCCACCCTGCCCACTCCTGTGAAAATATCTGCAAGCACCTCAACCTCCATCATATCACACTCCCCTTCACCTCATTCTGTCTCCATTCACCTGTTCGACTCACACTCCCCTTCACCTCATTCTGTCTCCGTTCACCTGTTCGACTCACACTCCCCTTCGCCTCATTCTGTATTCGTTCACCTGTCCGACTCACACTCCCCTTCTCCTCATTCTGTCTCTGTTCACCTGTCCGACTCACACTCCCCTTCGCCTCATTCTGACTCCGTTCACCTGTCCGACTCACACTCCCCTTCACCTCATTCTGTCTCCGTTCACCTCTTCGACTCACACTCCCCGTCGCCACATTCTGTCTCCGTTCACCTCTTTGACTCACACTCCCCTTCACCTCATTCTGTCTCCATTCACCTGTTTGACTCACACTCCCCTTCTCCTCATTCTGTCTCGATTCACCTGTTCAACTCACACTCCCCTTCGCCTCATTCTGTCTCCGTTCACCTGTTCAACTCACACTCCCCTTCACCTCATTCTGTCTCCATTCACCTGTTCGACTCACACTCCCCTTCGCCTCATTCTGTCTCCGTTCACCTGTTCAACTCACACTCCCCTTCTCCTCATTCTGTAGCCGTTCACCTGTCCAACTCACACTCCCCTTCGCCTCATTCTGTCTCCGTTCACCTGTTCAACTCACACTCCCCTTCACCTCATTCTGTCTCTGTTCACCTGTTCGACTCACACTCCCCTTCGCCTCATTCTGTCTCCGTTCACCTGTCCGACTCACACTCCCCTTCACCTCATTCTGTCTCTGTTCACCTGTTCAACTCACACTCCCTTTCTCCTCATTCTGTAGCCGTTCACCTGTCCGACTCACACTCCCCTTCTCCTCATTCTGTCTCCGTTCACCTGTCCGACTCACACTCCCCTTCGCCTTATTCTGTCTCCGTTCACCTGTTCAACTCACACTCCCCTTCTCCTCATTCTGTAGCCGTTCACCTGTCCGACTCACACTCCCCGTCGCCACATTCTGTCTCCGGTCACCTCTTCGACTCACACTCCCCTTCGCCTCATTCTGTAGCCGTTCACCTGTCCGACTCACACTCCCCTTCACCTCATTCTCTCTCCGTTCACCTATCCAACTCACACTCCCCTTCGCCTCATTCTGTAGCCGTTCACCTGTCCGACTCACACTCCCCTTCTCCTCATTCTGTCTCCGTTCACCTGTCTGACTCACACTCCCCTTCACCTCATTCTGTCTCAGTTCACCTGTCCGACTCACACTCCCCTTCGCCTCATTCTGTCTCCGTTCACCTGACCAACTCACACTCCCCATCGCCTCATTCTGTCTCCGTTCACCTCTTCGATTCACATTCCCCTTCGCCTCATTCTGTCTCCATTCACCTGTTCGACTCACACTCCCCTTCACCTCATTCTGTCTCCGTTCATCTCTTCGACTCACACTCCCCTTCGCCTCATTCTGTCTCCATTCTCCTGTTCGACTTACACTCCCCTTCATCTCATTCTGTCTCCATTCACCTGTTCAACTCACACTCCCCTTCGTCTCATTCTGTCTCCGTTCACCTGTTCGACTCACACTCCTCTTCGCCTCATTCAGTCTTCATTCACCTGTTCGACTCACACTCCCCTTCTCCTCATTGTGTCTCCATTCACCTGTTTGACTCACACTCCCTTTCGCCTCATTCTGTCTCCGTTCACCTGTCCGACTCACACTCCCCTTCACCTCATTCTGTCTCCATTCACCTGTTCAACTCACACTCCTCTTCACCTCATTCTGTCTCCATTCACCTGTTCGACTCACACTCCCCTTGCCCTAGGCAAAGTAACAATTTGGGGCCCCACATCTCTTGATCCAGTGCATCTGTCACAATGCTGCTATCAGGTACTGGTACTGTGGCTGTAATAGAAGTAGGAGCCACTAGATAACGCTGGTCTCTTTCAACAAAAAGTGCGTCTGACCCAAGATGTTCCACAGGGCCACTGCCTGTGACCCATCACTCATATCCAGGGCCATATTGCCATGGGCCCTAGGCAGTAGCTTAGGTTGGCATAATGGATGATCCGGCTCTGACTCACACTCCCCTTCACCTCATTTGATCGCCTTTCGACTGTTCGACTCACACTCCCCTTCCCCTCATTCGAACTCTGTTCAACTCACATTCCCCTTTGCCTCATTGTGCCTCTGTTTGACTGTTTGACTCACACTCTATTGCCATTCTACTTTTCGACTCCCACTCCTCTTTGCCATATTGTCTCTCCTCCCCATCGCCGGATACTTGGGCCTTGCTCACTTAACGGACTTCTCTCCTACTCTTCGCACCAATGTTTGCAATACGTACTACCTGTACTCGCTAGGCTCACAGTATATCTATGTGCTGACACATTTCAGCCACTGCCTTATGTCCAACACACTAATGAAATATACATAAATATCCTATATCACTCCACACTGCATTACCCAACATGCCCTCTCCACTCTGACATGCATGCCTTACACTCTGCTATTACTCACGCAGCAATTTCACCATCCACATTAACTAAAATAACACAAACAATTATAACTATGTCTCCGCCTACAGACAAGCAACGCCATGTCCAACTTTCTAGTCTTTTATATTCTGACAATGATCTCTCCGAGTCTCTTCCTGTAGCAGCATTTCTCCCAAGTGTCCCTCTTTCAGACCCAAATCCCTCTGTCCCACCCTAGTGTCCCTGTGTTTAGGAGATCAGCCTGTGTGGTGTGTATATAAGTGTATCACCCTGGTGTCCCTGTGTTTAGGAGATCAGACTGTGTGGTGTGTATATAAATGTACCACCCTGGTGTCCCTGTGTTTAGGAGATCAGCCTGTGTGGTGTGTATATAAGTGTATCACCCTGGTGTCCCTGTGTTTAGGAGATTAGGCTGTGTGGTGCGTATAGAAGTGTATCACCCTGGTGTCCCTGTGTATAGGAGATCAGACTGTGTGGTGTGTATATAAGTGTATCACCCTGGTGTCCCTGTGTTTAGGAGATCAGACTGTGTGGTGTGTATATAAGTGTATCACCCTGGTATCCCTGTGTTTAGGAGATCAGACTGTGTGGTGTGTATATAAGTGTATCACCCTGGTGTCCCTGTGTTTAGGAGATCAGCCTGTGTGGTGTGTATATAAGTGTATCACCCTGGTGTCCCTGTGTTTAGGAGATCAGACTGTGTGGTGTGTATATAAGTGTATCACCCTGGTGTCCCTGTGTTTAGGAGATCAGACTGTGTAGTGTGTATATAAGTGTATCACCCTGGTGTCCCTGTATTTAGGAGATCAGACTGTGTGATGTGTATATAAGTGTATCACCCTGGTGTCCCTGTGTTTAGGAGATCAGACTGTGTGGTGTGTATATAAGTGTATCACCCTGGTGTCCCTGTGTTTAGGAGATCAGACTGTGTAGTGTGTATATAAGTGTATCACCCTGGTGTCCCTGTGTTTAGGAGATCAGACTGTGTGGTGTGTATATAAGTGTATCACCCTGGTGTCCCTGTGTTTAGGAGATCAGACTGTGTGGTGTGTATATAAGTGTATCACCCTGGTACCCCTGTGTTTAGGAGATCAGACTGTGTGGTGTGTATAGAAGTGTATCACCCCGGTGTCCCTGTGTTTAGGAGATCAGACTGTGTGATGTGTATATAAGTGTATCACCCTGGTGTCCCTGTGTCTAGGAGTTCAGACTGTGTGGTGTGTATAGAAGTGTATCACCCTGGTGTCCCTGTGTTTAGGAGATCAGACTGTGTGGTGTGTATAGAAGTGTATCACCCTGGTGTCCCTGTGTTTAGGAGATCAGACTGTGTGGTGTGTATAGAAGTGTATCACCCTGGTGTCCCAGTGTTTAGGAGATCAGACTGTGTGGTGTGTATATAAGTGTATAACCCTGGTGTCCCTGTGTTTAGGAGATCAGACTGTGTGGTGTGTATATAGAAGTGTATCATCCTGGTGTCCCTGTGTTTAGGAGATCAGACTGTGTGGTGTGTGTATAAGTGTATCACCCTGGTGTCCCTGTGTTTAGGAGATCAGACTGTGTGGTGTGTATATAAGTGTATCACCCTGGTGTCCCTGTGTTTAGGAGATCAGACTGTGTGGTGTGTGTATAAGTGTATCACCCTGGTGTCCCTGTGTGTAGGAGATCAGACTGTGTGGTGTGTATATAAGTGTATCACCCTGGTGTCCCTGTGTTTAGGAGATCAGACTGTGTGGTGTGTATATAAGTGTATCACCCTGGTGTCCCTGTGTTTAGGAGATCAGACTGTGTGGTGTGTATATAAGTGTATCACCCTGGTGTCCCTGTGTTTAGGAGATCAGACTGTGTGGTGTGTATATAAGTGTATCACCCTGGTGTCCCTGTGTTTAGGAGATCAGACTGTGTGGTGTGTATATAAGTGTATCACCCTGGTGTCCCTGTGTTTAGGAGATCAGACTGTGTGGTGTGTATATAAGGGTATTACTTTGCTCTGCAGCAATAAAACTCACATTAATGGCTGTTTAAACGTCAGTAGATGTGTTTATACCTTACTCTGTGTAAATAAAATACTCTGGTCTTATTCTAAATCATTTATTAGGTTACAGAAAGAGGTATAAATAGGTCATGAAATAGCCTACAAATTCTTGGTAATGCCTCTTCTACCAGCCACGCCCACAGCAACACCCCATAAAACTTAAGTGTCCCTCTTTGGCAATTTGAAATGTTGGGAGGTATGCAGCAGCAAAGACTGGACAGAGTAGGGTTGCCACCCAGCTGGTATTTTACTGGCAGGCCGGTAAAAAATTGGCTTCTCTCCAATGGAGGGAATGCCATGGTCGGTATTTTTTTGAAGAAAAGGTGGCAGCCCTAGGACAGAGGGAGGTCAATGTCAAGCTCTCTGTCTCCAGTACAGTCTGATTTTTTCAGCACCCAGACAAATCATAGTTTTGTTTGATGTATAAGTTTTATGGGTCCTGGTAATAGCTTCATACCTCCCTGCAGAGCCGGTGCAAAGCAATCCATTGCACCCGCCTCTGGTCCTTAAAGTTATACTAACACTTAATAAGAAAAATATATATTGCAGGGTTTATCCTCCTGAGTAAAACAAGGCTTCTCCCGCTGCTAAGAGGTGTTTTATTCAAAACTTATTGCGGCACAAACTTGAATTTTTTCGGTACAGTGTCTAAATGGCATGAAATGTTACAGTAGCGGCGTTGCTACACCATCCTATGGAGGTTTATGGTCAACGGACCAGATCTGTCCATAGGATGGTGTAGCAACAGCGCCACTGTACAATTTCAGGACACTGTGATAGTGCACCTAAAAAAAATTACGTTTCAGCTGCAATAACTTTTGAATAAAACACCTCTCAGCAGTGGGAGTTCCCTTATTTTCCCCAGGAGGATAAACAATACAATATATATATTTTTGTACATATAAAATGTTACTGTTCTCTGGCACTCAAAGGGTTAATAACGTATTAGGCTGGGGGGGGGGGTGGAATCTAGCATCTCCTCTAGGGTGACCACATTTCCATTCTGCCATTCGGGGACATGTGGTCACCCTAGACCTGCGGCTGAGGCTCCCGCCGGTGCTGACCATCTTTTTTGAGGCTTCCCAGTGGTAACTCTTACTCTGTGTCAGCCTCAGAAAGATGGTCAGCGCTGGCGGGAGCCTCAGCCGCGGGTTTCACTTGCAGCACCAGCATACCTGCTGCACCCCAGCTGTCTCGCATGTACCAGTCCAGCCAGCCAATGAAATGTATTTGCTATATGGTCTTCATTGGCTGGCTCAGCCAGCCAATGAGGACCATATAGCAAATACATTTCATTGGCTGGCTGGACTGGCGAGTGTTGCTCAACTCCGGGACTCTTTGTTGTCCCGGTGGGGGGTGATCCGGGATGCCAGACACAGACCCCCAATAAGGGACAGTCCTGGGCATTCCGGGACGTGTTTTTACCCTAATCTCCCCTGCCCAGAATGTCTCCATTTTTGATTTTGTGCATGCGGCCCATCCTCCTTTCACTACTTCTTATTTAATAATCAGGTCCTCTCCCTGTTTGACCACAAATTATTTATTTCTTAATAGTTTACTTGCAGGTGAATAAACATCTGTGTAATCTCTGAAAGTTACTCTCGTTTCCTCCTCCTCCCTCTGTACATTAAAGAACTCAGCGCCCTTGTTTCATCACCAGAATGCAACTGCGATACTTTAGCTTTTCCCCATTCCGTGCTCGAAAGCCAAGTACATCCACCTTCTGGTTCCAGCCCTGCTGTAGGGCTGGGATTGTTCTATTTTCGGTCTTAAAGAACATCGATAATGCTTAATTATAAGATGCACATGTGTAAAAGGGCATGTTGTAACAAACACGTGTATATACTGCTTGTAAGATAATCTGTATCTTGAAGTATGAAGCTGTATGTTGTAGGACTTTTCCAGTTCAAGCGATAGTAATGGTTAATTTTACCTTGATGTAAATTTGTAGGCATTAAAAAAAGATGAAGATCGATGTAAGTCATTGCTTTCCAAACTGTGTGTCGTGACACGTTAGTGTGTCGGCTGCAGTGTGTAGGTGTGTCGCAGGCAAAGGTGCTGTTTACACAAGACTAAATTGTCATTCAACCCAAGCACGAGCTACACTGGGAGCTGAGATAAAACACTACTACTTAATGGTTGCATTTACACAGTGGGAGATTGCCTCCGTGTGCTGCATACAGCTGGAGCGACACAAAAGATTTGAAACAGCTGGAGTGCCTCCGTGTGCTGCATACATAATATGTATGCAGCACACGGAGGCTCTCCAGCTGTTACAAATATTTTGGAGCTTCAGCTGTATGCAGCACACGGAGGCAATCTCCCGCTATGTAAATGCGACCAATGTGACCATCTCTTTTGATATGCCACCTCCTCTATACCTCTGCCCTCTCTTTGGGCTGCCAGGCTGGAGTGTCCCTGTGCGCCGAGGCTGCCTGTCACATGACTGCTGCTTCTGCTTGTGGTGCCGGTGAGACAGGAAAGATGGACAGTACTTCTAAAATCAGTTATGCACTATCTAATAGTGTGACATGAGAATCTTGCGCTTATATGTAGCACAGCATTCTCATGTCACCCTTTTAAAAACCACACAACATGCTTAATGCCTTCCGCAGTATGAATGAAAGGTTTTCATGAGATATGTTGTGTCCCCATACATCTTGTTATTACAATTTATGTATGTGTCCGTATCTCTTATAAGGGATTGTTAGTTTAACCTCCAGTTTGCTGGCAAAACTGAATTACTGTGTCATGAAATGATGCATGTCTAAAGTGTGTCACCAACATGAAAAGTTTGGAAAGCTCTGATGGTTTGAGAGATATCGCTTGGTTAAAGGCCCGAAGGAGGGCTGAAACACTGATGAAATAAACCAGCTCAGCTTTTCATCTATCAAAAGTCCTGTGAGTGCTTTCTTTTCTTGAAATTTTACTTCATGAATGCTGTTTAGATTGACACCCAGGCATAATACTAAAGTTTAAGTGAGTGCACACCTTCGGACATTTGTGTGTGTGTGTATATATATATACATATATATATATATATATATATATATATATATATATATATATTCCAATACAGAAGGAGAGCGCTCAAGTAGACTGTATAAATTTATTAAAATAATGTACAATAAAACATATAACTTATTGTGTCATATATATAATGCTATAAATTACTGACAATAACAGTGCACAATGCCAATAAAGAACTGTAGACCACCTATAGCTCCGGAGCTTAATATACGTTGGTGCACTTAGTCCACAGTGGTCCTGTCCGTCTGAGTGTCACAATCTTAGATGATAAAAAAATTCTCAAATGTATACGGGCCGCATAGTTCTAAATGGTAGTAGATGTGTCAACTAGAGTTAGGGGTTAGCGGGCAGTCGCTTAGAGGTCTGAGCTGTAACTTTTAGACTCTCAGCCGTAACTTTTAGACTCTCCCGTCTATTATGGAATCACCAGTCTTTCTGATCCTACGGGTCGTTTGGTCTGGCAACCTAAGAATTAAAGTTACCTCCAATATCGATCCCACCTTAATATTCACGGGCAGAGTATGAGTTAGGCAATCTTTTTCCCCAGCCGACTCCCGTCTGTCAACTCCTCTTCCTAGACTTTCAATATTTGTTCACTGGATACATTCCCATTAACCGTTCTGTGATTCTCCTCCTTATCCTTTTCTTTTACGGTTATATTGTATCTACTGCGACCATAATTAAAGAGAAAACAAATCTGAAACACAGAACGGTTAATGGGAATGTATCCAGTGAACAAATATTGAAAGTCTAGGAAGAGGAGTTGACAGACGGGAGTTGGCTGGGGAAAAAGATTGCCTAACTCATACTCTGCCCGTGAATATTAAGGTGGGATCGATATTGGAGGTAACTTTAATTCTTAGGTTGCCAGACCAAACGACCCGTAGGATCAGAAAGACTGGTGATTCCATAATAGACGGGAGAGTCTAAAAGTTACGGCTGAGAGTCTAAAAGTTACAGCTCAGACCTCTAAGCGACTGCCCGCTAACCCCTAACTCTAGTTGACACATCTACTACCATTTAGAACTATGCGGCCCGTATACATTTGAGAATTTTTTTATCATCTAAGATTGTGACACTCAGACGGACAGGACCACTGTGGACTAAGTGCACCAACGTATATTAAGCTCCGGAGCTATAGGTGGTCTACAGTTCTTTATTGGCATTGTGCACTGTTATTGTCAGTAATTTATAGCATTATATATATGACACAATAAGTTATATGTTTTATTGTACATTATTTTAATAAATTTATACAGTCTACTTGAGCGCTCTCCTTCTGTATTGGAGTTTGTAGTTTATTGGAGCTCGGGACACTATACGAGCATTGGATAGTAGCGATTTAGTTGACTGTATTATAGAAGAGGTTAATAGTGAATTTATCTGCACACAAATCGCCGTGATCACAGAAGTACATTTGTATATATATATATATATATATATATATATATATATATATATATATAGCACAGACAGGCGGTGAGCCGTTTGGATCGCCCCGTTCTTGATCAGCACGTTCGGCCAGTCTCTAGTGCTCATGACTGCATCGTTCATGCACACAAGGAACTTTGCAGCCTAGCAATTTATATTATGTACATATCAGTGGTATTCTACTGAAATGTCGCCATCTACTAGGCGACATACAAAAAGCGATATCAGAATGTTGCCTGAATGAAAACAACGACATCCCGATGTTGCGTGGTTAAAGGTCATGATCCTGCTCATACATTTCTCTGCCAAACTGGACCCTTATCAAAGTTTGATGAGTAGAAGTCTTCCAGCTCACATCAGCAATTTTGGAGCAATCTAATAGCACCATAGGGACAAATAAATATCGCTAATTTCCCATGGATTTAAAGCGGGATATTAACCCTTTGATTGCCAGTGGGGTACGCAACACATTGCAAAGCAATGCATTGTGTACCCCCTCTGGCACTCAATGGGATAACCCCTTGAATGTGCTGGTGACCTCTTTTCCATTTAAGGGGTTTCACCATCTGAGTGCCAGAGGGATATGCAAATAGTGCAGTTGGTTTGATGCAGAGCATTGACACGGCTCGTTGTGAATATTTAGCCTCTGCTTTGCGTTCGTACACTTCCTCATTAACTCTAGCTCAGGTTCTGGGCCTACCCCTCACAGGCACACCTCCCACTGCTTTATAACAGCAAGCACGAGAAAGGGTTAGACAACAGGCAGAAGGCAAACAGCTCATTGGGCAACAAGCGGACAGTTATTTTTGGAGAGGCTCAGCCTCCACAAGCCTACATTATTCATCAGCCATGAGCGAAGCCATCTTTTACATAGAGTATGTCATGTGATGAAGTTGTGGAACAGAATACCAACAGCATACCTCCCAACCAAAGAGGGACACTTTTATTTTAGGTGATGTTGTGGCTGGTGGGTGTGGCATACAAAGACTTTTTTAGCTTATTTCATGACCTATTGACACCTTGTTGTGTATCTGAATAAATTATTTAGAGCAAGACCAACGCATTTCACTTATAAAGACTAATATATAAACACATACACTGAAGTTTACACAAACATTAAATTAAGTTGATCGCCGAGTCTTCTTGATTGAAAATAGAACAGTTTGCACTATTTTTAGTATCTTACTTTTACGTAATTCTCAAGATATTCAATATTGAAGGATCCCCCGCCTGCCCCTTCTAGCAGCCTCCCGCTGAATCTTCATTTCTGTCGCGGGACTGGACAGACGCAGCGAGGGACAAACTTCAGTGAGTAAGAATAAGGAAAACCCCGCCCCCTTGATGAAGGTGAACAGGATTTTCCTTTGCTTACTGAAGTTTGTTCCTCGGTGCAGCCGTCCGGACCAGACTGAACTGCCGCAGTGACGAGGCCAGAAGGGGTGGGAGGGAGATCCTACCATATTTTATAACTTGAGAACTATGTAAAAGTGAGGTACTAAATATAGAGCAAACTGTTCTATTTAGAATAAAGAAGACTTGGCAATCAACTTAATTTAAAACATTACTATCCCTTTAATGCAAGTTTTATTGCTGTGGTGCAATTTGATACATTTATATACACACCAGTCAGTCTGATCTCCTAAAAAGAGGGACACCAAGGTGGCAAACAGGGACAGATGGATTTAAGTCTCAAAGAGGGACTGCATACCTCCCAAGAGTCCATCTTTAGGAGAGACAGTCCCTCTTTTAGACCTAAATCCCTCTGTCCCTCTTTCCCACCCTGATGTCCCTCTTTTTAGGAGATCAGATTGCTTGGTGTATATATAAGTGTATAACATTGCTCTACAGCAAAATAACTCACATTATTGTTTGTTTAAACGTCAGTAGATGCGTTTATAAATTAGTCTGAGTAAATAAAATACTTTGGTCTTGTTATAAATCATTTATTAGGTTACTCAAGGAGGTGTCAATAGGTCATGAAACAGCCTACAAATTCCTGGTAATGCCCCATCCACCAGCCACGCCCCCAGCAACACCCCCTAAAACACAAGTGTCCCTCTTTGGAAATTTGAAATGTTGGGAGGTATGGGACTGTCCATCCTAAAGAGGAACACTTGAGAGGTATGCAAAAGGACTGGAATACTCAAACACAGTATGGGAATTTAAAGGGAAACAATCATGTGATACTTTCCCTATTGGCAGTTCTGCTTCTCTGGTAGCAGACCTGCAGACGTAGAAGGGGCTGCCTTGTGATTCCTTCGGGATAACCAGAAGACCAGCACTGGAGTCTGAGAAAGTGACCTTCGGTGCACTTAGTCAGTTAGTAAGACACCGAACTGTGAGACTTCATGTCTCAAGGTTCAGAGTCATGAGTTGTGCAGTCCGCTATGGATGGGTTTGAAAACTCATTTCTTGTGTGAACATCTCAACAACGTTTGTGTTTGTAAGCCACAGACTTCAGGGTTGTGTCCAGCCCTCTTGCTAGCTGTGGGGATTCGTTTTAGCCCATCTCCCCCATTCCAAATAGCCGAAAGGAGCCATTACAGGGCTGCACAGCTCAGTGTCATGCTTTAAACATGCTTGAAATCCCCATGACAATAGTAAATAGGTTAAACCCGACTTAAACATTAGGTTAAACCCAACTTAATAAAGCTGTGACCTCTTTATTCCTACAGTAATCCTTTTGCCAGTGTGTTTATTCGGTGTTGTTGACGTTCTTTGGAGGGGTTGGTGTGGGGAATTGGTTTTGGTTTGGGGCTGAAGGGAAAAGGTGGATGTGATGTATTGTCATTTTGTAAAACAAGGTGATGAATTTAACCCGTCCGGTTCAATTGCATTGGATACCCATACCTCCCAACATTTCAAATTGCCAAAGAGGGACAATTGTGTTTTAGGCGGTGTTGCTGGGGGTGTAGCTGGTGGGTGGGGCATTAACGAGAATTTTTAGGCTGTTTCATGACCTACTGACACCTCCTTGTGTTACCTAATAAATGACTTATAACAAGACCAAAGTATTTTATTTAAGCGCACAAATTTATATACACATATACTGACGTTTAAAGAAACAATAATGTGAGTTGTATTGCTGTGGAGCAATGTGATACACTTATATACACACCACACAGTCTGATCTCCTAAACACAGGGACACCAGGGTGATACACGTATATACACACCACACAGTCTGATCTCCTAAACACAGGGACACCAGGGTGATACACTTCTATACACACCACACAGTCTGATCTCCTAAACACAGGGACACCAGGGTGATACACTTATATACACACCACACAGTCTGATCTCCTAAACACAGTGACACCAGGGTGATACACTTATACACACACCACACAGTCTGATCTCCTAAACACAGGGACATCGGGGTGATACACTTCTATACACACCACACAGTCTGATCTCCTAAACACAGGAACACCAGGGTGATACACTTCTATACACACCACACAGTCTGATCTCCTAAACACAGGAACACCGGGGTGATACACTTCTATACACACCACACAGTGTGATCTCCTAAACACAGGGACACCAGGGTGATACACTTCTATACACACCACACAGTCTGATCTCCTAAACACAGGGACACCAGGGTGATACACTTATATACAGACCACACAGTCTGATCTCCTAAACACAGGAACACCAGGGTGATACACTTATATACACACCACACAGTCTGATCTCCTAAACACAGGGACACCAGGGTGATACACTTCTATACACACCACACAGTCTTATCTCCTAAACACAGGGACACCAGGGTGATACACTTATATACACACCGCACAGTCTGATCTCCTAAACACAGGGACACCAGAGTGATACACTTATATACACACCACACAGTGTGATCTCCTAAACACAGGGACACCAGGGTGATACACTTCTATACACACCACACAGTCTGATCTCCTAAACACAGGGACACCAGGGTGATACACTTATATACACACCAAACAGTCTGCTCTCCTAAACACAGGGACACCAGGGTGATACACTTATGCACACACCACACAGTCTGATCTCCTAAACACAGGGACATCGGGGTGATACACTTCTATACACACCACACAGTCTGATCTCCTAAACACAGGAACACCAGGGTGATACACTTCTATACACACCACACAGTCTGATCTCCTAAACACAGGAACACCGGGGTGATACACTTCTATACACATCACACAGTGTGATCTCCTAAACACAGGGACACCAGGGTGATACACTTCTATACACACCACACAGTCTGATCTCCTAAACACAGGGACACCAGGGTGATACACTTATATACACACCACACAGTCTGATCTCCTAAACACAGGAACATCAGGGTGATGCTTTTATATACACACCACACAGTCTGATCTCCTAAACACAGGGACACCAGGGTGATACACTTATATACACACCACACAGTCTGATCTCCTACACACAGGGACACCAGGGTGATACACTTCTATACACACCACACAGTCTGATCTCCTAAACACAGGGACATCAGGGTGATACACTTATATACACACCACACAGTCTGATCTCCTAAACACAGGGACACCAGGGTGATACACTTATATACACACCACACAGTCTGATCTCCTACACACAGGGACACCAGGGTGATACACTTATATACACACCACACAGTCTGATCTCCTAAACACAGGGACACCAGGGCGATACACTTATATACACACCACACTGTCTGTTCTCCTAAACACAGGGACACCAGGGTGATACACTTCTATACACACCACACAGTCTGATCTCCTAAACACAGGGACACCAGGGTGATACACTTATATACACACCATACAGTCTGATCTCCTAAACACAGGGACACCAGGGGGATACACTTCTATACACACCACACAGTCTGATCTCCTAAACACAGGGACACCAGGGTGATACATTTATATACACACCACACAGTCTGATCTCCTAAACACAGGGACACCAGGGTGATACACTTATATACACACCTCACAGTCTGATCTCCTAAACACAGGGACATCATGGTGATACACTTCTATACACACCACACAGTCTGATCTCCTAAACACAGGGACACCAGGGTGATACACTTCTATACACACCACACAGTCTGATCTCCTAAACACAGGGACACCAGGGTGATACACTTCTATACACACCACACAGTCTAATCTCCTAAACACAGGGACACCAGGGTGATACACTTCTATACACACCACACAGTCTGATCTCCTAAACACAGGGACACCAGGGTGATACACTTATATATACACACCACACAGTCTGATCTCCTAAACACAGGGACACCAGGGGGATACACTTATATACACACCACACAGTCTGATCTCCTAAACACAGGGACACCAGGGTGATACACTTATATACACACCACACAGTCTGATTTCCTAAAAAGAGGGACATTAGGGTGGGAAAGAAGGACAGTGGGATTTTGGTCTAAAAGAGGGACTGTCCCTCCTAAAGAGGGACACTTGGGAGGTATGGATACCTAGCTAGCAACTGAGGGGTTAAATGAGATCTATGGTTTTACAGGGTGCAATAAAAGACTGCGAGGTGACTATAAACAGTTGAGATCTGTCATCTCATTCTGTACATCTAAAGTGATCAATGGGATTGGCTGGCTGAGCTGCCAGTTCTGACCTGTGACCTTTCTGGATTCTGCAAGGGATTTATTGGGCATATTTGCATTTAAATGAGTCAGTTGGGTCCATGTTAATTAAAATTGTTTCAGCTGCTACTGTGGATTTAACTCCTTCATTTTCCTCCTCCCGTTCAGAATCAGTGGAGCGTCTAAAAGCAGGGTCGGTCCGTGGAGTGTGTAAACAGGAGAAACTCATTAATAAAATGGAATTAATCTGACATAAAGCTCTTTATAATGTCATAGGGCCATATTCAGAAAGGAAAAGGGCAGCAACTTTGTGGCTAACCATAGGAAAGATATAAAATGTCCTAAAAACTTAATTGGGTTTAAACTGTTTCAGTGCCAGAGGGGGGTATGCAATGCATTGCAAAGAAATGCGTTGCGTACCTCCATGGCACTGAAAACGGTTAAATCCTTGACTGCCAGAGAAGTGTCCAACACAATGCGTTGGATACATTTCTGGCATTCAAAGGGGAAGCTGTTAACCCCTTGAATGCCAATGCATTTGAGATGTTTCTAGCATTCGAGGGGTTAAAGCCCCACTGAAATCCCTGAGAAATTTTGATTGTCCCTGTGTGGTGGACTTTTTCGTCCCAGAACTGGTCACTTTTAATCTGTACATATGGTACATTGATGGCGAATGTACATATTCGCCAATGAACAACCACTGGGGTTAGCCTGTAAGTCAGTGGCTGCAATTGAAGTTCTCAGCCAGGATGCAGTATCCCTTTGGTGCACCATGCACACTAGCTTAGATAAACTCCACCCACTTCTCCTGATTCCGCCCACTTCCTACCTATTCTAGAGTCAAACCCCACCCTTTCTCCTCTCAATCCCACCCCACCTTAATGAAGTCCCACCTACTTCATGCCACGATTCCCATCATTTAGACACTCCAATTCCAAGTCCATGAGCCCTCACAAATGTATATTTATTATAGAAATTGTTATGCAGTAAGCTAGTTTTTGTCATTCTCATTGTGAGCTCTAAGAACAGGTATATGTTTTTATATTTGTACCCTTCATAATGCCCTTGACAAGTGACCTATAAAGCTTATGTGCCCTGAGAATTCTAGATTGTGTGTTAGAGTTGCCTTGAGCACGATTGAGGCCTACTGCACTATAGGGTATGATCCATCACCACCTGCACACCGCTTAGGTCCTTAAAGGGTTATAATTTGTAACCCTTTAAGAACCTGAGCAGTGTGCATTATGAAGCTATGTGTTACATACCTTTCTTGTCCTTGAAGGGTTAACTAAAACTCCCAGTCTCCACCTGTTGTAAGAATACAATTCCCATCATCTTCAGACGTTCATTGTTGATGATGATGCAACTATTACAATGGAAGTTGAAGTCCAACAAAGTTTTCCCAAAGGTTCATGTGTGAAATTTCATAAGTGTCTGCCATTAAAGGTATGAGGTGGCAAGCCTATCGGTATCCATTGAGGGGAAGTAAAAATCATGGTGTTTACCCCTGCACTAAATAAATGGCTCATACTATAATCATTTGTATTTTCTACCCAGGACTTTTCCCTTGGACACTAGGGAAATGACTAACAAAGAAACAGCCCAGCAAGGAATGGATGGACAGATTTCCAGTCAGGATCTAGAGGTTCCTCACTCTGCCAATCAAGAGATGGAAGTTCCTCGCATTGCCAGTCAGGATCTGGAGGTTCCTCACTCTGCCAATCACGAGATGGACGTTCCTCGCTCTGCCAGTCAGGATCTGGAGGTTCCTCACTCTGCCAATCAAGAGATGGACGTTCCTCGCTCTGCCAGTCAGGATCTGGAGGTTCCTCTCTCTACCAATCAATATCTGGAGGTTCCTCGCTCTGCCAATCAGGATCTGGAGGTTCCTCACTCTGCCAAGCAAGAACTGATGGAGCCTCCCATTGCCAAGCAAGGCCTGGAGGTGCCTAATAATGTAAATAATGTATTGGAGATGCCCCGTGCTACCCTTGAAAATACAGTTTCCTCTCCGCCTCTTCAGATCATGAACCTGGACAGCACTGGGGCCCAAGTGGATCTTCCAGACCAGACTATGGTGTCAAGCAATACGGCCAATCACTCAGAGGTCTGGAAGAAGGGAGGCCGTCTGTTGTCTGCTCTGCTTGCCATTAACATTGGTCTAATTGGCAGTGTCCTGGTGAGCAGCGGGTCACTGGAGGACGTGAACGTGAAGGACAAGGAGGTCCTGGCATTCTTGGTCTTCTTCATGCTGCTCTCGATTCTCTGGATGATCTTCCAGTTTTACTTCTCCTGCAGAAAGAACGCTGTCCTGTACAAGGACTCACATGCAGGACCAGTGTGGCTCAGAGGTATGAGGGACTAGCCTGTGAGGTTGGACGAAGGGGAAGCCAAACCTAATTACCATATTTTCTGTACTGTAAGATGCAGCAAGACTTTAACGTAAATAATTTGAGTTCATTTTAACCATTTGAGTGCCAGATAGGTATCCAACGCAATGCGTTGGATACCTATCTGACACTCAAAGGGGTTAAGGAGAATTAAAAACTGTCTACATGTTGTTCTAGCCATTTGTATGTAATATGATTATTATTTTTTAGAAATTAAACCTTTACTTGTTGATGGCACAGTCCGGCACTTTATGCTAATGAGCTTCTGTGCTGTGTCCATATTATCACACTGTGCTATGTGTCTAATAGCACAGCATGGGGTAAGTTGGCCTTGAATTGAGCTACTTTGCATACTGTGTAGCCAATTAGCAGTGCCACGCTGTGCCAACAAAACATAATGGTTCATTTTACAAAAAATATTTATTTTA
Organism: Rhinophrynus dorsalis; assembly: GCA_037306005.1. Classification (NCBI taxonomy): domain Eukaryota; kingdom Metazoa; phylum Chordata; class Amphibia; order Anura; family Rhinophrynidae; genus Rhinophrynus; species Rhinophrynus dorsalis. Next base: position 22,103,631 of record CM074727.1, on the reverse strand, counting down.
CATAAAAATACCTAGTGCAATATATACAGATTTTAATTCTCTAAACGTGTCTTAGGGTGACAGGTGCACTTTAAGGCTTAAAGGGCCATATGCTGGAACAATTCTATGGCAAACCAATTGCACTATAAGGGACAAATAAAATGTCCCATATTACCTCTTCTTTAAATGGAAGGCTTTTAACCCCTTGAAAGCTAGAGAGATCTCCAACGCATTGCTTTGCTTTAGTATCCATGCAGTTAAAGGGATGATAACATTTCCTATGTAAAAAATGATAAAATAATATATTGCAGGGTTTTTCCTCTTGAGTAAAACAACGGCAAACCCACTGCCGAGAAGTGTTTTAATCAAAAGTTATTGCAGCTCAAACTTTAATGTTTTAGCTACAGTATTTCAGTGGCATGAAATTGTACAGTGGCACTCTTGCTGCACCATCCTAAGGAGGTTTATGGTCAACTGACCAGAGCTGTGCATAGGATGGTGTAGCAACAGTGCCACTGTACAATTTCAGGCCACCGAGATACTACAAGTAAAAAAATTGAAGCTTCAGCTGCAGTAACTTTTGAATAAAATACCTCTCATCAGTGGGAGTGCCATTGTTTACTCAGCAGGATAAACTCTACAATACAGATATGTTACATGTTAAGCATTACTGTCCCTTTAAAAAGCAGTGAAATTACATTTATACCCCAGGGTACAGCTGTCGCTGGTGTTAGAATTGTTCTTCTTTTACGTTGTGAATATGGCCCTAAATATAATTGGAATCAATGTACTGGACTAGTTTGGCTATAAGATGCAAGGAAACAAAAGACTACATTTCATTAAAGGGATAGTAATTCTTCATTATTACTATCCCCCATGTTGTAGCCCTTAAAATTCTGAATACAACCATACCAGTGGCATCTCTCAAACCTTTATGGTTTGAGAGATATCCGCTTTCAAAATTCCCTCTCCTTCTCTCTCCGCTGACGAGGCAGAGGAGACTCAATTGCTGCTAATCCATAATACATGTGACATTAGGTGGCGCTGTCACTGATTGCACCTAAAATAGTTCTAACTTCCCCACTTGATACGTGTCCCTTGTTAGAATGTTCATTGAGCTATGTGAATTGTGGTATCTCCCTGTGTCCTGTTTGAATTTGTCTCTTCTTTTCCCCAGGTGGTCTGGTTTTTTTTGGGATCTGTAGCCTGGTTATGGACATATTCAAAATTGGGTATTACATCAGTTATATTGAGTGTGAGTCTCCAATCAAACTCATTCACCCCATGGTGCAGAGCGCATTCATCATCCTGCAGGTGAGGAAAGAGGTCAGGGAATGCCTTTCTGGTTGGGGGGGGGGGGCTGGGGTTTGAACCAAACAGTCCCCTGCTGCCTATTAGCTGAGAGCAGGGATGAGTAACCTGCAGGGCTCAGCTGTCGTTGGACTGTATATTCCATTAACCTCCACTGTCCATTGACTGCTGAGGATGATGACAATTGTAGCCCAATAATAGCTAGAGACTGCAGGTTACATTTGCCTTCATTGGTGGGTCATGAAGTTGGTGGAGCTATGGCTTTGCCTTGCCTATGGGTGAGGTTTGCCTCCCGTTCTGCGGCCTAATATATTCAAACTAATCCCCGTAGTAAGATTTTGCCATTGTCTACTGGTCGATTCCACACCCCTGGATGTGTAACCTATCTCTATACTATTGTGTCAACATCACAGTTCATTATGTCTGCTTATATTTCTAAGCCCCAAATATCCATGACTTAATACCACGTATAGTTTCTCTCTTTACTTTCTTATGTCATCCCCAACTTTTTATTGTTTGTGTTACTGAATTTTAAAGCTTCATTTTTCTGTTTTTCAGACTTATTTTCTCTGGGTTTCCAGTAAACACTGTGTGCAGATTCACACAAACATTTCCAGGTAAGAACCCTACCTCATTTACCAGCTACCCCATCATCAATAGTGGAGAACACCATCCTCATTAAATGTTGAGACAGCTCTTGAGGACTACAATTTCCATCATCCCAACCAGCCAGTGGCTAGCTAGGGGGAGGGGAATTGTAGTCCTCAAGAGCTGACGGGCCTCAAGTTGTGCAACCCTGGTGTACTTGGTTTGCTCCAGAATCATGCCATGCCATATGTACCTATGTGTGCCTCCATTATCTATATGCTATATAATAATTCACTAGGATGTTTATCAGAAGCCGTCATGCCCAGTAGAGACTGCGCGCACTGCAGTCTTGTGCAGAACAGACTGCTCGAATGTGACTAGGCTGATACGGAGCGAGGCGCTTGGTCCCAGGAAGGTGCGCAGAGGTCTGAATTTGGAGCGCTCCTCTCCGTATCAGCCGAGGTGCGTTCGGGCAGTCAGTACTGAGCATGACTTCAGCGCGACCAGTGAGCAGAGAGGCTCCGGGTACCAGCCAAGACTGCTGGGTGGCACTGTGGCCTGTGTACACGGGCTTTTAAACTAGTTAGATTATAAACTGGATAACAGGGAACCCACTCCATTGCCACTTTACTTTGGTCTTATATAATTACCCTGTATTGCCTGAGCCTTAAAACTGTAAAGTGCTCTGAACCCCTTGGCACTATTTTACCCTTTAATGTCCAGAGGCAGTGGTGACACTACCATACAAGCAGAATAAGCAGCTGCTTAGGATCCCCCACTTGATCAGAGGGCCCCACAGGGCGTATAACAAAATCAGATGGCAATGTCTTATTAGAAATACGAATGGGGCTCCGAGTTAATTTTTTGCTTAAGGCCCCCAAAACCTAGAGCCGTCTCTGTCCACATCTCTGGTCATTAAAGGATTCAAAAAATAAGCAATACATTTTATAAAATACTGCTAGATATAAGCACCTATGGAACCTGGAGAACATCTCTGTATTACCAGCAGAACATATTTCTCTGTCCTTTATTTTAACAGAGGAGTATCTCTCTTCCATCAGAGTTACCTTTAAAATGTCTTTTCTTCTTCAGGTACGGCCTCATGCTGGTTCTCATCACTAACCTCAGTATTTGGATGGCGGCAGTAACAGATGAATCTGTCCACCAGACCAGAGACCTTGAGGATGACCAAAAACTCCTCCATAGCATCACTCCTGCTCCCCATGAACACAAAGGTATGAGGGGTTGGAGAATAGGTTCCTGTATGAAGAAATGGAGAACGTTCTGTTGGTTTATGTTCCTTACAGCTCTCTCTCTCTTCCTCTTACAGATTCTGGGGGAGTACACGAGCACTCATGCCAGTGCAGTAACCATCTTTGTCACATATTCCAAACCGGGTATTATTACCTCTACCCATTTAACATCGAGTACAGTCTATTCGCCTCAGCATTGACCTATGTCATGTGGAAGAACGTAGGTCGGGAGATGGATGACGAAATGCCACACCATAGCCGTCTCAGCCTTTGCTTTTGTTTTCGGAGCATCTTTGTGGGCCTTTTGCTGGGAGGAGGGGTACTTCTCAGTGGAATTGTGGTACTTGTCATCTACAAAGTTGAGGTCAACTTACAAGATATGATTTACCAGGCCCACATCATGTTTTATGCATTCAACATTGTGGCTCTTACCCTCATGTCTGTGGGTTCCCTGGCTGGCTCCATCATCTACAGGTTTGACAAGAGAGACATAGATGGCCGCAAGAACCCCACTCGAACACTAGATGTGACCCTACTCTTAGGAGCTGCATTGGGCCAGTACTGTATCTCCTACTATTCTATTGTAGCCATGGTGGCCACCACTCCCAAAGAGCTCCTCAATGCCATGAACCTTGTGTACTCATTACTCATGATTGTCCAACACACACTGCAGAACACTTTCATTATCGAGGGGCTGCACAGGGAGCCTTTCCAAGATGCTCCTCCAGAACTGGAGAAGGGTCTTGTCTATACCAATGAAGCTGTTGCACCTTCCCTGACTCATGATGTACCCCCAGAATCCCCAGAACAGGGCATTGTTCTCACAGTCAACCAGAACCAAGAGGCTGTATCTCCTCTGTGGAATCTGAAACGGAGGCTGGTTCAAGAGATCTCACTTTTTCTGCTCCTGTGTAACATCATAGTAAGTATTTAAGGTTCTGTAAATTTACGTGGTCCTTTTCTATACATCTCACACACTGAGGTTGATGTAATAAGAAGTGGCACAACTATGTATAAAATTAAATGCACCATAGGATAAAACAAAATTTCCCAAACTTCCTATTGCTATAAAAGGTGGGGGGAGAACCCTTTGAGTGCCATGAACATTTTATTAGTTCCTTATAGTACAGAAATTTCGTCCCAGAATGTCTCCACTATTGCTAATACACCAGCCTCACAGTACGGCGGTACAAAGAATAACTGTCACAAAGAACCCAAAATGTGATCCCATCCGGTTCCGAATTGACCAGAAATACACCTTTTTAGAAATCCTAGTGTCCCACAAATGACTCATAAAACTAGTTGTCCTTTTTCATAGTTATCTCTTATAAACAGGATTATCACTTCATCGATTTAAAGTGGACCTGTCACTTTTAGATATTCCTAGTTCATTTTTTAAGGTAATTAAAACCTGCCTATGTGTAATGCTAGCCATCTGTTTGTAATATATATAGTATATGAGAAATTAACCTTGTTTTTTTGTTCATGGCATAGTGTGGCACTTAATATTAATTAGTTTATGTGTTGGTACAATATGACGACACACTGTTTTATGAATGAATCTAGCAGAGCCCACACACTGCTATGAATGAATCTAGCAGAGCCCACACACTGCTATGAATGAATCTAGCAGAGCCCACACACTGCTATGAATGAATCTAGCAGAGCCCACACACTGTGATATGAATGGATCCAGGCAGAGCCCACACAAAGTGCTATGAATGAATATAGGCAGAGCCCACACACACTGTGATATGACTGGATCTAGGCAGAGCCCACACACACTGTGCTATGAATGAATCTATACAAAGTCCACACACTGTGATATGAATGGATCTAGGCAGAGTCCACACACAGTGCTATGTATGAATCTAGGCAGAGCCCACACACTGTGATATGAATGGATCTAGGCAGAGTCCACACACTGTGATATGAATGGATCTAGGCAGAGTCCACACACTGTGATATGAATGGATCTAGGCAGAGCCCACACATTGTGATATGAATGGATTTAGGCAGAGTCCACACACTGTGATATGAATGGATTTAGGCAGAGTCCACACACTGTGATATGAATGAATCTATACAGAGTCCACACACTGTGATATGAATGGATCTAGGCAGAGTCCACACACTGTGATATGAATGAATCTAGGCAGAGCCCACACACTGTGATATGAATGAATCTAGGCAGAGCCCACACACTGTGATATGAATGAATCTAGGCAGAGCCCACACACTGTGATATGAATGAATCTAGGCAGAGCCCACACACTGTGGCATGAATGAATCTATACAGAGTCCACACACTGTGATATGAATGAATCTAGGCAGAGCCCACACACTGGAAACATTTCTAATAGCACATCAACACCACAACATTTCTAATCTAGCATGGAGTGAATTAGCATATTGTTCACAGAATTATCATAAATTAGCACACGGTGTCACCAAAATATACATTTATTTTACAGAAAATGGCTTGTATATTATATAGACATTTTAACATCTGTTAAACAAACTTAACTTGTTGTAGCATAAGAGATCCACTTTAATTCTGTTCATGATAAATACATACTACACGGCTTCATAGAAATCGGTGCACATCTTGAAGAGGGTCGGGCAACCTTTAGCTGATGCTGTTGGATTACAATTTCAATCATTCTCAGCTAGCTAGTGGTAAGCTGAGAATGATGGAAATTGTAGTCCAACAATCTCTGGAGGCTGTCTGTGGTTGATAGACATGGGTGGATTGTCCTATCGGGGGATCAGGCATGCATACCTCCCAACATTTCAAATTTCCAAAGAGGGACACTTGTGTTTTAGGGGGCGTTCCTGGGGGTGTGGCTGGTGGGTGGGGCATTACCAGGAATTTTTAGGCTATTTCATGACCTATTGATACCTCCTTGAGTAACCTAATAAATGACTTATAACAAGACCAAAGTATTTTATTTACTCAGACTAATTTATAAACCCATATACTGACGTTTAAACAAACAATAATGTGAGATATTTTGCTGAAGAGCAATGTGATAAACTTATATACACACCATGCAATCTGATCTCCTAAAAAGAGGGACATAAGGGTGGGAAAGAGGGACAGAGGGATTTAGGTCAAAAAGAGGGACTGTCCCTCCTAAAGAGGGACACTTGGGAGGCATGGTGCGGCATGCCACGGTGGGCCGCTAGATCATGGGCCGGTGGGGGAGATCAGAGGTTCTTACCTTACCGACCCACAATATTTTGAAGGAGAGGTCTGTGTTGCCACCAGCACAGGCACTCTCTGTGACAGCCTTCGCGTTCCTTGTTAACCCTTTGAGTGCCAGAGGGGTACGCAACGCATTGCTTTGCAATGCGTTGTGTACCCCTCGGGCACTCAAAGGGTTAATGCAGAGCACCAGGATATGACATGCCGCATGCCGCACAGGGGCCGCAAGGGGGCGTCGATAGGGATGTCGGTGCAGCTAGTGGGCTGCTTTAAAACAAATGCCCGGGCTGGTATTCCCCTACAATCCACCCCTGTTGATAGAGACCAAAATATTTTCCATCCCTGCTCCCAGGTTGCAGTAACATAATAACAAAGTTGATGAGGCTGTAAAAAGACATGCGTCCATCAAATTCAGCCCATGCCATATCAACTCTGTTGATACAGAGGAAGGAACAAAAAAAAAATGTACGTAATTTCCAATTAAGCCCAAAATGAGTAAAAAAAAATCCCTTCCTGGCTCCCAATGGCCCTCAGGTATCTCAATGGATCAACATCCTATCTGCTGTGAAACCAAGTGTTACATTTAGTGATCCCTATGGAGCCCTGAAGTATGTATCTTCATAATCAGATAGTATTAAAGGTGGTAACCCAACTTACAAATCTGCCCAGAAAACACTCTTCTGAAGTTATTTGTTTCTTTCTCTCTGTGCAGCTCTGGCTCATGCCAGCATTCGGGGCTCGCCCTCAGCTGAAGAACAATCTGGAGTTGAACTTCTACGGACTATACGTGTGGACTATAATTACCAACATATGTCTACCCTTTGGAATCTTCTACCGCATGCATGCTGCAGCCAGCCTTCTGGAGGTGTTCAGAATGTCCTAGCGGGGACGGAGATCTGAGATCAGTAGATAGAAGAGGAGACAGAGAGATGGAGAACAGGGATGGAAAAATAGAATAGAGAAGGACAATAGACAAGAGAAAAGGTCATAGAAGAAAAGGAAAGGACAATGGACAAGCGAGAAGGTCATAGAAGAAAAGGGAAAGACAATAGACAAGAAAGAAGGTCATAGAAGAAGAAAGAAGGACAATGGACAAGAGGAAAGAGAGTAGAAGGAACATAGAAGGACAGATGAGAATCACAAGGACTGTAGAGTAGTGATCTGACATTTCAGTGGAATGAGGAATAAAAAGCTCAAGATGAGAGGAAATGTAGAATAAATTTGAGAGAACACATGAGGAGTTGGATGGAACAGAGGGTCCAAGATGGAAAGTCTGATGCCTTAGACATTAGATGATGTACTACTTCTGGGGCAAACTAATCGCACCACAGGGCAACAAGTATACTTTTCACAAAATCCCATTGATTTTAAAGGGGAATTAAACCCCTTAAAGTTAGAGGTCTCCAATGATCTTGCTTCCCAATGCGTTAGAGACCTCTGTAGCATTCAATGGGTTTACAGTCCCATTTTAACTGATGTGGAATTGCATTTGCTCCCCTGTCTTTCAGTTGGTTTGCTCCAGAATTGCTCCAAATCCTCTTAGTCCTTCAGCCTCAAAAACTCAGGGACGCTTTTCCTCGATTGGTGGTGGACACACTGAGCTGTGACAGTGTGAAGGACATTGTGTCACCTCTTTGTGGGCCCTTCCCTAAAAACTGTGAACTCACCATACATTTTATTTATACGTATTTATTGAAATCCACATCTGTTTGTCTTATTGTTGTGTTGTTTTTAAGAGGATCAGATCTGACCTGTGCCCCCATCCTTATGACAAATCCCCTGTGCTGGGGGCAAGTGACCTCACCTCCTCCAACTGCTACCAGACTACAACTCCCATAACCCTCAGTCAGACGACTGCAGGCACAGGAAGAGGAGAGATGTAGTCTGGCTTCACATTGGCGACCCCTGTCCTATACCCATTACCCTCTGCCTCTTGCTGTGAGTCCAACAAGCTGTATGCCATATGCATAGGTAGATATGTAGAATGTATCTGTACATATAAATAAAATCCATAATACAGTGAATTTATTAGAATGAAAGTTAATAAACTCGCTGTATTCTTACACTAGCAGGACAAGGAACTTGAACTCCTGTTCTGGCATCAGAACATGCCTTTTGTCAGGGGTACATCCTGCATTAATTACCCAGACAACATACACACTCTCTGGACTGGATTTATATCCCAGGCTCCCCAGTCAAGGCATCTAAGGTGTTTGTGGCTACACCTCTAACCATTACATAGCTCCACCCCCCATCCCCATCCACTGTTTTCTGGTAGGGAATATACTCTTAGCCTATAAGGGGTTAAGTAATGATCAGTAAAATGATATATATATACACTGGTAAATAAAACAGATTTTATAAAGAAGGTGTCTGGTGCTGGGCACTGGGACTGGTATGGCCACACCCCTCATTAAAATGTGTAGGGTTGCCACCTTTTCTATAAAAAAATACCGGCCATGGCATTCTCTCCATAGACTTAAAGGGATAGTAATACCTAAAATGTAAAAAAAATATGTTGTAGGGTTTATCCCCCTGAGTAAAACAAGAGTACTCCCACTGCTGAAAGATGTTTCATTCAAAAGTTATTAATTTTCAAAGTTGAATTTTTTAGGTGCAATATCACAGTGGCCTGAAATTGTACAGTGGCACAGTTGCTACACGATCCTATGGACAGCTCTGGTCTCAGGACCATAAATCTCCATAGGATGGTGTAGCAACAGCGCCACTCTACAATTTCAGGCCACTGTGATATTGCACCTAAAAAATTCAACTTTGAAAATTAATAACTTTTGAATGAAACACCTTTCAGCAGTGGTAGTACTCTTGTTTTACTCAGGGGGATAAACCCTACAACATATTTTTTTTTACATTTTAGGTATTACTATCCCTTTAACATTGGACAGAAGTCAATTTTTTACCGGCCTGCCGGCAAAATACCGGCTGGGTGGCAAACCTAAAAATTTGGGAGTGGCCAGCACAGCTGAATCTCCTCTCCTCCACTCTGTGCCATTGCCTACACTGCCTAATTGGAAATCTGGTCCAGTGGAAATGGAGTAATTCTGGAGCAAACCAACTGCATCATGGGGGCGAAATAAACTTTTCTTAAATTCCCATTGATTTAAATGGTACTTTTAACCCCTTGTGTTTTAGAAATGTCTGCAGCACACCCCATTTAACTCAGCGGGATGACATTTCTTTATAAATTAGCTGAGACACTTTTTACGAACTCCCTCACGCCATTTTATTTAAAAAAAAAGTACTACCCGGCGTTATATCCTCCTAAACTGTCCTTAATACTTTTATATCTACATCCATTGTAATGCTTCTTTGCCATTAAAGGGGATCTATCACTCCTATACACGTTTGTCTAAAACGTTAAATAGCGATTAGATTGAAAGCACATTTTTAGCCCCATACACAATGTAATGCGAATCTCATTTGGACTCCTCCAGCCCTACCTATGAATCCTAGCGGTGAACAAAGGGGAAGATTGATAAAAATGGAGTTAAAGGGGATCTATCATCCCTATACATGTTTGTCTAAAATGTTAGTGTATATAGAGATTAGATTGAAAACGGTTTTCATTTTTTTTTAAAAATTGCACATTTGCCCAAACTGAAGGTCTAAAGATTACCCTGCGGCTTCCTTTCCGGATAGAGTGCTGTTACCAGCTGTGTACCGCAGTCTGTCAGTCTTCCACTGCTCCAGGTTACATGTAGAATTCCTCCGTCATTGGTGGACGCTGGATAGAGGGAGGGGAGCAGTGTAAGAGTGACGGACTGCGGTACAGAGCTGGTAACCACGGTCTATCCGGAAGGAAGCCGCAGGGTAATCTTTAGACGTTTAATTTGGGCAAATGTGCAATTTTTTTAAAAAAAATGAAAACCGTTTTCAATCTAATCCTATATAATAATTTGCTAAAACGTGTGTAATGATGCAGTCATACTCAGTAGAGACTGCTGCGCGTGGTGCAGTCATACGCAGTAGAGACTGCCCGTGACGAGGCTGATGCAGAGTGGAGTGCTTCCTGCTCTATATCAGCTGCAGTGCGGGCAATCTCTACTGAGCATGACTGCATGGCGACCGGCTGGCACTGTATCAGCAGCGGTGTGGGCAGTCTCTACTGTGCATTACTGCCCCGCGACCGGCTGGCAGTGGCACCGTGGACCATGTAACGGGCTCTTCTACTAGTCACTATATAAACTAACATTTTAGACAAACATGTATAGGGGTGATAGATCCCTTTTAACTCCATTTTAATAAATCTTCCCCTTTGTTCACAGCTAGGATTCATAGGTAGGGCTGGAGGTGGCAGAGTCCAAATGAGATTCACATCACAATGTGTATGGGGCTAAATAGGATTGGGGGAAGAGGGAAGGTGGGGCTTGCCCCAGAAATTGGTGTAGTGGAGCGTGAAGAGGGTGGGACAGGTGAGAAAGTGGGCGGGATTGTCAGGGCTCTCACTATCTCTGAAAATGACCCACTGTCCCCAGAGACTTGGTAATCAAGCCAGAAAACAGGAGCTTCCAGGACAGATGTGGAGAATTCCCATGTATGCAGATTTCACATTAGGCAGAGTAAGCAACTCCCTACAGTGTCAAGTTTGGAGGGGAGGAGCCTCAGCTGAGCTGTGCTAGCCACACCCACATTCTAACTTGTGGGTGTGGCCATAGCAAGCTCAGTGCAATCTCAAGAAGATTGTTCTGGCTCAGTGTTGAACAGATACAATATACAGGACATGTGCACCTCTCTGTATGTGATCATGTAAATTAATGTTTGTATATATAATATAAAGTGCATGTAAATAGGTCTGTAGATATATAATATAAAGTACATGTAAATAGATCTGTAGATATATGATATAAAGTACATGTAAATAGATCTGTAGATACACTGAAGTCTGAATGTCTTTTTTTTTTCTCTCTTACACACAATGGCGTAACTAGAAGCCACCGGGCCCTTCAGCATTATTTGCTATGGGGCCCCCAGACCACATTGCCCCCAGTCTTCACATTGCCCCGCAATCTCCACATTGCCACCACATTGCCCCCCAATCTCCACACTGCCTCCACATTGCCCCCAATCTCTACCTCCACATTGCCCATACTGACCCACCCAGTGCCCATCTCCTACCTCCCTGGTGGTCCAGCAGCATGGCAGGAGAGATCTGTGCCTCCTGCAGCACAGACCTCTATACAGATGGAGCTCTCAAGCGGCTCCCTCTTCAGTAATGCAGAGTGCTGGAAGATGATGTCATCTCCTAGCGCTCTGCATTACTAGAGTGCCGAAGAGGGAGATCAGCTGATAGAGGTCTGTGCGGAAGAAGACACAGACCTCTACTTGTTTCAGGCGCCAGGTGGGGGGGTCGCAGGGGGGCGGCTGGTCCCCTGGAGTTATGGGCCTGGTCACAAGTGCGACCCTTGTGACCCTTATTGTTACACCACTGCTTACACGCATACTTTCGGTTGAGGCCCCCAGACAGGGATCATGGGCTGCAACCAGGCTTTTGTTAATGATTTTATTTGTATCATGTGGGTGGGACTTAATTGGGTGGGTGGGGCTTAACTGGGTTGGGCTGGGAAGTGGGCTGAACAGGGTGGAGCAGGAGAAGAAGTGGGCAGAGAAACTCACCACTCCCGGATCAGCCTCAATTCCTGGAGACCCGGTAATTAACCCTAAAAACAAGGCTTAATGTGAGGCTGAATCCTGTGTCAGTGAGGCTCACATTACCCTTCGAGTGGCAGTGGGGTACACAATGCATTGCAATATTTTGTGTACCCCTCTGCCACTGAAAGGGTTAAGCATTGATTGAAAAACAAACAGATGGGCAAAGCCATCCCACACTGCTAGTATTTACTCAAATCTGAATCTCTATGGCCAGTTTATTCAGAATGCGTCTGTAAAAGTTCACAGTTTAACCCTTTAAGGACCAGAGGGTTGTCATAATGCATTCCATACCCTCTGTTGCTTTAAGGTTTAAAGGAGTGGTAAACTTTGTTAATGAAAATATATATTTAGTGTATTTCATTTTGCATACCTCCCAACACTTCAAATTTTTTCAAAGAGGGACACTTGTGCTTGTTGCTGGGGGCGGGGCTGGTTGAAGGGGCATTACCAGGAATTTTTAGGCTATTTCATGACCTATTGATACCTCCTTGAGTAACCTAATAAATGACTTAGAACAAGACCAAAGTATTTTATTTACATAGACTAATTTATAAACACATCTACTGACGCTTAAACAAATAACAATGTGAGTTATTTTGCTGTAGAGCAATGTGACAAACTTTTTTACACACCAAGCAATCTAATCTCCTAAAAAGAGGGACACCAGGGTGGGAAAGAGGGACAGAGGGATTTAGGTCTAAAAGAGGGACTATCCCTCCTAAAGAGGGACACTTGCGAGGTATGATTTTGTACAACATTGAGAGAGACACCATTACATATACAGTACCTGCCATGGTCCTCAGAGCAAGTTGTGCCCTATGCAAAGGTGACCACTAGGTGGCAGTACAGGACAGCATAGGAAAAGGTTGCTGCATGTATTGGTTAGTATACCTGTATAATGTTAATTCCTTCATTTTACATAATTTATTCAAAGAATCCCTTATTGATCCATATAATCTCCACCTATAATACCTCATATTGCCCCTTTCAACACAACACCCTTACTCCAAGGCACAACTATTTAACCATACACAAAAACCTAGGAAGTAGGGTTGCCACCTTTTCATAAAAAAATACCGGCCATGGCATTCTCTCCATAGACTTAACATTGGACAGAAGCCAATTTTTTACCGGTCTGCCAGTAAAATACCGTCTGGGTGGCAACCCTACTAGGAAGCTCTATCTTGTTTTTCAGTAGTGTTCAAATAGCTACATTCATGTGTACAGATTAGAGGAACAATATATTGTACTTCAAGTAAACAAAAGGAAAAGTCTGAGCATCCAATCACAATGTAAACCAATAAATAACCCGTGGCTTAATACAGATGATAAACACAGAGGTTTAGTTACATATTGGTGCCAAAATCACATGTAGCTTACCCGCCCCCAATTGACTCAGAACATGTATTTAGTATATGCAATTATAAAAGCAGTGACACTGTTACCAAAATCCTAACAAGGGGGGTTAAGGAGGTATTTATATCTACACTCATTGCAAAAGCAGGGGAGAACCAACTAATGTTACTAGGGTGACCACACGTCCCGGAATGCCCAGGACTGTACCTTATTGGGGGTCTGTGTCCCTTGTCCTGGGTCACCCCTCCACCGGGACAACAAAGAGTCCCGGAATTGATCAACACATGCCAGTCCAGCCAGCCAATGAAATGTATTTGCTATATGGTCCTCATTGGCTGGTTGAGCCAGCCAATGAAGACCATATAGCAAATACATTTCATTGGCTGGCTGGACTGGTGCATGCGAGACAGCTGGGATGGAGCAGGTATGCTGGTGCTGCAAGTGAGACCCGCAGCTGAGGCTCCCGCCGGCGCTGACCATCTTTCTGAGTCTGTTCCCACTGGGAACTCTAACTATGTCAGCCTCAGAAAGATGGTCAGCGCCGGCGGGAGTCTAAGTCGCTGGACTAGGGTGACCGCATGTCCCGGAATGGCAGAATGGAAATGTGGTCACCCTAAATGTGACTGCATATCCCTTTAAATCAGGGACATTTCAGAAAACTTCACTTTGTAGGACCAGGGGAGGGCTGGCCTGGGACGGGCAGGGGGGCAATTACCCCCCAGTCTGGTTCTAATTCTGAGCCATGGACTTCTGCCTCACTCATTTCCTGCTTGCTGCTGTAACAGAAGTAGAGTTTACGCAGCTACACTAGTAGGGTAGCTTCATTTCAATGTGAGCTCCGTGCCATCACTATTCCAACTCCATTTCATTTGTAAGCTCTGTGGTATTTCTATTGTAGCTCCATTTCAATTGCAAGCTCTGTGGTATCCCTATTCCAGTTCCATTTGTATTGTAAGCTCTATGGTATCACTAATGCAGATCCATTTCAATTGTAAGCTCTGTGGAATCCCTATTGCATCATGATTTCAACTGTAAACTCTGTGGTATCATTATTGCAGGTCCATTACATTTGTAAGCTCTGTGGAATCACCAGTATACCACCATTTCAATAGTTAAAGGGATAGTAATGTTTCATAATAAAAACAGCTCTAATTAATCATCATAGTATTTAGACTTTGGAGAGTGTTATTTCAATTCTGTCAGAGTTGTAGTTCAAGAGTAATTCAATGACAAAGTGTCCTCCTCCTGCCCCTTTTACTGATGTAACACTGTTCAGCCAGAGCAGAAGGGAGGTGCCCAGGTAGTTTGCAGAGAGGGACAATCTTCAATTAAGATAATGGAAAAACCTGGAAAAACTTGTCAAGGGGGGCAGGGCTTTCATTGTTCTCATAGGAAGAAGATTGTCCCCTGCTGTTATCTCTCTGGTCTATGGACTGGATTCCACATCTGAGAAGAGGTAGCTTACACTAGGTAAAAGGGGCAGGAGGGGAAACTTTGCTTGTGAATATCTCATAAACCATAAAGGTTTGAGAGATAAGACTTATATCGTTCTTCATGTTTTTTTAATGCCTACAAAATAAAATAAAGATAAAACGAAGTATTACTATCCCTTTAACTCTGTGGTATCACTAGTACAGCTCCATTTCAGATGTAAAAGTCTTGGTACAAAACAAGGGGCACCCTAAGTGGATCTCCATGGCTCACCAAAGTGCCATTGCACCCTGTTTGAGAACCAATGCTGTAGAGAATATTAAAGTAGATTTATTTATCACTATGTAAGCAATTTATTCTTGAATCCATTGCCCTTTAACTATTAAACAAACAAGATTACCACACTCCAATTATGTCACCTTTAAAAATGAACTCGCAAGGGGCCCATACACAGTACGATTATGTCGGCCAATTCCAAACAATCTGGTGGCATTGACCAGATTGGCCAGCTATCTCAGTATGTATGGGCTACATAAATCAAGTCGAACAAACCAAATTGGTGATTTTGGTTGGTCGACCCACTTGAAAATTTTGATCTTCTGGCAATCAGATCATTGTATGTGTATGAACTCGGCTAGGGTTGCCACCTTTTCTTCAAAAAAATACCGGCCATGGCATTCCCTCCATAGACTTAACATTAGAAAGAAGCCAATTTTTTACTGGCCTGCCGGTAAAATACAGGCTGGGTGGCAACCCTAAACTCAACAGACCAAACCACAGCAATCTTGCACCCATATCTCGTAATATTTATATGTTTTTATTGATTCACAATATTTTTTACTATTTGAGCCCTTGAGAAAGTGACAACATAGGCACGTAACATCTTGGGCAGAAATATATATACATTTTAATATTTTATCTATTGATAATAAAGATCGGTTTATGCAAAATATTTTTGAATCCTGAATCCTAAAATTTTGACTACGAGAACATCCCGTGGAGAGGTGACCCACATCAGATACACTGAATTTATCAGTGGTCTGGTAAGCAGTTTTAAATTTGGGGCTATCTATAAGTGACCTTACAGGTTGTTGTGCTCTTAGAGGGTCCTCCGCCCCTGCCCTTTTCCTGTGATCTTGCATGGGTCTGTGAAGTCTGGTCATTCCGGCCTGATCTCACAGCCCCTTAAATACACAGATAAACAGGTAATTCGCATAGCTGGGAACTTTTCGGATTTCACCTGGAGACTCTGGATTTAGGGCACAGTCTCCGGGGGTCACAGTTCCTTACCCTGGCCTGCGTCATCCGTCCAGGCACTGCTGGGGAGCCAGGTTCTGGACTGACACTCCGGCATCACTAGCCGCGTCCCTCTCTGCCTGCGGCCTGGTCGCGTCTGGTTCCTTGTTACTGGCATCAGGAATCAGGCACTTGCCTAGACGCCTGTTATAGGCACAGCCTGGGGGACCTAATTGGTCCTGCCTTCTCCTACTCCTCTATAAACCTCTCTGGGCCTGTGTTTCATTACCCTTACGTTGTTGTTCAGTGCAGTTCTAAGTTACAGGTGTTCCTGTATTCTGTGTATGACCTGGCTTTTCTAACCATCCATTCTGGTGCTGACCTGTGGCTCTGTCTGACCATTCTTTCTGTACGCTCCTTTGTCTAGTGGACATCCTATCTGGTGCAGACCTGTGGCTCTGGCTGACTAACCGCTCCGTGTATGACTCTGGCTTGTCTGACTATCCTAGCTGGTGCTGACTTGTGGCTCTGTCTGTTTGCTCCGCTGTGTTGCCCTGTTTCCCACAGACATCCATCCTGGTGCAGACATGGGGCTCTGGCAGACTCCAGCCTAACTGACTGCAGGCGTGAGTCAGTAGTCTCCATTGTTACCATCCATATTGGAGACTAGCTGTTCCAACTGACTACTGGCATGAGTCAGGGGCCTCCCTTGTTGTGACCTTTATTGGGAGACAGTAGGGTCTATTCGGTGTTCCATTCATCACCACTGAGACTACCAGTGGGCTTTGGCCTAGTCTCCAGCAGTTGTGGTTGACCCTTTGGCAGGCTCCTTTTCCTGATAGAGTCCCTAGCCTCTTCATTCACCCTCTGCTTGTTTATCATTGCATTATACCTATCATTCTAATAAAGGCGATTTTAAATATACCGTCTGACTCTTGTCTTGCTTGCTAACCGTAGGGTTGCCACCCAGCCGGTATTTTACCGGCAGGCCGGTAAAAAATTGGCTTCTTTCCAATGTTAAGTCTATGGAGGGAATGCCTTGGCCGGTATTTTTTTGAAGAAAAGGTGGCAACCCTAATCGTAACACCGGGTCTCCGGATGAAACATCAAGTTCTCCAGTTAACAAGTGTCTGCTGTTCCTGCACGGAGTATACAGTGTAAAAAACAAAACAAAAAAACAGAATGGCTGTACTGCTGAGGGATGTTCTTGTAGTCAAAATTTTAGTATTCAGGATTCAAAAATATTTTGCATAAACCGATCTTTATTTTCAATAGATAAAATATTAAAATGTATATATATTTCTGTCCAAGATGTTACGTGCCTATGTTGTCACTTTCTCAAGGGCTCAAATAGTAAAAAATATTGTGAATCAATAAAAACATATAAATATTACGAGATATGGGTGCAAAATTGCTGTGGTTTTGTAACGGTTATTCAGACTCTCAGACCAGAGGTAAAAATAAAACACCGTTTTATTAAGAAAAAAATAAAGAATACTGCCCCCTAAGGGCTGAAATAGGTAATACCAGGCAAGTGACCTCAGACAGCCAATGATTGGATAGATAGGGGAAGATGTCAGTAGGAAGAGTTTTCAGTTGCTTGCCTGCGTCGCATGAAAGGAGTGGAGCGGAGAACCTGCGCGCTAGCTAGTGTTGACTGTTAAGTGTATTCGTTTTCATTTAACCCTTTGAGTGCTAGAGGGGGGTATGCATTGCAATGCGTTGTGGTTGCGTACCCTTCTGGCACTCAAAGGGTTAATGCAATCTAATTTTTTTTTTTTTTTTGCTCCTGGGCTTCAGATATCTGGAGCTATCAGCTATGGTAATTCGATTACAGATTGCCTGGGTTTGATCTGTGTGTGTGCTCGGGCAGAAACGACAGCAATCTGATTGCTCAGTGTTCAGATTACTATTCAACTCCAATGGAAATCATCCTGTGTATGAGCACCTTAAAGGGATAGTAATACTTTATTATTACTATCCCCATATTGTAAGTATTTGTAAAATAAGTTAATAGCCCCCAGGTTCATCTCTCAAACCTTTATGGTTTGAGAGATAACCAAAGGCAAAGTTCCCCCCTCCCTCCACCTTCCCTGAAGTCAGCGTTGTGCTGACTGCAGGGATATCCGGTCTGACTTTCATCACTAGCGTTAGGGGAGTGGTAGGGGAAGTAATGCACCAGACTAGTGGTCAAGGGAGATTGCACCATTCCCCTGACCCTAGGAGTCCCCTTCCCCCCACAGCATTGTCCAGGAACATGATCTTGAAGAAGGCAGAATTGTTGCCTAGCAATAATAATACCACCACCACCACAACGAGCACAGATCAGCTGCCTGTGCCTGCTGCTAGTGCTGCTAGTCTGCCTTCTTCAGGTCAAAGAGATGTCAAGTGTGACATTAGGAGACCCTCTGTCACATTTCTCATCACCTCCTCCAACCAGCAGTGAAATGTCTGTAATAGAGCAACAGCACTGAGGGTCTGGTGGTGGTGGTGGTGATGATGATGGTGGAGAAGCTGGGGTGGAAGACACATTCATGGCCTTTTTAGCAGAATGGGAGACAGGGATGGGAATGGGCATCACTACCACCACCACCAGCAGTGAGCTTCTAGAATTTGAGGAGTTTGCTACTGAGTTGCAAGGGCAGCAGGATGCTGAGGAGCAGGTTAGTGTGCCACAGACCACCGTGGACACAGTGGGAATGGGGTCAACAAGTGATGCAGGACTAGGACAGGTTCCACCTGCCAGCAGCAGCAATACTCCTGGTCCTAGTTGCAGTGCTGAATCTGAGGCAGTAGCAGCAACAGCACCAGCAACATTATCCTCTGTCCCAACCAATGAAGGGCGGTGTGGAGGAGAAGAAGAGACCATTCTTCTCTACCTTTCTCCTCCCCCCCCCCCCCCCCCGAGGTCCTGGGTGTGGGACTATTTTTTACTTGGGACAGACACAATGCCGTCATCAGTGATGGCACTGTGCACAACTTGTGACAAGACAGTGAAAAGGGGAAAGGAGGGAACGCACCTTGGCACAACCACACTGATATCACACATTAAACATGAACACCATGACATTTATGTGAAACAAGTTAAAGCCAAACACCCACCAAAGAAATCAGGCACTGCTGTTGTTGTACCCCCTGACTCTCCCCAAAGGCAACAAGAGGTGAGGCGGAGATCAAAGAGAAGGAAGAATAGAGAAACTCAGCCAGAGGCTGAACGTTCAGTGGCAAGCGAAACACCTGGCTCTCCATCACCTTCTTGCTCTGGGGTGACTACATCTTCTGGTGATCCACCCATTCATCTTTACGTCCCCCACCGGTTGATAGCCATTCAGTAGATGTCAGGATGTGGCAGTTTGTGTCCACCCATTGCACACTCTGTGGTGCACTGACCACACATGGCAGTGTGGTGGAGGATAATTGCAACCAGGGCATAAAGTGGCATCTGAGGCAAGTTCATCCCACAGAATATGCTAAGATGGTGGCAGGGAGAGTTCATCATCATTATTAAACTGTCTGCGAGTTGTCATGTGTCCCTAGCGGGGAATGGACAATGGCCATAGTGACAGCATCAGCACTTGGTTTCTGGTGGGGGGGATTTCACATTGGGGACCCTAATCGTTATGGTGTTTGGAAAGAGTTGTGCCATGCATTTGATGTGGGTACCACACACACTGTGCACATTGCAGTTGCTGACAAGAGTCACTGTTCCTGCTCTCAAGGGAAAATGTTCTTTTCTAGTAACAACACACCCAGGATTATGGGTGGAGAAGCATTTTTGGCAAACTTCCTTTCTCCACATATATCTGAAGTGGTGAGGGCTAGTTATGGTGCTGGTACTGCCTCAGGTGCATCACTGGAGCTAGTAGTGGCAAGTGTCATCCATCACCCATGTGACTGCTGTTCTTGATCCCATTCCATTTGAGCTGCATAATCATTCTGCAGTTTAAAGGGGAACTATCATAAAACATTTAGCCCCAAATCCTTAATAGCGATATACATATAAATACTTGTATTTTGCAGCGTTAGTCTTGCATTAGTGAGAAATAGAACTGGTTCGGCAGGTAGCAGAGGGGAACAGAGCAGACATTTTGCAGAGAAGGCATCTCTGCGCTGTCTGTCCCCTTCACCTCCACAATTGGTGAGTTGAATGCCTCTGTACCTTAAAGGGATAGTAATCCTTCGTTTTAGCTTTATTTTATTTTGTAGGCATTAAAAAAAACATGAAGAACGATATAAGTCTTATCTCTCAAACCTTTATGGTTTGAGAGATATTCACAAGCAAAGTTTCCCCTCCCGCCCCTTTTACCTAGTGTAAACAATCTCTTCTCAGATGTGGAATCCAGTCCATAGACCAGGCAGATAACAGAAGGGGACAGTCTTCTTCCTATGAGAACAATGAAGGCCCTGCCCCCCTTGACAAGCTTTTCAGGTTTTTCCCTTATCTTAATTGAAGATTGTCCCTCTCTGCAGTCTACCTGGGCACCTCCCTTCTGCTCTGGCTGAGCAGTGTTACATCAGTAAAAGGGGCAGGAGGGGGATACTTTGTCATTGAATTACTCTTGTACTACAACTCTGACAGAATTGAAATAACACTCTCCAAAGTCCAAATACTATGGTTATTAATTAGAGCTGCTTTTATTATGAAACATTACTATCCCTTTAAGGCAACGAAAGGGACTGACATTTCAGGCGCGGAGAGTGCCTACAGGATCCCTGCCACTGCCTGCCAATAAAGTTCTATTTCTCACTAATGCCGGACTTATGCTGCAAAATAGTTTTGTACTTTTTGCGAATTACTCAATAAAGCTTTTCAAATAATAATAATAAAAAAAGTATTTATATGTATATTTCTTAGGTATTAAGGATTTGGGGCTAAATGTAAGTTTTATGATAGTTCCACTTTAAAAAAACTCAGCAGCAGGAAGAACAGCAGTCACAAATTTTGCAATTACACTGGGGCTCCGTGTAGCTATACAGAGACATAGAAGACTTGTTATTGCACATAGTGTAATAGTTTTGTTTGAACGGAAGCAACGTTGGTCACCAAGCTGCCCCACTGGCATCCTCTCACATAGCCAGCTTGCACAGCGTCTGGAAGTGTGAGTGGGTGTGACTTCGCCAAGCAGTGCAGCATCCACACATTCCCTTTCCTGCCCCCCACCCTCCCCCCACCCTCCCATTTCACTCACCACCCGTTGTTCAATTAAAGCGGGACTTTCAGATAATAGCCAGTCGCCATGCATTCATTAAATGCATAGCGACTAGCTTGAAAATAGATATTTTACCATAAAAAAATAGATGTGTCTAAAGGAATCCGTCCCGTTTCGGGACTGACGGGCAGGTTAGTGCGGTCTGTGCACCTGTGCAGTCAGTCCCTTCCAGTTACCATATGGTGTAAAGCAGTCTACTCAATGGAGACCGGGACTGACAGCGCAGGTGCACAGACAAGATGTCTGCACTCTAGCCTCAGATCCGGTCTCCAAACGGGACGGATTCCTATAGACACGTCTATTTTTTTTATGGTAAGACATCTATTTTCAAGCTAGTCGCCATGCATTTAATGAATGCATGCCGACTGACTATTATCTGAAAGTTCCGCTTTAATAATGTCCCCTCCACCAGAGGCGTAGGAACCCCCACAAATCTGGGGGGGTAGCATTTTTACTGTCCCCCCCGTGTGTCACTTTGCCCCCCCCCCCAGCCCCTCTGTACCTTCTTTGTAGTGTGGCCAAGCGGTCCGCGATAGAGGAGCTTCTGATCCTCTAATCTGGTCTGACAGGAAGTGATTGTTGTGCTCAGCAAGCAGCTTCCTGTCAGACTGGATTAGAGGATCAGAAGTTCCTCTACTCGCTGTCCGCTCTGCTCTGTCATGCTACAAGGAGGTGACCGGAAGGAGGGAGCACTGTGCAGTACGCTCCCCTCCTGCCGGTCACCCAGAGCCTGCACCTCCCAGGCCGGTGCACATAGTGACTGGGGGGATTTCTACATTATCTGTCCCCCGCATGATTTCCTGGGGGTATATGCGTCCCCCCATCCTCCTCGGTTCCTATGCCCCTGCACTCCGCTGTCCCCTTCTCTGCTCAGCTCGTCCTCCCCCTTCCACCTCTGTTCCTCTTTCTAATGCATCTGTCCTGTTTCTGCTCATATTAATGATGTCATTGAATGCATGTGATGGAGCGGGGGCAATGGGGATTTAACCCTTTGGGTGCCAGAGGGATCTGCAATGCATTGATCTGTATGGATATCACTGTGTGTACACACACAGACAAACAGGACTTCTCCCTCTGCCTGTCAGAATTCCCCACTAAGAAGGGGAATCATGTCTGGGCTGAGGGGTCTAAGTAAGGCCCCTTGTTATTGGCTGGGGAAAAGAAGGTGAGGGGAGGGAATGGGGGGACAGCTATAAATATGTCTTACCAGTCACTTCCTCTTCTGGATCCAGTGGAAATCTGCCCGCCCTCCCTATTTGTCTAGGGGCTTTTGGGTGGGGATTCCTCACTGTTCAGGTCGTAAAAGCACCTGTGGGGGTTTGGTTCTTGTCACAGCTGTTGGCGCTTTGAGCCCTTGCCAAGGGGTACAATGGTAAACAATTGTGTGGTATATGGTAACAGGAAGATGTTAGGCCAGTGGCCTAGGTAAACACCCGGACCATGGCTGCGGGTTCTGGTCATCACTAGTGTTGAGCGAGCACCCCGATGCTCGGGTGCTCGGGTGCTCTGACCGAGCACCCCCTGAGGCTCGAGTGCTCGGCCGAGCACCCGAGCCCCATTGAAAAGCATGGGGCGACACGAGCATTTCACCAGGCACCCCCTGCTCTGATGAGGGGAGGGTGCCTGGTCAATGCCCCCCTTCATCTCCGCTATGCCCCCTTCATCTCCAAATGCCCCCTTCATCTCCGCAATGTCCCCCTTCATCTCCGCTATGCCCCCTTCATCTCCGCTATGCCCGTCTTCCACAATGTCCCCCTTCATCTCCGCTATGCCCCTCTTCCACAATGTGCCCCTTCATCTCCGCTATGCCCCTCTTCCACAATGTCCCCCTTCATCTCCTCTATGCCATAGAGGAGATGAAGGGGGACATTGTGGAAGAGGGGCATAGCGGAGATGAAGGGGCACATTGTGGAAGAGGGGCATAGCGGAGATGAAGGGGGACATTGTGGAAGACGGGCATAGCGGAGATGAAGGGGGACATTGTGGAAGAGGGGCATAGAGTCTATGCCCCTCTTCCACAATGTCCCCCTTCATCTCCGCAATGCCCCCTTCATCTCCGCAATGCCCCCGTACCTCCAGTCCCTGGTGGTCCAGCGGAGCGTCTTCGGATCTGTGCCTCTTCCGGCACAGATCCCCGCCACCCGAACATGGCGGGCGAGCACATGGCGGTACTCGACGAGTACCGCCATGTGCCGAGCAGAGCGATGCTCGAGCCGATCCGAGCATCGGCCGAGCACGCTCGCTCAACACTAGTCATCACCCCTCATTGAGCTGCACAGACCAGCTAATGGCGTGTGGTGGGGTGGAGTTTAAAAGGGGCTGAGTTTTACGCTCAGTAGGGGTGGGGACATAGGATTATGTCCCAGATTCTTGGCAAGGGTTCATAAACTGGTTGCTGTATGGAAGTTGTTAATTCAATAAAGCTGTGGCCTGTTTTACATCCATATTATGGTCTGTGTGTCTTACTTGGATCATTACCGCATGCCCAAGACATGTACAACTTAGTGATATCAGTACTTGTATACAGACAGGCAGGACTTCTCCTCTATTTCTTACTACTTAGATATATCACTGCTTGTACACATACACACACACAAACACACACACACACACACACACACACACACACACACACACACACAGACACAGACAAGCAGGATTTCTCCTCTCTCTATTTCTTTACAACCTAGAGATATCACTGCTTGTACACATACACACACATACATACACACACATACACATACACACACACACACACACACACACACACACACATATATATATACACACACATACGTACACACACATACGTACACACACATACATACACACACACACATACACACACACACACATACACACACACATACATACAACACACACATACATACACACACAGGCAAGCAGGACTTTGCCCTCTGCCTTTCTGATATAAATACCATGAAAGAAGCAGTTAAATGGCACAGACCATGCAGTTGATGACACTGACCTTTCTCACCTTGAAAATTAGGGTTGCCACCTTTTCTAAAAAAAATACTGGCCATGGCATTCCCTCCATAGACTTAACATTGGACAGAAGCCAATTTTTTACCAGCCTGCCGGTAAAATACCGGCTGGGTGGCAACACTATTGAAAATGTGTGTCTTCACCCTGAGGATCACTTTTAATATTTCACACGCAAAATAGCGTGCGGCTCCAGTATGCAGTCAAATCGCCATGGTTAAGAGGGCAACCTGAGAATCTAGCATCGCAGGACAGCACGAGATTCTCAAGTTGCGACCTTCAAGTCCCAGCATCCTCAGCCATTAAACAAAATACAATATCACTTGTGCCAACTTCTTTTTAACCCCTGGAGTAATGAATTAGTTATTATTACAAAAGTTAAATGTGGGTTACTTATCCACCCGGCCGCTAAGAACGTATCTCAACGGCATTCCAAAGCAAGGAGCTCTATACTGAAGTAAGCCGCTCCGGCCTCTCTCTCCCCATCTCTGCATATACACCCACCGAGTATATTTTTCAGGGGTTATTTACCAGATCACGTTATTATTGGTGGAAAAAAGCACCAAAAAATGCACAGTCACTGATAAAAGGTACTGGGTCACTAATCTAAAACGACTTGGCTGACAAACAGCTCTGTTTTTATGGAGATGAAGAATAATGTTTCAAGGAAAGTGGTTTTATTGTCCCAAATAAAATTATAAATTGCATGTTGAAGGTAATGCACGCTGTTCTGTCCTACTCTAAAGCCTGTATAAACCGGTTTGGATACATTGAGGCTACTAGGATACCCATAGTGGACCTGCATCACTTTTAATAATAGGTTTGATTTAACA
This sequence comes from Rhinophrynus dorsalis, assembly GCA_037306005.1. Classification (NCBI taxonomy): domain Eukaryota; kingdom Metazoa; phylum Chordata; class Amphibia; order Anura; family Rhinophrynidae; genus Rhinophrynus; species Rhinophrynus dorsalis. The sequence goes on along the minus strand of CM074727.1, from coordinate 22,078,553 downwards.
GGCAGTACAGGGCCAGAACGAATTAAATGGATAGTAACACTTAAAATGTAAAATAAAATTATGTTGTAGGGTTTACGCCCCCTAAGTAAAATAAGGGTAGTCCCGCAGCTGAAAGTCTAGCTATGTCTCTTGTTCATAGAAGAATGGACTTGAATTTTGTGGCTGGAATGTCGCTTTGGCAGGACCTGTATAATATGTTTCAGAATATTTATTTTCAGTGAATGGCATTTGGAAGCTAAAAGAGATTGCATCCTGGGCGTGAGGACATAGTCCTAGTGAGCTTCTTGCATGTATTTGGTAGCTCATGAGCCTAGCTGAGCATCTCTGACTTCTTCTATCTATATGCAAATTGCTCTTAGGGTTAGTCACCCTACGGATAATGGGGGAATCCAGACATGGACTCCTTGTTCACAAGCCCCCTATAGGTATCAGCTGCACATCACTGATAATGCGCAACAAGGCTGAAATGTAGATCTGGGGTTAGCTGCACTTCTTATTAAGAGAAGAATTGTCTGCTGTTTTGTGGCTAACCTGTTATTTTGGCAGGACCTGTATGATATGTTTCAGCATATTTCTTCTCTGTGTATGGCATTTGTGAGCTAAAAGAGATTGTACTCTAGGTGTGAGGACACAATCCCAGTGAGCTTTTGCATACTCTTGCAAGCAACTTGCTTTTAGGCTTAGTCACCCAAAGGGTAATGAAGGAATCCAGACCTGGACCCTTTGCTCACAAACGCCTACCGCAATCAGCTGCATCTCACTGATGAGGCCCAACAAGGCTGAAATGTACATCTGGAGCTAGCTGTTTCTATTGTATAGCACAGACTTGCCTGGTATTTTGTGGCTAGACTATCTTTTTGGCAGGAACTGCATGATATGTGTTAGAATATTTCCTCTCTGTGTATGGCATTTGTCAGGTAAAACAGATCGCACCCTAGGCAGGAGGACACAGTCCCAGTGATCTTTTTGCACGACCATGCAAGGCCATGAGCCTAGTTGAGCATCTCTGACTTCTTCTATCTATATGCAAATTGCTCTTAGGGTTAGTCACCCTAATGGTAATGTGGGAAATCCAGATGTGGATCCTTTGCTCACGAGTGTTTAGAGGGATCAGCTGTACCTCACCGATGAGGCCCAACAAGGCCGAAACATATGTTTGGGGTTAGTGCCTTTTCTTGTTCGCAGAAGAATTGTCATTTTAGCAAGACATATATCATATGTTTCAGAATGTTACTTCTCTGTGTATGGCATTAGTGAGGCATAAGAGAATGCATCCTGAGTGCGAGGACACAGCCCCAGTGAGGTTTTGCATACCGTTCCAAGCTCACGAGCCTAGTTGAGCATCTCTGACTTCTTCTATCTATATGCAAATTGCTCTTGGAGTGAGTCACCCTAAGTTTAATGGGGCAATCCATATATGGACCCCTTGCTCACAAGTGCCTAGATGAGGCCCAACAAGACCAAAATGTATGTATGGGGTTAGCCGCTGCTCTTATTAAAAGTAAAAATAATCTGACATCTTGTGGCTAGAATGTCAAATTGTTCTTAGGGTTAGTCACCCTAAGGGTAATGTGGGAAATCCAGATGTGGATCCTTTGCTCACAAGTGTCTAGAGGGATCAGCTGCACCTCACCAATGAGGTCCAACAAGGCCGAAACATATGTCTGGAGTTAGCGCCTTCTCTTGTTCAGAGAAGAATTGTCATTTTAGCAGGACATATATCATATGTTTCAGAATATTTCTTCTCTGTGTATGGCATTTGTGAGGCATAAGAGAATGCATCCTGAGTGTGAGGACACAGTCCCAGTGAGGTTTTGCATACCCTGCAAGCTCACGAGCCTAGTTGAGCATCTCTGACTTCTATCTATATACAAACTGCTCTTAGGGTGAGTCACCCTAAAGGTAATGGGTTAATCCAGACATGGATCCCTTGCTCACAAGTGCCTAGAGTGATCAGCTGCACCTTACTAATGAGGCCCAGCAAGGCCAAAATGTATGTCTGGTGTTAGCCGCTGTTCTTGTTAAGAGTAAAATTGTCTGACATCTTGTGGCTGGAATGTCATTTTGGCAAGACCTGTATGATATGTGCCAGAATATTTCTTCTCTGTGTATGGCACTGGTGAGCTAAAAGAGATTGCACTCTGGGTGCGAGGACACAGTCCCAGTGTGCTTTTGCATACCCTTGCAAGCTCATGAGCCTAGCTGAGCATCTTTGACTTCTTCTGTCTATATGCAAATTGCTCTTAGGGTTAGTCACCCTAAGGATAATGGGGGAATCCAGACATGGAATCCTTGTTCACAAGCCCCCTATAGGTATTAGCTGCACATCACTGATAATGCGCAACAAGGCTGAAATGTAGATCTGGGGTTAGCTGCGCTTCTTATTAAGAGAAGAATTGTCTGCTGTTTTGTGGCTAACCTGTTATTTTGGCAGGACCTGTGTGATATGTTTCAGCATATTTCTTCTCTGTGTATGGCATTTGTGAGCTAAAAGAGATTGTACTCTAGGTGTGAGGACACAATCCCAGTGAGCTTTTGCATACTCTTGCAAGCAACTTGCTTTTAGGCTTAGTCACCCAAAGGGTAATGAAGGAATCCAGACCTGGACCCTTTGCTCACAAACGCCTACCGCAATCAGCTGCATCTCACTGATGAGGCCCAACAAGGCCGAAACGTACGTCTGGAGTTAGCTGCTTCTATTGTATAGCACAGACTTGCCTGGTATTTTGTGGCTGGACTATCTTTTTGGCAGGCACTGCATGATATGTGTCAGGTAAAAGAGATTGCACCCTAGACAGGAGGACACAGTCCCAGTGACCTTTTTGCATGACCATGCAAGGCCATGAGCCTAGTTGAGCATCTCTGACTTCTTCTATTTATATGCAAATTGCTCTTAGGGTTAGTCACCCTAATGGTAATGTGGGAAATCCAGATGTGGATCCTTTGCTCACGAGTGTTTAGAGGGATCAGCTGTACCTCACCGATGAGGCCCAACAAGGCTGAAACATATGTTTGTGGTTAGCGCCTTTTCTTGTTCGCAGAAGAATTGTCATTTTAGCAAGACATATATCATATGTTTCAGAATATTTCTTCTCTGTGTATGGCATTTGTGAGGCATAAGAGAATGCATCCTAAGTGTGAGGACACAGTCCCAGTGAGGTTTTGCGTACCCTTGCAAGCTCACAAGCCTAGTTGAGCATCTCTGACTTCTATCTATATACAAATTGCTCTTGGGCTGAGTCACCCTAAGGGTAATGGGTTAATCCAGACATGGATCCCTTGCTCACAAGTGCCTAGAGTGATCAGCTGCACCATACTGATGAGGTCCAGCAAGACCAAAACGTATGTCTGGTGTTAGCCGCTGTTCTTGTTAAGAGTATAATTGTCTGACATCTTGTGGCTGGACTGTCATTTTGGCAGGACCTGTATGATATGTGTCAGAATACTTCTTCTCTGTGTATGGCATTTGTGAGCTAAAAGAGATTGTACCCTGGGTGCGAGGACACAGTCTCAGTGTGCTTTTGCATACCCTTGCAAGCTCATGAGCCTAGCTGAGCATCTCTGACTTCTTCTACCTATATGCAAATTGCTCTTGGGCTGAGTCACCCTAAGGTTAATGGGGCAATCCATATATGGACCCCTTGCTGACAAGTGCCTAGAGTGATCAGCTGCACCTTACCGATGAGGCCCAACAAGGCCAAAATGTATGTCTGGGGTTAGTCGCTGCTCTTGTTAAAAGTAAAAATAATCTGACATCTTGTGGTTGGAATGTCATTTTGGCAGGACCTGTATGATATGTGTCAGAATACTTCTTCTCTGTGTATAGCATTTGTGAGCTAAAAGAGATTGTACCCTGGGTGCGAGGACACAGTCCCAGTGAGCTTTTTTGCATGCTCTTGCAAGGTCATGAGCCTATTTAAGCATCTCTGACTTCTTCTATCTATATGAAATTACTCTTAGGGTTAGTCATCGTAAGGGTAATGGGTTAATCCAGATGTGCACCCATTGCTCACAAGTGCCAGATGGATCAGGTGCACATCACAGATGAGGCATAACAAGGTCCAAATGTACGTCTGGAGTTAGCTGCCTCTCTTGTTCAGAGATGAATTGTCTGGCATTTTGTGGCTGGGCTATCAATTGGGCTGGACCTGCATGATATGTTATAGAATAGTTCTTCGCTGTGTATGGCATTTGTGAGCTAAAAAAAGATTGCACCCTGGGTGCGAGGACACAGTCCCAGTGAGCTTTTACATACTCTTGCAAGCTCAAGAGCCTAGTTGAGTGTCTCTGGCTTCTTCTATCTATATGCAAATTGTTCTTAGGGTTAGTCACCCTAAAGGTTATGTGGGAAATCCAGATGTGGATCCTTTGCTCACAAGTATCTAGAGGGATCAGCTGTACCTCACCGATGAGGCCCAACAAGGCTGAAACATATGTCTGGAGTTAGCTCCGTCTCTTGTTCAGAGAAGAATTGTCTGACATTTTGTGGTTGGATTGTCATTTTAGCAGGACATATATCATAAGTTTCAGAATATTTCTTCTCTGTGTATGGCATTTGTGAGCCATAAGAGAATGCATCCTGAGTGTGAGGACAGAGCCCCAGTTAGGTATTGCATACCCTTGCAAGCTCACGAGCCTAGTTGAGCATCTCTGTCTTCTTCTGTCTATATGCAAATTGCTCTTATGGTGAGTCACCCTAAGGTTAATGGGGGAATCCAGACGTGGACCCCCTGGCTCACAAGTGCCTAGAGTGATTAGATGCACATCACTGTTGAGGCCCAACAAGGACAAAATATATGTCTGGGGTTAGTTGTGGCTCTTGTTAAGAGTAAGATTGTCTGACATCTTGTGGTTGGACTGTCATTTTAGCAGGACCTGTATGATATGCATCAAATTTTTTTTCTTCTCTGTGTATGGCATTTGTGAGCTAAAAGAGGTTGTATCCTGGGCGTGAGGACACATCCCAGTGAGCTTTTTGCATGCTGTTGCAAGCCCATGAGCCTAATTGAACATCTCTGACTTCTTCTATCTATATGCAAATTACTCATAGGGTTAGTCACCCTAAGGGTAATGGGTTAATCCAGACATGGACACCTTGCTCACAAGTGTGCCAGAGGGATCACTTGTACCTCCCTGAGGAGGCCCATCAAGGTCCAAATGTATATCTGGGGTTAGCTGCTTCTCTTGTTCAGAGGTGAATTGTCTGGTATTTTGGCGGGACCTGAATTATATTTTCAGCATATTTCTTCTCTGTGTATGTAATTTGTAATCTAAAAGCGAGTACACCCTGGGTGCAAGGACACGGTCCCAGTCAGCTTTTGCATACCTCTGGAAGCTCATGAGCTTACTTATCATCTATGACTTTTTCTGTCTATATGCAAGTTGTTCTTAGGGTTACTCACCCTAAGGTTAATGGGGAAATTCAGACATGGACTCCTTGCTCACAAGTGTGTAGATGGGTCAGCTGCACACCATCAGCAAGGCTGAAATGTTAATCTGAGTTTAGAGTTGCTCGGCCTTTTGGCTAAGATCAAGTGTAGTATCTGTCCCTAAAGCCGAGGGGGACAGAGAGGCACTTGGTCTGATGCCATGGCTGGGGAGCAGCAAGCCCGAGGTGCTATTTTCCTTTGTGACACAGAGCATGTTGATCCATGCACGAGCCCTGGTGGAGCACTGGCACGCACACTGGCTTTTATTTTTTTCCTCATTTCTTTGCCCTGGCCTTACAGGCAGGGGACGAAGAATTTTTATAATGCCGGCCGGGAGGCTGGGGCCTTAACAGGCACTATTTATATTATTTATTTCACTGTGCACGTTTTTATGCACGGTTGATTGCTTGATTTTTCACTAATGATTTTGGACAGCACTTGCCCACTGACACAAGCGCTTGAACACTGAAAATTGCCGCAGTGGGGCTGGGTTGGAAGACTTGAGCTTTGGTGGGGGGGATGGGTGATGTGCCCTCGGGCCTCCACCCCCCCCGAAAGACTTGGATGCTCCTCTCCCCGGAGAGAGTTGAAGAGAAAGGCCCTGGGTGTAAGACCCCAGGGTGCAGAGCCTTCTCTCCCTTCGGGGGGAGGAGGAGGAGAAGCTAAAGGACCCCCCGATCCTTTAATGGTGAGGGGGGTTGAAGGCTGACCCGGCCCCAAGAGATGCACTGGAGCACCTTTCGAGGACACAGCGCACGATTGGAGACGGGAAGCACGGGATGCACAGCAAAAGTCTGCACAGCACCTCAGGCTAGTCAATAACATCTGGGGTTAGAGCTTTCTCTTGTTCAGAGAAGACTTGTCTGGTGTTTTGGGAGGACCTGTATGATATGTTAGAATATTTCTTCTCTGTGTATGGCATTTGTGAGCTAAAAGTGATTGCACCCTGGGCGTGAGGACACAGTCCCAGTGATCTTTTTGCATGTTCTTGCAAGGTCATGAGCCTAACTGAGCATCTCTGACTTCTTCTCTCTATATGCAAATTGCTCTTAGGGTTTGTCACCCTAAGGGTAATGGGGGGATCCAGACATGGATCCCTTGCTCACAAGTGCATAGAGGTATCAGCTGCACCTCACTGATGAGGCCCAGCAAGACCAAAATGAGGAGAGGGGAACTTTACCTTCAGTTATCGCTCAAACCATAAACCTTTGAGAGATGAACCTGGTGGCTATTAAATTATTTTAAAAATTATATACAATAGGGGGGATAGTAATAGTAAAGTATTATTATCCCTTTAAAGACATAACAAGGGTTTAATGATGATCAGCACCGGGATTAGTGATTTATGCAATCACAACACAGATAAAAGGCTTCATTATTATGCAGGGTGGAGACTAATGAGTGAATGACAGAGGATCAGGATAGAAAACCCTTCTAACTTCAGTGATTCACCTGTGTACATTAAGAAACACACTGGAGACCACGCCAGCATACAAGGGGCTAAAAAAACTCCATTTAAGTCAGTAGAAAAGACAAGAGAAGAATAGAGGGCGCCCCGATAGTGTCTTATCACATAATAAATATGCTGGAAATAGTAATGGGATATTGCACTTGCGTGTCCCATTGGTACGGTTTACACTGCTCCCTGACGTTCTCAGTGTGCAGAGATAATACCTAATCTCTGCTTGAGGGTAACTAAACATAACAGTAATGATTCTCCCAAACAGCCATGTGGGTCAAAAAGCCATCTTCACCCTGCACAGGATCTTCTACTGTCTACAACTCTTATTACATCCTCACATTCCCACCTACGGGACTTTTCCCATGCTGCACCTGAGCTCTGGAATTCCCTTCTCCATCCCATCAGGATCTTCAGCAGCCTTCAGATCGTCAGACACTCCCTCACTTCTTCAGGGAAGCCTATCAACTACCTCAATAACCATTATGAGCAAGGTCAAAGTCACTGGCGTAACAATAGGGGTCACAGGGGTCGCATCTGTCACTCCAGGGGACCAGCCGCCCCCTGCCTGGCGCCCGCAAGAAGCAAGCTGAGGTCTGTGCCTTCTTTGGCACAGACCTCTAGCAGCTGAGCTCCCTTATCAGCACTCTAATAATGCAGAGCACTGGGAAATGATGTCATCTGCCAGCACTCTGCATTACTGAAGAGAGGACCGCGCGGGAGCTCCAGCGTCAGGGATCTGTGCAAAAGGAGGCACAGGCCTCTCCTGCCACGCCACTGGACCACCAGGGAGGTAGGAGATGGGCACTGGAGGGGGTCAGTGTGAAGGCAATGTGGATATTATGGGCAATGTGGATATTGGGGGCAATGTGGAGGCAATGTGGATATTGGGGGCAATGTAGGGGCAATGTGGATATTGGGGGCAATGTGGAGGCAATGTGGGGGCAATGTGGAGGTTGACAATGAGGGGGCAATGTGGAGATGGCCAGTGAAGGTGGCCATTGGGAGGGCAATGTGGTTTGGGGGGGCCCATGGCAATTATTGCACCAGGGCTTGGTGGCGTCTAGTTACACCTCTGGTCAATGTAACAGACCATAGGCCATTACTGTGGGCACTTTTAAGTTCCAGGGAAATTATCCCAGAAGACTGGATGGCACAGGTTGAAGTCCCAGCTCCTGGAGGCTGAGTAGCAACAGAAATGCGGTCAGGCATGGTACAGTCTCCGCCGTCCATGTTGAAAAGTAGGCAGCTTTCTGATCAGCTGCCTGAGTTCTATGTTAAATGTTATGTGGATGTTTTAATGTGTTATTACGGACTGTAATGTAACAGATGCTGGACCCCTGTGTGAATTGTTGGCCTACAATCTTACATGGGCCTGCAGGGGTTAAACAGTTGTATTTGTGCAATGCTATTCAAATTGTATTTGTCTCACTGTCTGGTCCAGGTTTTGATTAGGTGTCTCTTTCCTAATCCCTTCACCTCTCTTGTGTATACACTATTGTCTTCTGTGTGATAGGATTAGTCTGGTGTCATGATTGTCTGTAACACATTTCTATTGTACTGTTTTATAGATCGTATCGGTCATGCTGCCTGTCACATTCCCCCTTTCCCTGCCTGTCCACACTACCATTGTTGTATTGTCTCTAGCTGCTGTATAAAAGGCCCCTACCCCACAAAAAAAACGTAATAGTCATTTTGGATTAGCTGTGTGTCCTGTTGTTTTATTCCTGGATGGTCTAAAGGGTCGTCTTTGACCCTGTTCAAGGATCCTATGTTCCAATCTTCCATGCAGCAATCTGAGATCACCGGCCTGGCTTCCCTCTTGTAGCCACCTTCTAGAGGGAGAAACACGGAACGACGGCCCAAGACAATCGGCGTCTTGGACTTCCTTTACAGTCAACAGCCTCTCCAACCTCTACTCAGCCCCGTTCCCTTCTACACTCACTCTCCCACCTACAACCCCATTACAATCTCATTGTTCTCCAGGCACGTGCACACATAGACACCAAAGGGGGCTTGAGCACCTGCCCTTTTTGTCCAAAGTGCCCTCATGCCCTTTTAACAAAAAAAAAAAATAATTATAAGAAGTGCCCTTTTTTTAATTTGAGCCCCTGCCCCCCCAAATGTCTGTGCACGTCCCTGTTGTTCTCACAGAGTCTTGTTCTCCCAAACAGTTCCACTACTTGCCCGGACCACGGCACTCACCAGCACTTCTCTCTCCCACCCACTGACCTGCAGTTCATGTGGCAGGAGGCACTTACACCCCATATCTCTTACTCCTTCTGTGTCCCACCCACCTTCCTCTAGACTGTAAGATCTCATGAGCAGGGTCCTCTTATCATTTCTGTTTGTACTGTTTAACCCCTTAGTGACGGCCGTGTGCAGACGCGGCCGTCACTTAACACCTGTCTAACATTTTTTTTTTTTTTTTCAGAAGAATCCAGAGTCCCCGAACGGCGTGCAGCCGCGCGGGGATCCGGATTTCCTGGACGTACATGTACGTCCTCTGTCACTAAGTGACAGCCACAGAGGACGTACATGTACGTCCATTGTCGCTAAGGGGTTAATGTCGCTGTATGTCTTTTCCTATTGCACAGTGCTGCAGAATAAGTTGAAGATATATTAATAAAGGATAATAAAAATAATTCTGAATGAATGCATTGGAGACCTTTCTAGCATTCCACGGGTTAACAGCCTGGCTTAATTCCAGTGGAGTAACTATATTAACTTGCGACCCGTGCACTCCAGAGGCCCAGCCGCCCCCTGCAACCCCTCCGCCTGGCTCTCGCAATCTCCCTCCGGCGCTCTAGTAATGCAGAGCGCTGGGGAATGACATCATCACTCAGCGCTCTGCATTACTTAGAGGACCACATGGGAGCTCCAGGTAGGAGGCAGGAGATGGGGGAATTGTGGAGATTGAGGGGAGGGGGTCAATGTGGTTCAGGGGGGCCAATGTTGGGGGGGGGGCCGTGGCACTTCTTGCACCAGGGCTCGGAGGCTTCTAGTTACGCCTCTGTTTAATTCAATGGGGTGAGCTTACCTCTGGCTCTGCTACACTTACATTACCCAATATTGACATTGATGTAAGTGGACCATGACCAATTTTACTGCCTGCAAATACTCCGAACCTAAGGAAAACACACACACTCGCCCAGCAAATGGTAACAGAATGATCTGTCATTGTCTTCTGCCTATAACAACATCCCTCCTTTTATAAGATACACAAATAAAACACACCCATATGATACAGATTGAATGAAACAAGCCGAGCTGTCCCAATATAGGTTTTGCTTACACGTGTTCAACACAATTGTCTGTAATGCAGTGGTTGTCTACCCAGATGCGGTGGCACTTTGGGGCGCCATGGACATACTTGGGAGAACTCTGTACATCTTCCCTGCAGACGCTGGTTTTCAGGTCTCAGCAGACAGAGGCTGATTCTCTGATTTGGGGCATTTAACTATAACCATACCTGGGAAATCTCTGGATCTGTCCTGGTTTTCACAATGAATTACCAAGTCTCCAGGGACAGGGGCTGATTCTCTGGTGGTGGTGAGATTCCTTCCCACCCTGTTCCTCCCTCTTCCCTGCCACTTCTCCTCCTTCCCACTCTGTTCCTCCCTCTTCCCTGCCACTTCTCCTCCTTCCCACCCTGTTCCTCCCTCTTCCCTGCCACTTCTCCTCCTTCCCACCCTGTTCCTCCCATTTCCCACCCACTTCTCCTCCTTCCCACCCTGTTCCTCCCTCTTCCCTGCCACTTCTCCTCCTTCCCACCCTGTTCCTCCCATTTCCCACCCACTTCTCCTCCTTCCCACCCTGTTCCTCCCATTTCCCACCCACTTCTCTTCCTCCCCACCCTGTTTTTCCCTCTTCCCTGCCACTTCTCCTCCTTCCCACCCTGTTCCTCCCATTTCCCACCCACTTCTCCTTCTCCCCACCCTGTTCCTCCCTCTTCCCTGCCACTTCTCCTCCTTCCCACCCTGTTCCTCCCATTTCCCACCCACTTCTCCTTCTCCCCACCCTGTTCCTCCCTCTTCCCTGCCACTTCTCCTGCTTCCCACCCTGTTCCTCCCATTTCCCACCCACTTCTCCTCCTTCACACCCTGTTCCTCCTTCTTCCCACCCACTTTTCCTTCTTCCCACCCTGTTCCTCCCTCTTCCCACCCACTTCTCCTCCTTCCCACCCTGTTTCTCCCTCTTCACTGCCAATTTTCCTCCTTCCCACCCTGTTCCTCCCTCTTCCCTGCCACTTCTCCTCCTTCACACACTGTTCTGCCATCTTCCCTGCCACTTCGCCTCCTTCCCACCCTGTTCCTCCCTCTTCCCTGCCACTTCTCCTCCTTCCCACCCTGTTCCTCCCTCTTCCCTGCCACTTCTCCTCCTTCACACCCTGTTCATCCCTCTTCCCTGCCACTTCTCCTTCCCACCCTGTTCCTCCCACTTCACACTCACTTCTCCTCCTTCACACGCTGTTCCTCCCACTTCCCACCCACTTCTCCTCCTTCCCACTCTGTTCCTCCCACTACCCACCCACTTCAAAAGTACAATATCAATAAGCCAAGACAATTAAGCACCACCCCCTTTATGACATGAATTGCATCACTTACATACCCCAGACACATGAGCCATTTCCGGAGGCTCAACAGGATGAAGTTCCCAGGTATGGCTATTACCCCACCCAATTTCCAATCCATTCAGCCGCCTCCCACCCCATTCCACCTACTTTCCTACCCATTTCATAACAAACTTCTTCTTTTAATCCACACCAACAAAATGGTGCGAAATGCATTAGTAACGGACTTTCATGACAATAAGACTGGATGGCACGGGTTGAAATCCCAGGTCCTTGCGGCTGGGTAGCAACAGAAACGCGGTCAGGCGTGTTAAATTCCTCGCAGTCTATGCTGAGAAGTAGGCAGCACTCTGATTGGCTGCCTACCGTTCTATGTTAAATGTTATGTGAATGTTATAATGTGTTATTAAGGACTGTGATACAAGTAACAGATGCTGGACCCCTGTGTGAAGAAATGTTTGGACTACAATCTTTCTTACATGGACCTGCAAGGGTTAAATGGCTGTATTTGGGCAATGCTTTCTAAATTGTATTTGTCTCATTGTCTGGTCCATGTTTTGATTAGCATTCACTTTCCTAATCCCTTCACCTCTTTTGTGTATACACTATTGTCTTTTGTGTGATAGGATTAGTCTGGTGTCATGATTGTCTGTAACACCTGTGTCCATCGTGCTGTGTGTTTATTGTATCAGGCATACAGCATGTCACATCCCCTTCCCATGAGACGAGGCTATTTAGCCCCTGGCCACTTGCAATAAAAGACAGAGTTCATTTTGGAACTAAACGTGCGTGCTGTTCGTTTATGTCTGAATGATCTTAAGGGTCCCTCATTCATGTATACTGTGTTCCAGATTCACAGGCCCCGCTAACCAACTGTAGCAGTTTTCAGATTCCCTGGTATGGCCATGGAACCCAGATTAAAGTTGATTTCCGGTTGTATTTTTATGGAAATTATTGTGAAAAATTTGCTTTTGTTGTCATTCTATGAGACCTAAGAATAGCTATACATTTATTCATTTTATCCTTCATTAACGGGATAGTGATGTTTTACAATAAAAGCAGCTCCAATTAATCTTCATAGTATTTGGGCCGTGGAGAGTGTTATTTCAATACTGTCAGAGTTGTATTTCAAGAGTAATTGAATGATAAAGTATCCCCCTCCCACTCCTTTTACTGATGTAACACACTGTCTCGGTGGATTGCAGAGAGGGACAATCTTCAGTGATCATAAGGAAAAACCCAGTGGCGTAACTAGAAGCCACCGGGCCCTGGGGCAGAAATTGCAGCTGCCCCCCCCCCCCTTCACATTGCCCCATGTCCATCTCCTACCTCCATCACCTGCTCCCTTGCGGTTCTGGGAGATGATGTCATCTCCCAGTGCTCTGCATTACTAGAGCGCCGGGAGATCAGCTGAGCTGCAATGGGTTCGCAGGGGGCGGCCGGGCCCCTTGGAGTGACGGGCCCGGTCGCAGGTGCGACCCCTATTGTTACGCCACTGGAAAAATCTGAAAACCTATCAAGGGGGGCAGGGTTTTCCTTATGATCACAGTAAGAAGATTGTCCCTTGCTGTGACCTGTCTGGTCAAGAGACCAGATTCCACATCTGAGGGGAGGCGGCTTACACTAGGTAAAAGGACCGGGAGGGGGATACTTTATCATTCAATTACTCTTGAACTACAACTATGACAGTATTGAAATAACACTCTCCTTGGCCCAAATACTATGAAGATTAATTGGAGCTACTGATTCTGTGAAACATTACTATTCCTTTAAGGTGTTGCTATATTACCCATAAAATGCCTTGCCTGCCCTGAAAATTCAGGATTTTAGTTTGTTTAGGTCTAGCATTCCATCTGCAAGGCCAAATTTAAATCCCATAGCCCCTTAGCTCCCCCCCCCCCACACACACACACACACAGACACATAAACACACAAACTATCCACATGACACCATTATGGTGACCACATGTCCAGGATGTGTCCCATGTCCTAAGCAGCCTTTTTTTTTTCAGGGACAATGCAAAGTCCCTGAATGAAGACTCCAGAGCACAAAGTTCGAATCACTAGAAGAAGAACCGCCCATTACCTACTGTGACAGGAAGTGATGCCTCTGCTGGGCTACAAGAAAATGGCTTCTAGACAGAGCTCTAAATACTAGAGAGAGAAATGAGCCTTGATCCTGATCAAACAGGAGCTGCAGTGCAGTATTGTTGTAGTGTAAGACTTCAGGCGTGATATACATTTTTTTGTAGCCCACCACAGGCATCTCTTTCTGTCACAGAAGTCAATGGGGAGTTCCCCACCAGTGTTTAGATTTCTGTGGTGCGCTCTTCTCTCCTCAGTGTCCCTGAATGGCAACATTGAAATGTGGTCACCCTAGACACCATCCACTGTTCCCTTTTACTGAAATTAAAGGGATAGTATTGCTTGAAAATGATTTTATTTTATATTGTAGCCCTTAAGAAAACATTAAAAATGATATGTCTTATCTCCCAAACCTTTATGGTTTGGGAGATATTAGCAAGTAAAGTTAATAGTAATAATAAAAGAAAAGTTCCCTTTTCCTGGCTGTTTCAGCCAAGTCTGCCATCTAGTGGACAGATTTGGAATCCGGTCCATTGATCAGCTGGCAGCTCTTGGCAGTGCCGAGATCACAATCTTTAAAAAGAACTACTTCATTGGAACTGGCTACAAAGTGTGCCTGGCTTGCAAGCACACTTTGTACACCATTCCAATGAAGACATTCTTTTTAAAGATCGTGATCTCAGCACTGCTGAAGAGCCGCGGCCAGTCCGCAGACCGGATTCCAAATCTGAAGGCTTGAGCAGTGACGTCACTCCAGGGGACATTTTACTTGCTAATATCTCCCAAACCATAAAGGTTTGGGAGATAAGACTTACATCATTTTTAATGTTTTTTTAAGGGCTACAAAATAAAATAAAATTATTTTCAAACAATACTATCCCTTTAACTGTACCCTATAACACTCAATCATATAATAAAGCTTTCATCCCCTTGGTTACTAGAAAGATCTCCAAAGAACTATTTCACAATGCCTTGGGGCCCTCTCTATCATCCGAGGTGATATTAGACAATAATGGAGTAAATAGACTGGCGCAGAGATATTGAGTTTGCACTGGCCATACCCACTACTCAAAATATGGGTGTGATCAGTAAATCCAAGGCTCCTCTTCATAGAGACCCAAATGCTGAGAAGCAAAGCCTTGGCTTTGCTGACCTCACCCATATTTTGAAGTCTGGGCAGGGCTGGATTTACATCTGAGGAGCCTGTAGGCACAGAAATCTGAAGCGCCCCCCCCAACCCCCCGATTTGCCATCTTCACTGGGCACCTCCACAATGCTTATAAGCTCCATATTGCCCCCATCATCTCCATATTGCCCTCACATTGCCCCCATCATCTCAATATTGCCCCTCACATGTCACATTGCCCCCATCATTTCAAATTTGCACCTCACGTTGACCCCATCATCTCAATATTGTCCCTCACATTGCCCCCATCATCTCAAACATCTCAATATTGCATCCTTTGGCACAGAGCTGTAGCTGCTGCCTGCTGGAGCTCCCACGAGGTCTGTAATGCAGAGCGCTGAGAGATGATGTCATCTCCCAGCGCTCTGCATTACTAGAACAACGGCAGGAGATTGCGGGCCCCAGATGGAGGGGTCGCAGGGGGAGGCCTAGGGTGACCACATTTCCCTTCTGCCATTCCGGGACGTGGTCACCCTAGTTGCCCCGTCATACCTTAAGTCCCTGGTGGTCTAGCGGCGTGGAAAGTGCTCTGTGCCTCCTCCGGCACAGAGCTGAAGCTCCCGCGCGCTGTGCTCAGTAATGCAGAGCGCTGGGAGATGATGTCATCTCCCAGCTCTCTGTATTACTAGAGCGCTTGCCTCCAGGTAAGCTGCATTGCCGCCCTGGATGTCAGCCTGCAAGCGGTGTGTCATATCATGGACGCCGCGAGCGGCGTCCATGATGTGACACACCGCTTGCAGGCTGACATCCAGGGCGGCTTGGCTTCATTCCGGGACACTTCATTGTCCCGGTTGAAGGGGACCCGGGACGCGGGACATAGCCCTGAAATAAGGGACAGTCCCGGACGTTCCGGGACCCGTGGTCACCCTAGGGAGGCCGGGCCCCTGGAGTGACGGGCCCGGTCGCAGGTGCGACCCCTATAGTTACGCCACTGGACTTGATAAATACACAAGACTCAAACGGTCAGGAAAATTTTATCAGAAGTGGCTCAAAGTCATTATTAGGATTTAAATATATGCACATTGCATATTTTAAAACCCTAACCCTGACATTGAACCAGTTTATATTATAAAGAAGACTTGGCAATCTAGGGTTTTTTACATTACAATAATTTTAAGCAAGCACTTTGAGGTGGGAGGTTCAATTTTATTGTGCAGATGCTTAGCTCTTACGTAATAACTTAATACAAAATTGAACAAAGAAAAATCCAGTGTCAGCACCAACCCTAATCCCTTAAATTCATCAGGATTTTTAATAGACACAATAAATGTTTGGTTTTAATCAATTAGGTGCCTAAGCACCTTTGGTATGTCTTAGACATCACTTTTATGATTAGTCTCATCTTGTATCTCTTAGAGATTAGTTTTGGGGCTGACAGTGAATTTTTGTTTGTTCAATTTTGTATTTATTTATAATCCCAGCACAGTCCAATACGCCATAAATAGACACCCTATATGCAATTTTGGTGGTGCACCACAATCTCCCACTTACCTAATACCTTAGCTTCTGTTGGGACTTGGGAAGTTTAATAGAAAAAGAAGACAAGATTGAGCTGTGATAACATTTGAGTTAAAGGGATAGTAATGTTTCACAATAAAAGTAGGTCCAATTAACCTTCATAGTATTCGGGCCATGGAAAGTGTTATTTCAATACTGTCACAGTTGTAGTTCAAGAGTAATTGAATCATAAAGTATCCCCCTCCCGCCTCTTTTACTGATGTAACACTGCTCATCTCAGAGTAGCAAGACTGTCCGGATGGATCGCAGAGAGGGACAATCTTCTGTGTGCATAAGAAAAAACCTGAAAAACCTGTCAAGGGGAGCAGGGATTTCCTTATACCGTAAAATGTCAGGTATAATACGCACCTGTGCATAATATGCAGTTGTATATTATACATAAGATTTTAGGGGAAAACAAGAGTGCCTATGTATAATACGCACCCTTGTTTTCCCCTCTTATGAAAAAAAAATTAAGCCTGCCAGAACCCTTCCCTCCCTCCCCTGGCGCTATCCGATTCTAAAATGCCATTTACTTTCTTCAAAAGACAAGTCCCCGCATTTTCAACATTATCAGAAAACATGTAAACAATGTGAATCTTCCCCGGCTATTGTACTGCCCTGTGAGAACCTTCAGATTCTCACAGGGCATTACCATTGGCTGGAGCCAGTAGGTCCTGAAAGCCAATTGAAGGAATTGGGCGGCGAATGCAAGCATGCCACACACAGGGGAAGATTCACATTGTTTACATGTTTCCTGGTAATGTTGAAAATGCGCATAAGGTGACAGCACATAAGGTGAAGTGGGGTAAAATTATGCGTATTATACCTGAGATTTTACAGTAACTCACAGTAAGAAGATTGTCCCTTGCTGCAACCTGTCCTGTCAAGGGACCAGATTCCACATCTGAGGTGAGCAGTGTTACATCAGTAAAAGGGGCAGGAGGGGGATACTTTATCATTCAATTACTCTTGAACTACAACTCTGACAGTATTGAAATAACACTCTCCAAAGTCCAAATACTATGAAGATTAATTGGAGCTGCTGTTTTTGTGAAACATCACTATCCCTTTAAATGAGTGGGAGATGTTATTGTACCCCGTGGCTCAGTTGCTTTGTGCCAGAATTGCCCTGGATCTTCTAGAACACCATCCTGATCCCTTTAGGCAGCCAAATAGTTGGCATCTCCAGACATGACTTTTTAATTGTGATATTCTGATACCACACCTCAGCTTAAAGCCCAAAAAGCTGGCAAAGCTAATTGTTGGCATTGAGATACTCAGATACTGTCAGTTGGGAATCTTTCTCTCCTCCCTGTTCACTTTGGTTTCTCTACATTTTGTCTTAAAAATCCCAGAGATTGTTTGTATTTGGCTTAACACCTCCCTTATGTTCTTCATTTACTGACGCCTTCACAATTCTGTGGGCAACTAAACAGAGAGAGAGAGACTTCATAGGAGAAAGGAAAATCAAAAACCTCAGAATCATCCCACCTTTGAGACTGTATTGGAAGCTGACCCAAATATCTTACAGACCCCAGTAGAAACTGACCCAAAGACCTTGCAGACTCAAGGCACTGATCCAGGAAGTGAAACCTCATGTAGACATTGTGTACTAGCCCAGACAGATAGGAAACTCGTATAGTGGACATTGATCTTGACAGAGATAAAACTTCCACATGGATCTCAAGTTAACCGAACCAATGGAGACTAAGCAGGACTTAAGCACCTCTAACAATCAATCTGAAAAGAAGGAACCTAATGAAGAAAGTTCATCCCCTAAAAACTGGAAGAAAAGGGGGAGGCTGGTGTCTGTACTTGTGGGCGCAAATGTCCTGTTGTTCAGCTGCACCCTGGTGACCTGTGTTTTTGCCAAAGATGTGGACATCTGGGAGATGGACTTGCTGATCTTCCTGACGGTCATGATGTGCATTTGCATTTGCTGGATGATCTTTCAGATGTACTTTTCCTGGAAGTACAGGAATGCCGTCTTGTATAAGGATTGCGAGGCCGGACCCATCTGGATGAGAGGTCAGTGCAACAAGAAAGGGGCGTCACGAATAACCCCTTCAGAACTAAAGAGAGGACAAAGCAACGAATTGTGTGTCCTTCTGTGTGTCCTCATGGTTAAAATAATAACTCAGTGCTGTTATCTTGTCCAGCTGTATATATAGAGATATCTCCCCTGTATCTGTACATACAGAGATAGCTCCCTTGTATCTGTACATAGAGCGATATCTCCCCTGTATCTGTATATAGAGAGATATCTCCCCTGTATCTGTATATAGAGAGATAGCTCCCCTGTATCTGTATATAGAGAGATAGCTCCCCTGTATCTGTACATAGAGAGATATCTCTCCTGTATCTGTACATATAGAGATAGCTCCCTTGTATCTGTACATAGAGCGATATCTCCCCTGTATCTGTATATAGAGAGATATCTCCCCTGTATCTGTACATAGAGAGATAGCTCCCCTGTGTCTGTACATAGAGATATAGCTCCCCTGTATCTGTACATAGAGAGATAGCTCCCCTGTATCTGTACATAGAGAGATAGCTCCCCTGTATCTGTACATAGAGAGATAGCTCCCCTGTATCTGTACATAGAGAGATAGCTCCCCTGTATCTGTACATAGAGATAGCTCCCCTGTATCTGTACATAGAGAGATATCTCCCCTGTATCTGTACATAGAGAGATAGCTCCCCTGTATCTGTACATAGAGATATAGCTCCCCTGTATCTGTACATAGAGATATAGCTCCCCTGTATCTGTACATAGAGAGATATCTCCCCTGTATCTGTACATAGAGAGATAGCTCCCCTGTATCTGTACATAGAGAGATAGCTCCCCTGTATCTGTACATAGAGAGATATCTCCCCTGTATCTGTACATAGAGAGATATCTCCCCTGTTTCTGTACATAGAGAGATAGCTCCCCTGTATCTGTACATAGAGAGATAGCTCCCCTGTATCTGTACATAGAGAGATAGCTCCCCTGTATCTGTATATAGAGAGATATCTCCCCTGTATCTGTACATAGAGAGATAGCTCCCCTGTATCTGTACATAGAGAGATAGCTCCCCTGTATCTGTACATAGAGAGATATCTCCCCTGTATCTGTACATAGAGATATAGCTCCCCTGTATCTGTACATAGAGATAGCTCCCCTGTTTCTGTACATAGAGAGATATCTCCCCTGTATCTGTACATAGAGAGATAGCTCCCCTGTATCTGTACATAGAGAGATAGCTCCCCTGTATCTGTATATAGAGAGATAGCTCCCCTGTATCTGTATATAGAGATAGCTCCCCTGTATCTGTACATAGAGATAGCTCCCCTGTATCTGTACATAGAGAGATAGCTCCCCTGTATCTGTATATAGAGCGATAGCTCCCCTGTATCTGTATATAGAGAGATATCTCCCCTGTATATGTACATAGAGAGATAGCTCCCCTGTATCTGTATATAGAGAGATATCTCCCCTGTATCTGTACATAGAGAGATAGCTCCCCTGTATCTGTACATAGAGAGATAGCTCCCCTGTATCTGTACATAGAGAGATATCTCCCCTGTATCTGTACATAGAGAGATAGCTCCCCTGTATCTGTACATAGAGAGATATCTCCCCTGTATCTGTACATAGAGATATATCTCCCCTGTATCTGTACATAGAGAGATATCTCCCCTGTATCTGTACATAGAGAGATACCTCCTCTGTATCTGTATATAGAGAGATGGCTCCCCTGTATCTGTACATAGAGATAGCTCCCCTGTATCTGTACATAGAGATAGCTCCCCTGTATCTGTACATAGAGAGATAGCTCCCCTGTATCTGTACATAGAGAGATAGCTCCCCTGTATCTGTACATAGAGATATAGCTCCCCTGTATCTGTACATAGAGATAGCTCCCCTGTTTCTGTACATAGAGAGATATCTCCCCTGTATCTGTACATAGAGAGATAGCTCCCCTGTATCTGTACATAGAGAGATAGCTCCCCTGTATCTGTACATAGAGAGATAGCTCCCCTGTATCTGTATATAGAGAGATAGCTCCCCTGTATCTGTATATAGAGATAGCTCCCCTGTATCTGTACATAGAGATAGCTCCCCTGTATCTGTACATAGAGAGATAGCTCCCCTGTATCTGTATATAGAGCGATAGCTCCCCTGTATCTGTATATAGAGAGATATCTCCCCTGTATATGTACATAGAGAGATAGCTCCCCTGTATCTGTATATAGAGAGATATCTCCCCTGTATCTGTACATAGAGAGATAGCTCCCCTGTATCTGTACATAGAGAGATAGCTCACCTGTATCTGTACATAGAGAGATATCTCCCCTGTATCTGTACATAGAGAGATAGCTCCCCTGTATCTGTACATAGAGATAGCTCCCCTGTATCTGTACATAGAGAGATATCTCTCCTGTATCTGTACATAGAGATAGCTCCCCTGTATCTGTACATAGAGAGATATCTCCCCTGTATCTGTATATAGAGAGATATCTCCCCTGTATCTGTACATATAGAGATAGCTCCCTTGTATCTGTACATAGAGCGATATCTCCCCTGTATCTGTATATAGAGAGATATCTCCCCTGTATCTGTACATAGAGAGATAGCTCCCCTGTGTCTGTACATAGAGATATAGCTCCCCTGTATCTGTACATAGAGAGATAGCTCCCCTGTATCTGTACATAGAGAGATAGCTCCCCTGTATCTGTACATAGAGAGATAGCTCCCCTGTATCTGTACATAGCGATATCTCCCCTGTATCTGTACATAGAGATAGCTCCCCTGTATCTGTACATAGAGAGATATCTCCCCTGTATCTGTACATAGAGAGATAGCTCCCCTGTATCTGTACATAGAGATATAGCTCCCCTGTATCTGTACATAGAGATATAGCTCCCCTGTATCTGTACATAGAGAGATAGCTCCCCTGTATCTGTACATAGAGAGATAGCTCCCCTGTATCTGTACATAGAGAGATATCTCCCCTGTATCTGTACATAGAGAGATATCTCCCCTGTTTCTGTACATAGAGAGATAGCTCCCCTGTATCTGTACATAGAGAGATAGCTCCCCTGTATCTGTACATAGAGAGATAGCTCCCCTGTATCTGTATATAGAGAGATATCTCCCCTGTATCTGTACATAGAGAGATAGCTCCCCTGTATCTGTACATAGAGAGATAGCTCCCCTGTATCTGTACATAGAGAGATATCTCCCCTGTATCTGTACATAGAGATATAGCTCCCCTGTATCTGTACATAGAGATAGCTCCCCTGTTTCTGTACATAGAGAGATATCTCCCCTGTATCTGTACATAGAGAGATAGCTCCCCTGTATCTGTACATAGAGAGATAGCTCCCCTGTATCTGTACATAGAGAGATAGCTCCCCTGTATCTGTATATAGAGAGATAGCTCCCCTGTATCTGTATATAGAGATAGCTCCCCTGTATCTGTACATAGAGATAGCTCCCCTGTATCTGTACATAGAGAGATAGCTCCCCTGTATCTGTATATAGAGCGATAGCTCCCCTGTATCTGTATATAGAGAGATATCTCCCCTGTATATGTACATAGAGAGATAGCTCCCCTGTATCTGTATATAGAGAGATATCTCCCCTGTATCTGTACATAGAGAGATAGCTCCCCTGTATCTGTACATAGAGAGATAGCTCCCCTGTATCTGTACATAGAGAGATATCTCCCCTGTATCTGTACATAGAGAGATAGCTCCCCTGTATCTGTACATAGAGAGATATCTCCCCTGTATCTGTACATAGAGATATATCTCCCCTGTATCTGTACATAGAGAGATATCTCCCCTGTATCTGTACATAGAGAGATACCTCCTCTGTATCTGTATATAGAGAGATGGCTCCCCTGTATCTGTACATAGAGATAGCTCCCCTGTATCTGTACATAGAGATAGCTCCCCTGTATCTGTACATAGAGAGATAGCTCCCCTGTATCTGTATATAGAGATATAGCTCCCCTGTATCTGTACATAGAGAGATATCTCCCCTGTATCTGTACATAGAGAGATAGCTCCCCTGTATCTGTATATAGAGAGATAGCTCCCCTGTATCTGTATATAGAGAGATAGCTCCCCTGTATCTGTACATAGAGAGATATCTCCCCTGTATCTGTACATAGAGAGATAGCTCCCCTGTATCTGTACATAGAGAGATAGCTCCCCTGTATCTGTATATAGAGAGATAGCTCCCCTGTATCTGTACATAGAGATATAGCTCCTCTGTATCTGTACATAGAGATATATCTCCCCTGTATCTGTACATAGAGAGATAGCTCCCCTGTATCTGTACATAGAGAGATAGCTCCCCTGTATCTGTACATAGAGAGATAGCTCCCCTGTATCTGTATATAGAGAGATAGTTCCCCTGTATCTGTACATAGAGAGATAGCTCCCCTGTATCTGTACATAGAGAGATATCTCCCCTGTATCTGTATATAGAGAGATAGCTCCCCTGTATCTGTACATAGAGAGATAGCTCCCCTGTATCTGTATATAGAGATATCTCCCCTGTATCTGTACATAGAGAGATATCTCCCCTGTATCTGTATATAGAGATAGCTCCCCTGTATCTGTACATAGAGATAGCTCCCCTGTATCTGTACATAGAGAGATAGCTCCCCTGTATCTGTATATAGAGTGATAGCTCCCCTGTATCTGTATATAGAGAGATATCTCCCCTGTATATGTACATAGAGAGATAGCTCCCCTGTATCTGTACATAGAGAGATAGCTCCCCTGTATCTGTACATAGAGAGATATCTCCCCTGTATCTGTACATAGAGAGATAGCTCCCCTGTATCTGTACATAGAGAGATAGCTCCCCTGTATCTGTACATAGAGAGATAGCTCCCCTGTATCTGTACATAGAGAGATAGTTCCCCTGTATCTGTACATAGAGAGATAGCTCCCCTGTATCTGTACATATAGAGATAGCTCCCCTGTATCTGTACATAGAGAGATAGCTCCCGTGTATCTGTACATAGAGAGATAGCTCCCCTGTATCTGTATATATAGAGATAGCTCCCCTGTATCTGTACATAGAGAGATAGCTCCCCTGTATCTGTACATATAGAGATAGCTCCCCTGTATCTGTACATAGAGAGATAGCTCCCGTGTATCTGTACATAGAGAGATAGCTCCCCTGTATCTGTATATATAGAGATAGCTCCCCTGTATCTGTACATAGAGAGATAGCTCCCATGTATCTGTATATAGAGAGATAGCTCCCCTGTATCTGTAGATAGAGAGATATCTCCCCTGTATCTGTACATAGAGATATATCTCCCCTGTATCTGTACATAGAGAGATAGCTCCCCTGTATCTGTACATAGAGAGATAGCTCCCCTGTAACTGTACATAGAGATGTAGCTCCTATGTATCTGTACATAGAGAGATAGCTCCCCTGTATCTGTATATATATAGAGAGAGATAGCTCCCCTGTATCTGTATATATATATATAGAGAGAGAGAGCGATAGCTCCCCTGTATCTGTACATAGAGAGATAGCTCCCCTGTATCTGTATATATATATATATATATAGAGAGAGAGAGAGAGAGAGAGAGAGAGAGCTCCCCTGTATCTGTACATAGAGAGATATCTCCCCTGTATCTGTACATAGAGAGATATCTCCCCTGTATCTGTACATAGAGATATATCTCCCCTGTATCTGTACATAGAGAGATAGCTCCCCTGTATCTGTACATAGAGATATATCTCCCCTGTATCTGTACATAGAGAGATAGCTCCCCTGTATCTGTACATAGAGAGATAGCTCCCCTGTATCTGTACATAGAGAGATAGCTCCCCTGTATCTGTACATAGAGAGATAGCTCCCCTGTATCTGTACATAGAGAGATAGCTCCCCTGTATCTGTACATAGAGATATATCTCCCCTGTATCTGTACATAGAGATATATCTCCCCTGTATCTGTACATAGAGAGATATCTCCCCTGTATCTGTACATAGAGAGATATCTCCCCTGTATCTGTATATAGAGAGATAGCTCCCCTGTATCTGTACATAGAGATAGCTCCCCTGTATCTGTACATAGAGAGATAGCTCCCCTGTATCTGTACATAGAGAGATAGCTCCCCTGTATCTGTATATAGAGAGATAGCTCCCCTGTATCTGTATATAGAGATATCTCCCCTGTATCTGTACATAGAGAGATAGCTCCCCTGTATCTGTATATAGAGAGATAGCTCCCCTGTATCTGTATATAGAGATAGCTCCCCTGTATCTGTACATAGAGATAGCTCCCCTGTATCTGTACATAGAGAGATAGCTCCCCTGTATCTGTATATAGAGCGATAGCTCCCCTGTATCTGTATATAGAGAGATATCTCCCCTGTATATGTACATAGAGAGATAGCTCCCCTGTATCTGTACATAGAGAGCTATCTCCCCTGTATCTGTACATAGAGAGATAGTTCCCCTGTATCTGTACATAGAGAGATAGCTCCCCTGTATCTGTACATATAGAGATAGCTCCCCTGTATCTGTACATAGAGAGATAGCTCCCGTGTATCTGTACATAGAGAGATAGCTCCCCTGTATCTGTATATATAGAGATAGTTCCCCTGTATCTGTACATAGAGGGATAGCTCCCATGTATCTGTATATAGAGAGATAGCTCCCCTGTATCTGTAGATAGAGAGATATCTCCCCTGTATCTGTACATAGAGATATATCTCCCCTGTATCTGTACATAGAGAGATAGCTCCCCTGTATCTGTACATAGAGAGATAGCTCCCCTGTAACTGTACATAGAGATGTAGCTCCTATGTATCTGTACATAGAGAGATAGCTCCCCTGTATCTGTATATATATAGAGAGAGATAGCTCCCCTGTATCTGTATATATATATATAGAGAGAGAGCGATAGCTCCCCTGTATCTGTACATAGAGAGATAGCTCCCCTGTATCTGTATATATATATATATATATATATATATATATAGAGAGAGAGAGAGAGAGATAGCTCCCCTGTATCTGTACATAGAGAGATAGCTCCCCTGTATCTGTACATAGAGAGATAGCTCCCCTGTATCTGTACATAGAGAGATAGTTCCCCTGTATCTGTACATAGAGAGATAGCTCCCCTGTATCTGTACATATAGAGATAGCTCCCCTGTATCTGTACATAGAGAGATAGCTCCCGTGTATCTGTACATAGAGAGATAGCTCCTCTGTATCTGTATATATATAGAGATATCTCCTCTGTATCTGTATATAGATATAGCTCCAATGTATCTGTACATAAAGATAGCTCCCTGTCCCCTGTATCTGTATATAGAGATATATCCTCTTTATCTGTATATAGAGATATATCTCCCCTGTATCTGTATATAGAGATATCTCCCCTGTATCTGTACATTAAGATAGCTCCTCTGTATCTCTAAACAAAAAGAAAGCTCTGCTTTTTCTGTACGTAGAAAGAAATCTACCCACAGGGTCCTACAGGGTTCAGTCCCGGGCCCAATGATTTTTAATTTATTTATTAATGATCTAGAAGTAGGAACTGAAAGTAGTGTCTCAGTCCTTGCTGATGACACTAAGCTATGTAAGGAAATACATACAGAGCTGGATGTGTATTCTCTGCAGAAGGATTTAGACAAACTGAGTGAATGGGCAGAAAAGTAGCAAATGAGGTTTAATGTAGATAAATGTAAGGTTATGCATTTGAACTGTAGAAACAAACATGCTACATATACACTAAATGGGAAACAACTTGGGGAATCCTCATCAGAGAAAGATTTTGTGTGATAGACAATAGACTTCACAGTAGTGTGCAGAGTCACTCAGCTGCTGCAAGAGCAAATAGGGTTCTATCCTGTATAAAAAGGGGCGTGATGCAAGGGATGCAATTATAATTCTACCTCTGTATAAATCATTGGTAAGGCATCATCTTGAATATGGAGTACAGTTTTGGGCACCAGTTCTTAAAAAAAGACATTATTGAACTGGAAAAAGTGCAAGGATGTGCAGGGCCGGATTTACGTCTCAGGAGCCTGTAGGCACAGAAATCTGAAGCGCCCCCCCCCCAATTGGCCATCTCTACAATGCTCCAAATCTCCACATTACCCCCATACCCATATTGCCCTCACATTGCCCCCATCAGCTCCAACTGTCTTGCCCCATCAGCTCCAAACTCCAACTTGCCCCCATCAGCTCCAACTTGCCCTCACATTGCCATCAGCTCCACATTGCCCCCCCATATCCGTTTCGTACCTCCCTGGTGGTCCAGCGGTGTCTACTTCTCCACAGACCTGCAGCTTCTTTTGCACCCCGTGCGGTCTCCTCTTTAGGAATGCAGAGCGCTGGGAGATGTCATCTCCCAGCGCTCTGCATTAGAGCCGACGAGGGGGAGCAACAGCAGCTACAGCCTTCGGCACAGACCGTAGCAAGCGAGGGGCGGGCTGGGCGGCGGGTTACTGTGCGCAGCGCGGAGGTGCTGTAAATATATATATATAAAAAAAATATTTCGATAACAGGCGCCCCTCTGTGGGGTGCGCCTGTAGGCAGGTGACTACTCTGCCTTATGGCAAATCCGGCCCTGAGGACGTGCAACAAAACTGATAAAGGAATTGGAAGATCTGAATTATGAAGAGAGAGACTAGTCAGACTTGGTTTGTTTACATTAGAGAGAAGATGTCTAAGGGGTGATATGATTACCATTTCCACATTTATTTTAGGTCAATACAAAGAACTTTCCAAATAACTATTTACTCAAACTGCTGAGCTAAGAACAAAAGGTCATCCATTAAGAATAGAGAAAATGTGCTTTTGACTAAAACAAAGGCAGGGTTTTTCTTACAGTAAGAGTGGTAAAGCTATGGAATTGTTTGCCTTGGATTGTTGTGCTTAACAATATTGTAACTGCTTTAACCCCTTAAGGACCGGAGGTTATGGGACATTTCCGTCCCATAACGACCGCATAGGGGCACGTTGACACGCCGGTACACGTGACCTGTCACGTGTATCGGCGCGTCACTATGGGGCTTGAAAGAGATTGCTCCGATCTTGGAGCGGTCTATTTCATGCCCTATTTTTACTTACAGCGCTCCCGGTAGAGCGCTGTAAGTAAAAAGTACGTGACGTACCAGGACCGTCAAGGGTCGTTTGAGCAAATTTACCCTTGACGGTCCTGGTACGTCAAGGGTCCCTAAGGGGTTAAAAAAAGTAATGGATACCTATCTAGCACAGAACAATATTGAGAATAATGACAGTTGGCTTCAAAGCAGATAGGATGTTGATCCAGGGAAATATCTGACAGCCATTTGGAGTCAGGAAGGATTTTTTTACCCACGTGGGGCTTAATATGAAATGGCTTCAATGTTTTTTTTTCCTTCCTCAGGATCAATATGGGAATTTTGGCATGAGCTGGACTTGATGGACGCATGTCTTTTTTCAGCCTCATCAACTATGTTACTATGTACCTGTGCACAGACTGATATCTCCCCTGTATCCGTACATAGATTGATAGCTCCTCTGTGTCTGTACAAATAGAGAGATAGCTTATCTGTACCTGTACATAGACATATATCTATACCTCCTGTCTTTACATAGAGTGATAGCTTCTGTCATGACAGTGGTGTAAATGGAATAACGTAGGGCACTTATTCAATAAAAGTTAGCAGAGAACTCCTCCCCCACACTAATAGATATCCTAGTACAGGGTTGTCCAAGTTCAGACCTCAAGGGCCACCAACGGGCCAGGATGTAAGGATTTCCCTGATTAATCACAGGTGAGTCAGTCACAATGAATGAGCCACTGATTAACTCACCTGTGCTTAAAGGAGATCTCTCACCTAAGTACATGTAATGCTCATTAGTTAGAGCATGTCTCTAAACCACTGAAAATAGTGTTCATTATATGTAAAAAACAGTTACATTCGCAAGAATTAAACTTTAAAAAGTGTCCGGCAGCCTACTTCTGGCTTGCCGAACTTTGCCGACCAGAGACAGCTCCGTCCCACTACCCATCATCCTCCGGTGAAGGAGGCTGTCTGTCACTAAAGTGGAGCGATCGCATTGGAAAAGATCGATATCTAGCCAACGTGATCGCTCCACCGTAGTGACAGACAGCCTCTGTCATGGGAGGATGATGGGTAGTGGGACGGAGCTGCCTCTGGTTGGCATACCTCCCAACATTTCAAATTGCCAAAGAGGGACACTTGTGTTTTACGGGGTGTTGCTGGGGGCGTGACTGGTGGGCTTGGCAATACCGAGCATTTTTAGGCTATTTCATGATACCTCTTTGTGTAACCAAATAAATGACTTATAACAAGACCAAAGTATTTTATTTACACACAATAATTTATAAACACATATACTGACATTTAAACAAACAATAATGTGAGTTTTATTGCTGTAGAGCTAAATGATACACTTATATACACACCATGCAATCCGATCTCTTAAAAAGAGGGACATCAGGGTGGGAAAGAGGGACAGAGGGATTTGGGTTCAAAAGAGGGACTGTCCCTAAAAAGGGACACTTGGGAGGTATGGGTCGGCAAAGTTCGGCAAGCCGGAAGTAGACTGCCGGACACTTTTTAAAGTTTAATTCTTGCGAATGTAACTGTTTTTTACATATAATGAACACTATTTTCAGTGGTTTAGAGACATGCTCTAACTAATGAGCATTACATGTAGTTAGGTGAGAGATCCCCTTTAATCAGGGAAATCCTTACATCCTGGCCTGTTGGTGGCCCTTGAGAACTGAACTTGCACAGCCCTATCCTAGTAGACTAGAGGCATAACCAGAAGTCACCGGGCCCTGGTGCAAAAATTGCCATGGACCCCCCCCCCCCCGACAATATATATATATATATATATACAGGGCTCAAATTTTCCACTCGCCACTAGCCAATGGCGAGTAGAAATTCAGCCCTGGTGGGTATGTTTTGGCTTGCAGTGGCGAGTAACTTTTTCAGGTCTGGCTAGTAGCAAAGGACTTAAAATTATAAGCCCTGTAGATAGACATATATATATATATATATATATATATATATATATATATATATATATATATATATATATACTACTGTAAAAGCCCGTGTACACGGGCCAAGGTCCGGGTGATGTTAACAAAGCAATGCGTTACGTACCCCTCTGGCACTCAAAGGGTTAAGAGGCCGGTCCTGCTCTGCGTCCTGCCACCGACACAGTCATGCACTGTAAAGACTGCCCGAAAGCACAGAATGCTCCCAGCACAGAACTCCCAGAATTCCGTGCTCCTAGCACAGATCTCCCAGCATTCCGTGCTCCTAGCACAGAACTCCCAGCATTCTTTACATTCGGGCAGTCTCTAGTACTGAGCATGACGGCTTCTGACAAACATCCTAGCGAATTATTATATAGGCTATGTAGAAAACTGATCAGTAGACCTCCAATGTGTCAGATTACATTCTCTCACATAATAGCTCTAAGCTACAGATCTTCTTCAGCAACGGATCACAGGCAAAGAACACAGCTCTCCGTTTGCAAAATACAGGTAAAAGCTCTGATCTGAGATCAGGTTCTCCCAACAATAAATTATCCCACAAAAGTCAAGTCTGGCAGGCAAAAGAGGAAGTTATTTTCCAAGAACACTTCCCTATAGGGATCTCTCAAAGTAAACAGCTCAGAGGTATCCAGTGGGAATGCATTTTAAACAGACTTAAAGGGATAGTAATACTTCGTTTTATCTTTATTTTATTTTGTAGGCATTAAAAAAACATGAAGAATGATATAAGTTTTATCTCTCAAACCTTTATGGTTTAAGAGATATTCACAAACAAAGTTTCCCCTCCCGCCCCTTTTACCTAGTGTAAGCCATCTCTTCTCAGATGTGGAATGCAGTCCATAGACCAGACAGATAACAGAAGGGGACAATCTTCTTCCTATGAGAACAATGAAAGCCCTGCCCCCCTTGACAAGTTTTTCAGGTTTTTCCCTTATCTTAATTGAAGATTGTCCCTCTCTGCAGTCTACCTGGGCACCTCCCTTCTGATCTGGTTGAACAGGCAAGGGAAACTTTGTTTGTGAATATCTCTTAAACCATAAAGGTTTGAGAGATAAGACTTATATCATTCTTTGTGTTTTTTTAATGCCTACAAAATAAAATAAAGTTAAAACGAAGTATTACTATCCCTTTAACCCCTTAACGACCCATGACGGTCCAGGACCGTCATGGCTTAAATGATAGCAGCGTGCCTCCGTGCACGCTGCTATCATTAAATCCAGGCTGAGACTGAGCGCTCCGAGACCGGGGCATTCAGTCTCAGCCCTTCTTCCTTCCTCCGGTTCATGCGATCGCCGTATCAGCGATCACATGTACCGGCATAGTGACAGACAGAGGCAGCATGCAAAGCATGCTGTCTGTGCCTGTCTCGTCTGCCTCTGTCTCCCTTGCTCTCAAAGTAAGGGAGACAGAAGTAGACGGGAGACACCTAGTGGTTTAAAAAAATACAGCAGTTGGGGGTATTAACCCCTTCACTGCTGGTGCAGGAGGCTGGCAAAATGCAGGTCAATTTTTGACCTGCAATTTTACACTTTTTTTTTTTTTTTTTTTTTAAAACACAACACACTTTTTTTTTTTTGCAAAAACATTTTTATTTTAAAAAAATATATATAATTAAACAATATTGCAAGTGTGATTGTTGTGGAGCCATGTAATACACTTATATACACCCCCAAATGCCAGGGACAAAAAAGTGTCAAAATAGGGTGGGAAAAAGGGACATGGGGATTTTCACCCAGGGGGGACAGTGGCCACTTTAAACTGCGCATTTTGTAGGTATGACTGACCTGTCATACCTTTCATGCAGTCTCCATAAAAATTTAACCCTTTGTGGCCAATTGATCGTAAGAGAAAAATAAAAAATGGTGTTTTTTTTTACATTTTTTTACCTTTTTTTTTATTTTAATAAAGTGAATGGTGGGTTATCCATATAAATAGGGTATCAAATGAAAGCCCTATTTGTGCGTAAAAAAACAGTATATAATTTATGGGGGTGGAATAAAAGCCTAAGAGGGAAAACACTGTTGAACAAAGACATAGTCAAAAAGGTCAGAATTGCTCCGGTCCTTAAGGGAAAACGACCTCAGATTTTCCCAGTCCTTAAGGGGTTAAGAACAAGTAGCCACTCACATGTAACACACATAAACATAATTGTATTAAGCAAAACAAATAATAATTAGCACCAAAAGAAAAATGTCTTAACTCTTTAAGTGCCAAAGGGGTAGACAACACATTGCAAAGCTCGATCAAGAGATAAAGGGACATTAATATCCCCCAAAAAATATTTCCAGTTTTGTAGAGTTTAAAATAATAATCAATATGCTCCAAGCCCTATCTCTCAAACCGCTATGGTTTGAGAGATATAAGGATTCAAAGTTCCTCCCTCCTCTTCTGACAGCAGGAAATTCTGGTCCGGGGACCAGCAGCAGGAATCACGTTACTTAAAGGGGAACTACCTCCCCATAAAATCTTTATCTAAATTAAGTCTCCATCTGGCGACTAGCTGCTTAGTAGTGCTAGTCAGCAGAATTATTACTGATTATTTTAACTGATTTACGAGTTATTCCGTGGCTGACAGTAGCAGGAAGCACGGACATCTTGCCATAGTGACGTCTGTGCGCCTGCGCTGTCAGTCCCTTTTGGAGCTGGCCGGCTTCAAAAGGGACTGACAGCGCAGGCGCACAGACGTCACCATGGCAAGATGTCCGTGCTTCCTGCTACTGTCAGCCGCAGAATAACTCGTAAATCAGTTAAAACAGGTAATAATTCTGGCGACTAGCGCTACTAAGCAGCTAGTCGCCAGATGGAGACTTAATTTAGATAAAGATTTTATGGGGTGGTAGTTCCCCTTTAAAAATAATTAATTCATTGGAAAGGTCTACAAAGTGTGTGTGCAAACCAGGCACGCTTTGTAGACCTTTCCAATGAATTAATTATTTTGCAATAACGTGATTTGGGCTCTGCTGCAGAGCCTCCTCGAGTCGTACAACTCGAATCTCCTGCTGTCAGCTTTATAGCTGACATCAGGAGAAGGGGAGGGCGGGAGGGACTTTGAATCCCTATATCTCTCAAACCATAGCGGTTTGAGAGATAGGGTTTGGAGCATATTGATTATTATTTTAAACTCTACAAAACTGGAAATATTTTTTGGGGGACATTACTGTCCCTTTAAAATACTTTATATGTCCTGGAGGGTTAAAATAGAGGATCAGTCACGCACAAAGAATGACCCTATTTCACTTCCTAGTTATAGCTGATGATGGCAAGCAATACAGTTAAGCAGTGTGGAAAGCCAGCAGGATACTAGGTTGAATAAGAAGAGGCATTAGCAGTAGAAAAAAGAGAGGCTATAACACCATTTTATAGATCATTTTACATGTCCTAGAGAGCAAAAAGAATTATGTAAATTCACTTCTTATTGAGTAAACATGATTGCCATATTATTTTATTTAACAAGACTTTTTTTATACATTCTTTTTTTTCTTATGATATAATTTTGGTCAATAGGGAAATCATAGGGAGCATTTTACGTAACTCAAGTCAGGTTGCTGCATGTATATAACCTTCTCACACCCAGTATTATATCCACCCACTATATGATATGTCATTCTGTACTTTTCAGATCTCCGTCTCCCGGGGAGCTCGTCTGCTAAACTTTATACGGATATTTTACATATTGTGGGACATATGCGCAAAGAAAACTTTATAGTGCAGTTTGCTGCAGGCACGTGCAGACATAGACACCAATGGGGGCTTGAGCACCTGCCCTTTTTGTCCAAAGTGCCCTCGTGCCCTTTTAACAAAAAAAAAAAAAAATTTTAATAAGTCCGATTTTATCTTATCCCAGTCCGTTTTTCAATTTTGATTACCGGGGGGGTGGAGAGCTCCTGCCCCCCAAAATGTCTGTGCACGTCCCTGGTTTGCTGGAAGGCACAGTTATTCTGTGTGTGTGTGTGTGTGTGTGTGTGTGTGTGTGTGTGTGTGTGTGTGTGTGTGTGTGTGTGTGTGTGTGTGCATGTATCTGTGTATATGTATGTGTGTGTATGTATATGTGTGTGTGCACCTGTATATGTATGTGGGTATGTATGTATGTTTGTGTATATGTGTGCATGTATGTGTTTACGTATGTGTGTGCGTATATGAACATATGTATGTTTGTATGTATATGTGTGTGCATGTATATATGTCTGTGTGTGCCTATGTGTGTTTATGTATGTATGTGTATTTTGTGTACATATGTGTGTGTATTTATATTGTATGTATGCTTATATGTGTGTGTGCACATGTATACATCAGTGTGTCTATGTGTGTATATGTGTGTGTGTATGTGTTTGTATATGTGTGTGTGTATATGTGTGTGTGTACCTCCCAACATTACAAATGCCCAAACTTATGTTTTACATGATGTTGCTGGGGACACGGCTGGTGTTCAGGGCATTACTGAGAATTTTTAGGGTATTTCATGATCAATCGACACCTGTTTGTGTTACCAGGGTTGCCACCTTTTCTTCAAAAAAAATACCGGCCAAGGCATTCCCTCCATAGACTTAACACTGGACAGAAGCCAATTTTTTACCGTCATGCCGGTAAAATACCGGATGGGTGGCAACCCTATGTGTTACTGAATAAATAATTTAGGAAAAGACCAAAGTATTTGATTTACACAGGATAATTTATAAACACATATACTGAAGTTTATACAGACATTAATGTGGATTTTATTTATTGCTGCGGAGCAATGTGATACACTTATATACACACACCACACAGTCTGATCTAGAAAAGAGGGACATCAGGGAGGGAAAGAGGGACAGAGGGATTTTATAGTTGTCAGGCAGTCTCTGGTGGTGTATAGATGTGACACAGAGACACACATTTTGGAAAGTCATATGTGTTGCAGGTTTTGATGAAATGCCCAGCTAGGGAGCATGAAAAGCATAAGGCATTGGGGAGTGAGTCCTTCGGTCACAACTATGCCGGCACTGCCAGAGACTCTCTGATGACAATACACAGGGCCGGTGCAAGGATTTTTTTATACACAGGCGAAGGTGCATTTTGATGCCCCCCCCCCCGACACGGACACAATCCCCTGACCCCCCCCCCCCCACCGACCTTGCCACAATCCCCTGCCCCGCCCACATATTCACCTCCACACTCTCCCCCACCTCCAAATTGCCCCTTCCACGATGCTCCCTTCATCTCCACAATGCCCCTTCATCTCCACATTGCCCCTTCCACAATACCCCCTTATCTCCGCATTGCCCCTTCATCTCCAAAATGTCCCTTCCACATTGCCCCTTCATCTCCACAATGTCCCTTCCACATTGCCCCATTATCTCCACATTGCCCTTTCCACAATGCCCCCTTATCTCCACATTGCCCCTTCATCTCCACAATGCCCATTCCACAATGCCCCCTTATCTCCACAATGCCCCTTCCACAATGCTCCCTTCATCTCCACATTGCCCCTTCATCTCCACATTGCCCCTTCATCTCCACAATGCCCCTTCCACAATGCTCCCTTCATCTCCACATTGCCCCTTCATCTTCACAATGCCCCCTTATCTTCACAATGCCCCCTTATCTTCACAATGCTCCTTCATCTCCGCAATGCCCCCTCCACAATGCCCCTTCATCTCCACAATTCCCCTTCACAATGCTTCCTTCATCTTCACAATGCCCCCTCCACATTGCCCCTTCATCTCCACAATGCCCCCTTCATCTCCACAATGCCCCCTCCACAATGCCCCTTCATCTCCACATTGACCCTTCCACAATGCCCCCTTAACTCCACATCGCCCCTTCATCTCCAAAATTCCCCTTCACAATGCTTCCTTTATCTCCACAATGCCCCCTCCACATTGACCCTTCCATAATGCCCCTTCATCCCCCTACCTTGAGTCCCTGGTGGTCTAGCGGCGTGCCACAGCTTAAAGCTCTGTGCCTCCTTCGGCACAGAGCTGAGGCTCCCGCGTGCTGCTCTCAGTAATGCAGAGCGCTGGGCGATGATGTCATCTCTCAGCGCTCTGTATTACTACAGAGCCTGGGTCTCTCTGTGGTGTGTAACATAGACGCTGCGAGGGAGCGCTGATTTACACTACCAAGCGCTCCCTCGCGGCGTCTTTGTAACACACCGCAGAGAGACCCAGGCAGATATATATGTAATAAAAAAAAAAACAACAACAACTTACCTCTTTTCGGCGCCCCTCCATTGCGGCGCCCTAAGGCAGCTGCCTGTTCTGCCTTAATGGCAGCGCCGGCCCTGACAATACATTTTGTTGAGCCATTCCTACCTTAGGGTGACCACATTTCCATTCTGCCATTCCGGGACATGTGGTCACCCTAGTCCCGCGGCTGAGGCTCCCGCCAGCACTGACCATCTCTCTGAGGCTGACATAGTAAGAGTCCCCAGTGGGAACAGCCTCAGAAAGATGGCCAGCGCCGGCGGGAGCCTCAGCCGCAGGTCTCACTTGCAGCGCCAGCATACCTGCTCCACCCAGCTGTCTCGCATGCACCAGTCCAGCCAGCCAATTAAATGTATTTGCTATATGGTCTTCACTGGCTGGCTCAGCCAGCCAATGAGGACCATATAGCAAATACATTTCATTGGCTGGCTGGACTGGTGCGTGTTTCTCAATTCCAGGACTCTTTATTGTCCCGGTGGGGCGTGACCCAGGACACGGGGCACAGACTCCCAATAAGGGACAATCCCGGGCATTCCAGGACGTGTGGTCACCCTATCCTACCTCTATATTACCTTAATATGACGTGTGATAGAGTAACCAGCAGTGTGGCTGTGAGTAAACTCTAAAAAATATTAACCCTTTGAGTGCCAGAGGGGTACAGAATGCATTGCTTTGCAATGCATTCCGTACCCCTCTGGCTCTCAAAGGGTATATTTGTGCTCCCTTCCCTCAGAGGTTGACGATTTGTGACTTGTTTCTTGCTCTTCCTCCAGGGGGCGTTGTTCTGTTTGGAACTGGCAGCTTCATTATCAATATCTTTAGGATTATACATGCGGTGCAATCTGGGAGCTGCGACAACCGAGTAATAATTCTTCATCCTTTCATACAGGCCGCGTTTATCATTGTACAGGTGAGCACCCCATTCTGTGCGGTTGTCCCCTGTACTAGGGTGACCACCTATTCATTCAGCCATTCAGGGACACTGAGGCTATGAGAGCAGCAGAATACTTGTCCTCAGCTCTATGGTGGGTATGCAGGGGGGGTCATTATATATCACTGCGATCGCTCTTTGGAACACCACAGGGTTTTAAAGTGTTGGTAATGTCCAGCAAAAAGTTTTTTGCATTTAGAAGAGCTTAAAGGGATAGTAATGCTTCCTTTTATCTTTATTTTATTTTGTAGGCATTAATAAAACATGAAGAACGGTATAAGTCTTATCTCTCAAACCTTTATGGTTTAAGAGATATTCACAAGCAAAGTTTCCCCTCCCGCCCCTTTTACCTAGTGTAAACCATCTCTTCTCAGATGTGGAATGCAGTCCATAGACCAGACAGATAACAGAAGGGGACAATCTTCTTCCTATGAGAACAATTAAATCCCTGCCCCCTTGACAAGTTTTTCAGGCTTTTCCCTTATCTTAATTGAAGATTGTCCCTCTCTGCAGTCTACCTGGGCTCCTCCCTTCTGCTCTGGCTGAACAGTGTTACATCAATAAAAGGGGCGGGAGGGGGATACTTTATCATTGAATTACTCGTAAACTACAACTCTGACAGAATTGAAATAACACTCTCCAAAGTCCGAATACTATGATGATTAATTAGAGCTGCTTTTATTATGAAACATTACTATCACTTTAAAAAGCTGAGCTAAATGCAAAAAAACATATCTCTCAAACCGCTATGGTTTAAGAGATACAGGCGTTTAAAGTTCGCTGTCTCCTACTGACA
Organism: Rhinophrynus dorsalis; assembly: GCA_037306005.1. Classification (NCBI taxonomy): domain Eukaryota; kingdom Metazoa; phylum Chordata; class Amphibia; order Anura; family Rhinophrynidae; genus Rhinophrynus; species Rhinophrynus dorsalis. The sequence goes on along the minus strand of CM074727.1, from coordinate 22,041,356 downwards.
GCAGTAAAGCTGTCAGCAGGAGATTTGTGTCGGTCGACACGGTGTTGCTTGAGAAGTGCCGAGATCTCGTTACTTACAAGGAATCCATTCATTGGAATGGTCTAAAACGTGTGCTTGAAAACCAGGCACACGTTTTAGACCATTCCAATGAAGGGATTCCTTGTAAGTAACGAGATCTCGGCACTTCTCAAGCACCACCGTGTCGATCGACACGAATCTCCTGCTGACAGCTTTACTGCTGTCAGTAGGAGACAGCGAACTTTAAACGCCTGTATCTCTTAAACCATAGTGATTTGAGAGATACAGTTTTTTGCATTTAGCTCAGCTTTTTAAGCTCTTCTAAACGCAAAAAACTTTTTGTTGGACATTACTAACACTTTAAACAGTAGAAGGAGAAATACCCATTAACTGCTGTGACAGAAAGTGATGTTTGTGGTGGGCTACAAGAAAATGTACATCACGCCCAAAGCCTTAAAGGGATAGTAATACTTAAAATGTAAAAAAAATATGTTGTAGGGTTTATCCCCCTGAGTAAAACAAGAGTACTCCCACTGCTGAAAGGTGTTTCATTCAAAAGTTATTAATTTTTAAAGTTGAATTTTTTTAGGTGCAATATCACAGTGGCCTGAAATTGTACAGTGGCGCTGTTGCTACACCATCCTATGGAGATTTATGGTCCCGGGACCAGAGCTATCCATAGGATTGTGTAGCAACAGCGCCACTGTACAATTTGAGGCCACTGTGATATTACACCTAAAAAATTCAACTTTGAAAATTAATAACTTTTGAATGAAACACCTTTCAGCAGTGGGAGTACCCTTGTTTTACTCAGGGGGAAAAACCCTACAACATATTTTTTTTTACACTTTAAGTATTGCTATCCCTTTAAACTAGCATTACACTACAACAGTACTGCACTGCAGTTCCTGTTTGATGTCATGATGAAGGCTCAGGTTTGTCTCTAGTGTTTTGACCCCTGTCTGGAAGCCATTTTCTTGTAGCCCAGCAGAAACATTACATCCTGTCACAGTAGCCAATGATCAATTCTCCTTCTAATGTTTAGACCTTTGTGTTCTGGAGTCTTTATTCAGTGACTTTGTATTATCCCTGAAGGGGGCTGCCAGGGACATGGGACACACAATTAAAATAAGGGACTGTCCTGGGTAATCAGGGACATGTGGTCACCCTATGACCTGTACACCTAATTATTGTGCACACTTTGCTTGCTGTATGTATTTCTGCCCACTTATCTGTGTGTACTGTCCCTGCAATATCTGACGTACACTGTATACAGCTGATCTACTTAGGGACCAACAGAGCCCTGCAGTAACTGTTACATCTAGGGTGACCACACGTCATGAAATGCCCAGGACTGTCCCATATTGTAGGTCTGTGTCCCGCGTCCCGGGTCACCCCCCACCAGGACAACAAAGTGTCCCGGAATGTAGCAACAAAGCCGGCACCCGCAGCCCACCTACATAGTGCAGCATGCACCAGTCCAGCCAGCCAATGAAATGTATTTACTATATGGTCCTCATTGGCCAATGAGGACCATATAGTAAATACATTTCATTGGCTGGCTGGACTGGTGCATGTGAGACAACTGGGATGGAGCAAGTATGCTGGCCCTGTGAGTGAGTCTCACTCCCACTGGGGAACTCTTACTCTGTGTCAGCCTCAGAATGATGGTCAGCGCTGGACGGAGCCTCAGCCGCGGGACTCAATAGGGTGACCACATGTCCCAGAATGGCAGATTGGAAATGTGGTCACCCTAGTTACATCTCTAACTCAGGGGTGACCAAGCTTTGGTTCGCAAGCAATAGCTGGACTACAGCTCCCGTTATCATTATTGCCTCTTGCAATTGTTGGACTACAAATGTCATCAAACTCAGAGGGCCTTTGGCCAGCTGAGGCTGATGGGGGTTGTAGTTCAACAACATCTGGAACCAAAGATTGCCTCCCTGCTCTAGGGTAGCAATGGTTCCTGCCTCTATGCTTCTTTCAAAATTACGGTAGATGAGGTGGACATTGTAACCACTTGTTGTGTCCTTTACTACTATACCAATCTCCTTTTCCTTGCAGACTGTTTTCCTGTGGGTGTCCAGCAAACAATGTGTCCAGATCTACATGAATGCCACCAGGTGAGTAGGAGACTAAGGCCCCAAATTAATAGACCCTGGTACAAAAAAAAAGGCAAATAACGGTAGGTTTTCAAGCACAGTAAGCTATCCAATTACCTGTGCTGTGAAAAACTACCACATTAAAAAAAAAACATGACAGGCACTAAATTTTGGGCCCATTGGAAGCAATTAAAAAGTGTTTAAATTTCCAATTCAATTCCTTCCATTGGGCAGTAATGTGCATTAAGGGACCTCATTTTATCTCCAAAAATCTGCACCAACTTTTTTTGGCAATGAGTCCCTTAAAGGGATAGTAATACTTTGTTTTATCTTTATTTTATTTTGTAGGCATTAAAAAAACCATGAAGAACGATATGTCTTATCTCTCAAACCTTTATGGTTTGAGAGATAGTCACAAGCAAAGTTAACCCTCCCGCCCCTTTTACCTAGTGTAAGCCATCTCTTCTCAGATGTGGAATGAAGTCCATAGACCAGACAGATAACAGCAGGGGACAATCTTCTTCCTATGGGAACAATGAAATCCCTGCCCCCCTTGACAAGTTTTTCAGGTTTTTCCCCTTATCTTAATTGAAGATTGTCCCTCTCTGCAGTCTACCTGGGCAACTCCCTTCTGATCTGGCTGAACAGTGTTACATCAGTAAAAGGGGCAGGAGGGGGATACTTTGTTATTGAATTACTCTTGTACTACAACTCTGACAGAATTGAAATAACACTCTCCAAAGTCCAAATACTATGATGATTAATTAGAGCTGCTTTTATTATGAAACATTACTATCCCTTTAACGCATGTTTTAAACTACCGACGCAGGAATTGAAGTGCAAAAAACCTGAAAAAAACCCTAAGTGACCAGTGAATGTATTGATATGGGCATAATCCCACTAAAACTGACACCATCCCCTGAAATTAAACACCTATCTTGAAGTGTGATGTCCAGCGGGGTCTTTAGCACCCCAGTCATCCAGTTCAAGTCTTCTTCTTTAATCTTCTCTCTTGCGTCTTCTTCTGTCTTCTTATCATCTCATCTTCTTTCTTCTAAGCTGCCAAAATAAAATGCCACAATGAATAAAAATAATATCCATGTTTAGTGAAGAAATCCCCTACCCTCTTAGATACTTCTCGGTCCATTGATCGAGCGATTCTGAGGAAGATTTGAACAGAGACTGGCTTTTATATGTCCAGTCTCTGTTCAAAATGGCACCTAGGCTTCTATTGGCTGGGATGTGGGGGTTACTCACCTCCCAGCCAAACAGCTTCTGGTGAGTTTGTTATCCCTCCCATTAGAAGCTGCAGTGGCAGCATACCGTTCAGCCATATCTTTGGGGGCATTTCTTCACTAAACATGGATATTATTTTCATTCACTCTGTCATTCTATTTTGGCAGCTTAGAAGAAAGAACAAGATGGAAGATAGACGATTAGAGAAGAAGACTTACAGTGGATGACAGGTAAGTGTTATACTGCTATGGGCGTTAGGATAGTCTTAGGGCTAATAATGTTTCACTTTATTGTAGGGACAGTGTAGGATTACTGATTGGGTGGATAACTGTGTTCTAGCTCACACTCGGTGTTTGACACTGTTTTCCTTTGATGTTCCCATTTCTCACGCTACTTAGCGTACTTTTTCAGAACAAAGAACACACGATGAACGTTGGACCACAAGTCTGTTTTTGTGTCCCAGTGTATGTTGTGGTTCCTGTTGACAGGACAATTGGATTCCTACGGTAACACAGTGTGTGTGTACTGTGAGGATAATGGACATTGTCACGTAGTCACCGTCTTCATACTACTAACTGAAAAAAACGTTCTTACTTTTCATACTTTATTCAGCAGACTGTGGTTCAGATCCCAGACAATTTAAGGGGACTTGTAACCTTAATACAAGCTCAGTTTGTTTTACTGGGAATTAAAATCTACCTATAGGTTGTACTGGCGATTATTCTCTAAAGTAATCCACGTCTGAGAAATTAAACTTTATGGCTTTGGCACCCTGCGCTAATTCCCTGCATTGTGTTCTAATTCGGTACATTTGATGCCAAACATATTGCTCACTGTGCAAAGAAAACAGAAAACAACAGATGGGCGCCAATAGTGTGTTGCCAACAACAGTCCAATATCAATACAACTGTACTGTATCAACTCACATTTATAAATTGTTGCTCAACAAACTTATGCCCATATCCCACATAAATAGCATGCAGGGTACTTTACCTGTCCCTGCTTGGGTCCACATGGCATTTCCAGGAGATATTCCTTGTAGATCCTCAATAGTTGTCCAGTCTCATTGGTATCCAGAGTATAAAACAACAAATAAAACACAATGGACAGTTACACTCAGAGCTTAACTCCATCACATCCAGATATCACATCGATATTCTGATGGATCCACTAATATTTCAAGGACATTCTAAAGAATAGGGGCATATTATATAACAGAGAAAGGAGTATTTTCTAAAATGAGATTTTTCTGTGTCTCCTTGTTGTGATATCATAATGATGGAATCATATTGTGCTGATAGAAAAAGTGAGGGATAATGTATATCTGCTGACAGGTGTGCTTTGATGGTCCTGATGTCCATTAATCTAATCATATGGTTGATCACGCTCACGGAAGAATCCAGATTTCACACTGCTGAACTACAGGAATATCTAGAAGGAAATGTTACAAATTCAGAAGGTAAGGCATTGGGTTGTGTGGTGGATGCAGTAGGAGTGCCACTTAATTTACCACCTAATAATAAAGTCCCACTTAACTTACTATGAGCAGAAAATTCAAATGACCACTGGCCACACTGACATTCCTTGCTTGACTCCACCCCACCCACAAAAAAAGTTCTCAACCTATTGGCTGCTCGAGGTTAAATAATGTCCCAGAAAGGGAAAAGTAACAAGAAAAATAAACCGAGGTGTCAGGTGTGGGAACACTGATATTGCTCTGATCACTCCCATAATCCAGAATGTGGGACTGGCTAGAACAGCCCAGTTTATTCCCCTTAAGACTTGGAACTCTAGTCAGCTTCCTACTTTTCCTAATAGGAAATCCAGCCCTGTTTATACAAATGTCCAGTTTCTCCTGTCTCATGGTTATTTATCTCCATAGATGAGTCTGAAAAGATGAACGAGTGTAGCTGCAAATCCATCTGCAAGTTTATCCCCACTGAAAACTATTACCTCTACCCCTTCAACATTGAATACAACATCTTCGCAGCAGCCTTGATTTACATCATGTGGAAGAACGTGGGGCGTCAACTTGATGAAAATGCTTACCATCATCACAAGCTGGGCCCTGCGGTCATAAAACATATTCCCCTTTTCGGGCTGATATCAGGCATGGCTGTTCTGGTTGTTGGCCTAGTGATGTTCATCATGTATGAAATAGGCAGGATGGATGCGCTGAAGCACTGGATGTCGCTGACCGCTTTTTACTTTTACCATGTCATCAGCCTTATACTCATGAGTCTGGCAAATCTGGTGGGTATTATCATCTTCAAGCTGGATTCTAGGAGAATGGACAATGAGAAGAACCCCAGTCGTACTCTTGATATGATCTTGCTCGTCGGTGCCACCTTGGCTCAGTATGGAATTTCCTATTACTCTATCATAGCCATGGTGGCCTCTCCACCGCTCGGCCTCCTTAGCTCTCTGACCCTTGTCTATTCTCTGCTCGTGATAATCCAGCACTCCCTGCAGAATTCCTTAATTATTGAAGGACTTTATCGTCTCCCATTGAGCCATACAGGTAGTTTATATGGAAGAACCGGCACTGTCCAACAAGACGTCAAGCAGGATGACCATCCCCCAGTTCACAGATTGTCCAGAAGAGCCACATTGACTGTCCAGCTCAGAACCCAGCTCAAAAAAAGAAAGACAATGAAAAGTATTTACCTATTCCTCTTCCTCAGTAACATTATTGTAAGTTGAGCATGGTGACACTTCATATGTCATTGTTATCTAGCATGCAAAGAGTTGAAGTGGGCTTGTACCCTAGAATTTAAGTTTGCATATCTGAAAACTTCATTCAGAACTATGTATCTTGTTAGCAAAAAGTCCAGCAAATGCATCACTTAGAAAACACTGATACTTTTATTTCTTGATAAATCTCTCTCAGTACAGTTACCAATGCTAACAGGGGTGGACTGACAGGACCCAGGGCCCCTGGTCCAAAAAGAGGTCTGGGCCCCCTGCAGAAATCTCCAAAATGCCCCCTTCATCTCCACGATGCCCCCTTCATCTCCACATCGCCCCTTCCACAATGCCCCTTCCACCTCCTCAATGTCCCTATCTCCACAATGCCCCCTTCATCTCATCTCATCTCCACAATGCCCCCTTCCACATTGCCCCCCTCCACAATGCCCCCTTCATCTCCACAATGCCCCCCCTATCTCCACAATGCCCCCTTCCACAATACCCCCTTCATCTCCAAAATGCCCCCATCTTCACAATGCCCCCTTCATCTCCACAATGCACCCGTCTCCACATTGCTCCTTCATCTCCACAATGCCCCTACCTGCAGTCCCTGGTGGTCTAGCGGCGTGGCTTAACACTGCGATGTCCCGCGCACCTCTAGTAATGCAGAGGCTGGGAGATGATGTCATCTCCCAGCGCTCCGTACTACTAGAACGGCGCGCCGGCAGCCGTTGTAGGAGAGCTGCTGAGCAGCTCTGGAAGTGGCGGCGGTGGGCCCCCTTCGGTCACGGGCCCTCAGTCCGTGACTGAATGCCCGTATGGTCAGTCCGCTCCTGAATGCTAATGAACTATGTGCTGGGGTGTCATTTGCATAAATTAGCATACAGTGCAGCTCTAGAATGCTCATCTTACAGAAATGAAAGTATTAATGTTTCCTAAACTGCATCTGTTGCTCTCTTGGCAAACATGATTGTCAGTTTTTAATGACGTTTCCGGAATCCATGATGACAGGTCCACTTTAAAGGGATAGTAATGTTGCACAAAAACAGCAATTAATCTTCATAGTATTTAGACCATGGAGAATGTTATTTCAATACTGTCTGAGTTGTAGATTGAGAGTAATTCAATGATGAGGTATCCTCCTCCCGCCCCTTTTACCTAGTGTAAGTCACCTCCCCTCAGATGTGGAGTCTGGTCCTGGGACCGGACAGCTCACAGTAAGGGACAATCTTCTTATTGTGAGCATAAGGAAAACCCTGCCCCTCTCGACAAGTTTTTCAGGATTTTCCTTATGCTCACTGAAGATTTTCCCTCTCTGTGATCCATCCTGACAGTCTTGCTGCTCTGAGGTGAGCAGTGTTACATCAGTAAAAGGGGCGGGAGAGGGATACTTTATCATTCAATTACTCTTGTACTACAACTCAGACAGTACTGAAATAGCACTCTACATGGCCCAAATATTATGAAGATTAATTGGAGCTGCTTTTACTTTGAAACATTACTATCCATTTAACCCATTGAGTACCAGAGGCAATGTGTTTGCATACCCCTCTGGGTTGAACTTACTGTTATGAGACCTTTAATTCATAACGTATAGTTCATAATATTTGTTTTCATTAACTGCAATTTCCTGTTGTTCTCCCTAATTCTGTCCCATAGAACGCATGTCCCGAGGAGAGGGTATGATCCATCAATAATACAGACACATCCAATTGGGGATAACAGACCACAGCTTTATTTAACTCTTTTATTCACATTATTATTATGGTACTTATTCAAAACCATAATAATTCATCATTAATTAACCATTAATATTTCATTAACTGACAGTCCTTGCCAATCTGCCTTCCTTGAAACCAAGTATGGCCAAATTGTAGGGGCTAGGGACATGCTAAAACCCCATATGCTAAAACCCCCACATTCTTCAGCACTACAGCTGATCCCAATGTTTGTCAGCACTTACAGCTGACTCCACCCTCCTTCAGCACTTACAGCTGACTCCACCATACTTCAGCACTTACAGCTGACTCCACCCTTCTTCAGCACTTACAGCTGACTCCACCATACTTCAGCACTTACAGATGACTTCCAAATAATTACCCCATTGGCCGTCCACTTTATCTTCAATGGGTAACGTCACTCCCCGCAACCTCAGTCCAGGGAAAAATTCCCAAAGGGCTTCCGCCCGATGATAATATCACCTAACTTTACCACAGTAGTTATCGATCTCTGAAAACCATGCAAGGACTATCCCAGCCCAAGACATACAACCAATCCACAAAGAGGGAGGGAGGGATGCTTCACCTTTGTTCTTTCTTACCCCCAACTGACACTCCACTTCCTGCTGGCAACCTTATTTAAGCCTTTTTTCTAAACTCCTCCCTATTACAACAAGTCCTTTCTGGCTCAACCCTCCCCATGACATGCTTCACCTCCAGTACCCTGCGGTCCCTTCCGGGGAATTTCTTTATAAAAATACATTTGCCTTTTATACACCAGTTGGTGAAACTGCTAACAGTATAAGGTGTAATCACTTTTGAATTAAAACTTCCGACAATGGGAATACCAGTGTTATACGCAGAAGGGTAAGCGGTCACTTTTTTGTTTTTCATAAAACATGTATTGCTGCTTTAAAGGGACCTTATCAAATAAGACAACATTAGCAATTTTGTATTTAGAAAACGAGTTATTTAGAAGGATAGATGATGCTAATTAAGGCATGCCAAGCTTGCACTTCCTGTCGTATACCTACATTACCTCCCCAACTCACTGACGATGCTCAGCAATGCATTACCCACCTCCCCTCGCACTGACTTCCTGTCTTATCCCTACATTACCTCCCCCACTCACTGACACTGCTCAGCAATGTATTACCCACCTCCCCTAGCACTGACTTCCTGTCTTATCCCTACATTACCTCCCCAACTCACTGACGATGCTCAGCAATGAATTGCCCACCTCCCCTAGCACTGACTTCCTGTATTATCCCTACATTACCTCCCCACTCACTGACACTGCTCAGTAATACATTGCACACCTCCTCTAGCACTGACTTCCTATCTTATACCTACATTACCTCCCCCACTCTCTGACACTGCTCAGTAATGTATTACCCACCTCTCCTAGTATCTTATTCCTACATTACCTCCCCCACTCACTGACACTGCTCAGTAATGCATTGCCCACCTCCCATAGCACTGACTTCCTGTATTATCCCTACATTACCTCCCCACTCACTGACACTGCTCAGTAATGCATTACCCACCTCCCCTAGTACTGAAGTCCTATCTTATAACTACATTATGTCCCCCACTCACTGACACTGCTCAGTAATGCATTGCCCACCTCCTCTAGTCTTATCCCTACATTTCCTGTCTTAGCACTGGCATTTAACCTAGTCTTTGCTTGGGGTGGGGGTGAGAAATGTATGGCTGAACAGAGTCAGTGAATAGGGTTGCCACCTTTTTTTCAAAAAAATACCGGCCATGGCATTACCTCCATAGACTTAACATTGGACAGAAGTCAATTTTTTACCGGCCTGCCGGTAAAATACCGGCTGGGTGGCAACCCTATCAGTGACTAGAGGAAGTAATCTAGGGATAAAACAGGAAGTGCCGGCACAGCATGTCTTAATTATCATAATCTTTGAATCTAGATAACTCAAAAACTAGTTATCAATATAAAATATGACTAATACAACATAGGACTGAATTTGAAAGCGCCTTCAAAATCAAGGACTCAATTTTAGGTAATAACATCCGTTTAAAGAAACACTAACACCAAAAATGAAATAGGGTTGAACTCTTAAATCCCCTGTACTCCATGGTAGCATCTATAAAACTTACGTATTTGTTATCTAAGTCCTAAACGTTAGTCTTACATATGCTCTGAGGAAGCAGCCATTCCTGCCTTTTCCTAGTTTCAGGTACCACAACAACATTCCTGTGTTTGTCCAGAATATACTGTAAAATGACTAAGATAAGATAACAGCATTTCTGAATATAAGAGCAGTGGACACTAACCCCAATAAACTAGGAAATTGAGTGTCGTTGGAATAGTACAATTTACAAATGCATTAAAGGGATGGTAACATTTAATATGTAAAAATATATATATTTTGCTGGGTTTATCTTCCTCAGTACAATAAGAGTACTCCCACCACTGACAGGTGTTTTATTGAAAAGTTATTGTGGTTCAAACTTGTTTTTTTTTTTACGTGTAATATCTCAATGTCCTGAACAGTGGCTCTACATCATCCTATGGAAAGTTCTGGTCAATTGACCATAAACCTCCATAGGATGGTGAAGCAACAGCGCCACTGTAAAATTTCAGGACACTGTGATACTGCACCGAAACAAATTTGAGTTTGAGCTGTGATTACTTTTCAATAAAACACCTTTCAGCGGTGGGAGTACTCTTGCTGTACTCAGGAAGATACATCCAATAATATACATTTTAATATATATTATGTGTTACTATCCCTTTAAAAAGCAAGTCTGGGGTTATGTTTTAAGGATGTAACATAGATAATTATGTCTGACATAGGCTAGCAGTAAATATATGATATTTAACCCTTTGAGGGCCTATTTCACTTTTTTTTTGGTGTTAATGTTCCTTTAAGACAATCTAATTTACTAATTATAAAATCAGACATTCCCTAGTCTCATTGACCCATCTACAGGGATCTAACAGTTTCAGTTCCAGATCATAAATGCAGAATAGGAATTCCCAAATCTTCCTTTAACAACCCACAGTGTCCCACTATATCAATGACATCATTGTTGTATTCGGTAACACTTTGGGGTGTTAAACACTGTGTGTATGCTGCATTGATTTCCTAAATCAATGACAGTGAGTCAGCCACAGTGGGAAGCAATGACCTCTATTTAGATGTTATCTACTAGTATCACTCACCAAGGAATGGGAGGGACGGTCTTCATATCTCATGTCCTGTTGCTCTTGTCCTACAGTTTTGGGTCATGCCAGCTTTTGGAGCTCGAATCCGGTTTGATACAGGCCTCGAAGTGAAGTTTTACGGGTTCACACTCTGGGCTATAATCACCAACATCTGTCTTCCCTTTGGAATATTCTACCGAATGCATTCAGCTGCCACCCTACTGGAACTCTACAGAATGTGCTAGAAAGAGCGCACCCACCACGCCAGCTGACCTCTTCAGTTATGACACTCTTGTGCCAGCTGGCACACATCACGTAAAGAAAGACAGTGGGGTACACATAGTGTAATGGGAAATGGGGTAAGTAACTGGGCAAGAATAGGTCAGAGACAGAGGCGAGTATGGAGGTATAACAATGACAGTAACCAGTCACCCCCTTAAAGTCACCAAGCCACACGTCATGACTATAAATACTAATCAAGGTTTTAAATGAGTTGTAAAGCTTCATTTTGAAGGAAAAAATAAAAAATAAATAAATAAAATATATATATATATAATGAGGGCAGCACCTGCCCGTGGGACCTTTAATCAGTCAATAGAGATTTATTGTGTGGTCAACGTTTCGGACTTCAACACCACAAACAGCACCGCAAACCCTTTCAGTACCATAGACATGTACATTGCCTACCGGCACTGTAAGGGGGAGTAACAGCTGAAGATGAGAGGCTAGATAGAGAACTCAGTAAGACAGGAATCCCGCCTACTGAATTCAGGCAATTGTTTACTTGTGAAGCATGTAGCTATACAGAGACATAGAAGACGTCTTACTGCACATAGTGTAATTGTTTTTTTATTTTTTTACAGAAGCTATTATGGTCACCAAGCTGCCCCGCTGGCATCGCCTCACATCCCTAGTTTTCACAATGTATCTGGCTATGTGAGTGGATGGGATTTTTCCAAGAAGCACTGCATATACACATTCCCTTTCCCTGCCCTACTCCCTAATCCCACCCTCCTATTTCACTCACCACCCGTGCACCCATTAATAATGTCCCTTCCACTGCCCCCTTGTCTGCTCCACTCCCTCCCACCTCTGTTCCTCCTTCTAATGTACCTGTCTTGTTTCTACTCGTAGGAATGATGTAATTGAATGGATACGATAGAGAGGGAGACGGGGCTTTAACTCTCTGAGTGCCAAAGGGATCTGCAATGCATTGATCTGTATGGATATCGCTGTTTGTACAGACACAATCAAACAGGACTTCTCCCTCTGCCTGTCTGTACAAATTACAGATATCACTGCTGATACACACACACACACACACACACACACATACATACATAGACAAGCATGTCTTGGGCATGAGGTAACGATCCAAGTAAGTCACACAGATAGGGTTGCCACCTTTTCTTCAAAAAAATACCGGCCATGGCATTCCCTCCATAGACTTAAAGGGACAGTATTACTTCAAAATTACTAACCCTCATATTGTAGCCCTTAATAAACTGAGTTAAATGACACCAGCGGCATCTCTCAAACCTTTATGGTTTAAGAGATAGCCGCTTTCAAAGTTTCCTCTCCCCTGATGTCAGCGTTCTGCTGCCAGCAGGAGAATCCGGTCCCGGGACAGGCGGAGGCTCTTAAACAGAGCCGATATCTCGTTATGGAAGGAAAAATGATTCATTGAAACAGTCTTCTACGTGTGCTTGGGTTACCAAGCACACGTAGAAGACTGTTTCAATGAATCATTTTTCCTTCCATAACGAGATATCGGCTCTGCTGAAGAGCCTCCGCTTGATTCAGAGACCGGATTCTCCTGCTGGCAGCAGAACGCTGACAGCAGGGGAGAGGAAACTTTGAAAGTGGCTATCTCTTACACCATAAAGGTTTGAGAGATGCCGCTGGTGTCATTTAACTCAGTTAATTAAGGGCTACAATATGAGGGATAGTCATTTTGAAGTAATACTATCCCTTTAACATTGGAAAGAAGCCAATTTTTTACCAGCCTGCCAGTAAAATTTACCAGGTCGCCTTATTGTTGGTGGAATAAGCACATAATGCACAGTCACTGATAAAAGGTACTGGGTCACTAATCTAAAACAATTTGTCTGATAATCAGCTCTGTTTTTTATGGAAGATGAGGAATAATGGTTTAAGGAAAGTGATTTTATGGTCCCAAATAAAATTATAACTTGCATGCTGAAGATAATGGATACTATTCTGTACTACTCTAAAGCATAAACAATTTTGGATACATTGGATCTACTAGGATACCCAAAGTGGACCTGCATGACTTTTAATAATAGGTTTGATTTAACGGGCAGTACAGGGCCAGAAAAAGTTAAAGGGATAGTAATACTTCGTTTTATCTTTATTTTATTTTGTAGGCATTAAAAAAACATGAAGAACGATATAAGTCTTATCTCTCAAACTTTTATGGTTTGAGAGATATTCACAAGCAAAGTTTCCCCTCCCGCCCCTTTTACCTAGTGTAAGCCATCTCTTCTCAGATGTGGAATCCAGTCCATAGACCAGACAGATAACAGAAGGGGACAATCTTCTTCCTATGAGAACAATGAAGGCCCTGCCCCCCTTGACAAGTTTTTTAGGTTTTTCCCTTATCTTAATTGAAGATTGTTCCTCTCTGCAATCTACCTGGGCACCTCCCTTCTGATCTGGCTGAGCAGTGTTACATCAGTAAAAGGGGCGGGAGAGGGATACTTTGTCATTGAATTACTCTTGAACTACAACTCTGACAGAACTGAAATAACACTCTCCAAAGTCCAAATACTATGATGATTAATTAGAGCTGCTTTTATTATGAAACATTACTATCCATTTAAGTTTAAGTGAAAGGATATCTCATGCTGGCATCAGAAATTACTTAGTCATTGCTGTGTCTTCATTACATTTGCAGATTTATTCTTCCAGAGTCATTTTATTCTTCAAATGCTGTGATGTCACATATTGTTTTGGTGCTCATGGGACTTCCCCATATCCTTATAGACTATTATAATCTTGTGTCTATGACACTCAGCTTTTCACAGGCTGTAATAGCAACAGCGCCACCTAGTGGCAAAACATCTTCACCTCAAGCGAGTGAACATGTAATAAGGTCTAGTGATGTATTGTGAAAAAAGATTAAAAAATAAAATGGAAAGCACACAGCATTCCAATGTATTTTATGTTTATGGTTCAAAAAGGTGACCTTCCTTGGACCTGAGGAAGAAGGAAGGGAGGGCTTTACTGCTGGGGCGCATCTGCATTTTGAGTAGGGTTGTCACCTTTTCTTCAAAAAAATACCGGCCGTGGTATTCCCTCCATAGACTTAACATTGGACAGAAGCCATTTTTTAACAGCCTGCAGGTAAAATACCGGCTGGGTGGCAACCCTAATTTTGAGTAAATATTTTGGGTTCTTCTTGGCTACCGCTGACAGGCTGGATAGAGTGGGTGGTGGGCTCTTGGGTTACAGATATACCCGTGCAGGCTATGGCTCACTGGGGCTTCCTGTTTGCCAGCAGCCTCATGGGAGAGAATTAGTGTCTTTTGCTCCTTCCTTCCCCTTTTCTTTCTTTTTATTGTCACATTGCTTTGTGGAGTTGATGGTTGGTGGTCCTCTCCAGTTGAGTATGAACTATGATGTTGTCCATACCAGGTTTTGGGGAGTTACCCCGTTACCCGTAGCTAAAGGCTTGGGTGAGGGTGAAGACTCTTGTTTTATTTGGTTTATTCCTGCCGCCGATTTATGCCGGTTATCTGGAATAAGGTTTTAAGGTTATGTAAAGTTTTAATAAATGCTGCTGCTTTTTTTCTTACCCAAACAGGTTGTCTGTGTGTTTTTTCTTGGGTGGGAAAGAGGAGCTTTTGGGTTATCATACCTCCCAACATTTCAAATTGCCAAAGAGGGACACTTGTGTTTTAGGGGGTGTTGTTGGTGGCGTGGCTGGTAGGAGAGGCATTACCAAAAATTTTTAGGCTATTTCACGACCTATTGACACCTCCATGTGTAACCTAGTACATGATTTAGAACAAGACTAAAATATTTTATTTACACAGGCTAATTTATAAACACATATAGGGACATTTAAACAAACAATAATTTGAGTTTTATTGCTGTAGAGCAATGTGATACACTTCTATACACGCCACACAGTCTGATCTCCTAAACACAGGGACATCACTGTGATACACTTATATACACACCACACAGTCTGATCTCCTAAACACATGGACACCAGGGTGATACACGTCTATAAACACCACACAGTCTGATCTCCTAAACACAGGGACACCAGGGTGATACACTTATATACACACCACACAGTCTGATCTCCTAAACTCAAGGACACCAGGGTGATACACTTCTATACACACCACACAGTCTGATCTCCTAAACACAGGGACACCAGAGTGATACACTTCTATACACACCACACAGTCTGATCTCCTAAACACAGGGACACCAGGGTGATACACTTCTATACACACCACACAGTCTGATCTCCTAAACACAGGGACACCAGAGTGATACACTTCTATACACACCACACAGTCTGATCTCCTAAACACAGGGACATCAGGGTGATACACTTATATACACACCACACAGTCTGATCTCCTAAACACAGGGACACCAGAGTGATACACTTCTATACACACCACACAGTCTGATCTCCTAAACACAGGGACATCAGGGTGATACACTTATATACACACCACACAGTCTGATCTCCTAAACACAGGGACACCAGAGTGATACACTTATATACACACCACACAGTCTGATCTCCTAAACACAGGGACACCAGAGTGATACACTTCTATACACACCACACAGTCTGATCTCCTAAACACAGGGACATCAGGGTGATACACTTCTATACACACCACACAGTCTGATCTCCTAAACACATGGACACCAGGGTGATACACTTATATACACACCACACAGTCTGATCTCCTAAACACAGGGACACCAGGGTGATACACTTATATACACACCACACAGTCTGATCTCCTAAACACAGGGACACCAGAGTGATACACTTCTATACACACCACACAGTCTGATCTCCTAAACACATGGACACCAGGGTGATACACGTCTATACACACCACACAGTCTGATCTCCTAAACACAGGGACACCAGGGTGATACACGTCTATACACACCACACAGTCTGATCTCCTAAACACAGGGACACCAGGGTGATACACATCTATACACACCGCACAGTCTGATCTCCTAAACACATGGACACCAGGGTGATACACTTATATACACACCACACAGTCTGATCTCCTAAACACAGGGACACCAGGGTGATACACTTATATACACACCACACAGTCTGATCTCCTAAACACAGGGACACCAGAGTGATACACTTCTATACACACCACACAGTCTGATCTCCTAAACACAGGGACACCAGGGTGATACACTTCTATACACACCACACAGTCTGATCTCCTAAACACATGGACACCAGGGTGATACACATCTATACACACCACACAGTCTGATCTCCTAAACACAGGGACACCAGGGTGATACACGTCTATACACACCACACAGTCTGATCTCCTAAACACAGGGACACCAGGGTGATACACATCTATACACACCACACAGTCTGATCTCCTAAACACAGGGACACCAGGGTGATACACGTCTATACACACCACACAGTCTGATCTCCTAAACACAGGGACACCAGGGTGATACACATCTATACACACCACACAGTCTGATCTCCTAAACACAGGGACACCAGGGTGATACACTTCTATACACACCGCACAGTCTGATCTCCTAAACACAGTGACACCAGGGTGGTACACTTATATACAGACCACACAGTCTGATCTCCTAAACACAGAGACACCAGGGTGATACACTTATATACACACACCACACAGTCTGATCTTCTAAACACAGGAACCCCAGGGTGATACACTTCTATACAAACCACACAGTCTGATCTCCTAAACACAGGGACACCAGGGTGATACACTTCTATACACACACCACACAGTTTGATCTCCTAAACACAGGGACACCAGGGTGATACACTTATATACACACCACGCAGTCTTATCTCCTAAACACAGGGACACCAGGGTGATACACTTATATACACACCACACAGACTGATCTCCTAAACACAGGGACACCAGGGTGATACACTTCTATACACACACCACACAGTCTGATCTCCTAAACACAGGGACACCAGGGTGATACACTTATATACACACCACACAGTCTGATCTCCTAAACACAGGGACACCAGGGTGATACACTTCTATACACACCACACAGTCTGATCTCCTAAACACAGGGACACCAGGGTGATACACTTATATACACACCACACAGTCTGATCTCCTGGACACAGGGACACCAGGGTAATACACTTATATACACACCACACAGTCTGATCTCATAAACACAGGGACACCAGGGTGATACACTTATATACACACCACACAGTCTGATCTCCTAAACACAGGGACACCAGGGTGATACACTTATATACACACCACACAGTCTGATCTCCTAAACACAGGGACACCAGAGTGATACACTTATATATAAACCACACAGTTTGATCTCCTAAACACAGGGACACCAGGGTGATACACTTCTATACACACACCACACAGTCTGATCTCCTAAACACAGGGACACCAGGGTGATACACTTATATACACACCACACAGTCTGATCTCCTAAACACAGGGACACCAGGGTGATACACTTCTATACACACCACACAGTGTGATCTCCTAAACACAGGGACACCAGGGTGATACACTTATATACACAGCACACAGTCTGATCTCCTAAACACAGGGACACCAGGGTGATACACTTATATACACACAGCACAGTCAAATCTCCTAAACACAGGGACACCAGGGTGATACACTTATATACACACCACACAGTCTGATCTCCTAAAGAGGCAATCTTGGGAGGTATGGGTTATGGCGAATGGGCCCCCTTTAGCTGTCAAGCTATTTAAACAAAACAAAACAAAAATAAAAAAGGACACACACAGGGCGTTCATTGCTGCAAGAAGTGTATAATATTGTATCACATACGGCTTTGATGGTCCATGGACTAGGAAACTTTCTAGAAACTAACATCCAAACAGCTCACTGTCAGGAACATAAAAGTGTAAAGGGTTAAGAGAATTTGATCATCTCTCAAATATTACTTATTTTATTCCAGTGAGTAATCTTTCTGCTGCTCAAAGTACCTTTGAACTAGTCTTGCGTGTTCACAGGAGTCCAAACAAGATAATCTCTAAAACAGATATTCAATTTACTTCCAAACTTTGGAAAAGCTTTTAAGAAGCTCTGAGAGCAAATACTAAACTGATCTTTGGTCTTCTATCTCAAATCTAATGGGCAAACTAAATGGACAAACTAACCTTTAGAACAGCATTTATTATGATTAATTGGTTATCTATAGTAGTGGTTCTCAAACTGTGTTATGTGGAACCCCAGTTTCCTAAAAGAGGTACATAGGTTTCCCTGGAGAAAATGTTCATAATGGCAGCCAGGGGAAATGTTAGACAGTGTATGTGTGGGACTGTGACACCCTGTGGAGAGTGGAACAAGGCTGGGGTGTCAGACAGTGTATGTGTGGGACTGTGACACCCTGTGGAGAGTGAAACAAGGCTGGGGTATCAGACAGTGTATGTGTGGGACTGTGACACCCTGTGGAGAGTGAAACAAGGCTGGGGTGTCAGACAGTGTATGTGTGGGACTGTGACACCCTGTGGAAAGTGGAATAAGGCTGGGGTGTCAGACAGTGTATGTGTGGGACTGTGACACCCTGTGGAAAGTGGAACAAGGCTGGGGTGTCAGACAGTGTATGTGTGGGACTGTGACACCCTGTGGAGAGTGAAACAAGGCTGGGGTATCAGACAGTGTATGTGTGGGTCTGTGACTACTAGTGGAACAATGCTGGGGTGTCAGACAGTGTAGGTGTGGGTCTGTGACTACTAGTGGAACAATGCTGGGGTGTCAGACAGTGTATGTGTGGGACTGTGACTACTAGTGGAACAATGCTGGGGTGTCAGACAGTGTATGTGTGGGACTGTGACACCCTGTGGAGAGTGGAACAAGGCTGGGGTGTCAGACAGTGTATGTGTGGGACTGTGACCACTAGTGGAACAAGGCTGGGGTGTCAGACAGTGTATGTGTGGGTCTGTGACACCCTGTGGAGATTGGAACAAGGCTGGGGTGTCAGACAGTGTATGTGTGGGACTGTGACACCCTGTGGAGAGTGGAACAAGGCTGGGGTGTCAGACAGTGTATGTGTGGGACTGTGACACCCTGTGGAGAGTGGAACAAGGCTGGGGTGTCAGACAGTGTATGTGTGGGACTGTGACACCCTGTGGAGAGTGGAACAAGGCTGGGGTGTCAGACAGTGTATGTGTGGATCTGTGACACCGTGTGGAGAGTGGAACAAGGCTGGGGTATCAGACAGTGTATGTGTGGAACTGTGACACCCTGTGGAGAGTGGAACAAGGCTGGGGTGTCAGACAGTGTATGTGTGGGACTGTGACACCCTGTGGAGAATGGAACAAGGCTGGGGTGTCAGACAGTGTATGTGTGGGACTGTGACACCCTGTGGAGAGTGGAACAAGGCTGGGGTGTCAGACAGTGTATGTGTGGGACTGTGACACCCTGTGGAGAGTGGAACAAGGCTGGGGTGTCAGACAGTGTATGTGTGGGACTGTGACACCCTGTGGAGAGTGGAACAAGGCTGGGGTATCAGACAGTGTATGTGTGGGACTGTGACACCCTGTGGAGAGTGGAACAAGGCTGGGGTGTCAGACAGTGTATGTGTGGGACTGTGACACCCTGTGGAGAGTGAAACAAGGCTGGGGTGTCAGACAGTGTATGTGTGGGACTGTGACACCCTGTGGAGAGTGAAACAAGGCTGGGGTGTCAGACAGTGTATATGTGGGACTGTGACACCCTGTGGAGAATGGAACAAGGCTGGGGTGTCAGACAGTGTATATGTGGGACTGTGACACCCTGTGGAGAATGGAACAAGGCTGGGGTGTCAGACAGTGTATGTGTGGGACTGTAACACCCTGTGGAGAGTGGAACAAGGCTGGGGTGTCAGACAGTGTATATGTGGGACTGTAACACCCTGTGGAGAGTGGAACAAGGCTGGGGTGTCAGACAGTGTATGTGTGGGACTGTGACACCCTGTGGAGAGTGGAACAAGGCTGGGGTGTCAGACAGTGTATGTGTGGGACTGTGACACCCTGTGGAGAGTGGAACAAGGCTGGGGTGTCAGACAGTGTATGTGTGGGACTGTGACACCCTGTGGAGAGTGGAACAAGGCTGGGGTGTCAGACAGTGTATGTGTGGGACTGTGACACCCTGTGGAGAGTGGAACAAGGCTGGGGTGTCAGACAGTGTATGTGTGGGACTGTGACACCCTGTGGAGAGTGGAACAAGGCTGGGGTGTCAGACAGTGTATGTGTGGGACGGTGACACCCTGTGGAGAGTGGAACAAGGCTGGGGTGTCAGACAGTGTATGTGTGGGTCTGTGACACCCTGTGGAGAGTGGAACAAGGCTGGGGTGTCAGACAGTGTATGTGTGGGTCTGTGACACCCTGTGGAGAGTGGAACAAGGCTGGGGTGTCAGACAGTGTATGTGTGGGTCTGTGACACCGTGTGGAGAGTGGAACAAGGCTGGGGTGTCAGACAGTGTATGTGCGGGTCTGTGACTACTAGTGGAACAAGGCTGGGGTGTCAGACAGTGTATGTGTGGGACGGTGACACCCTGTGGAAAGTGGAATAAGGCTGGGGTGTCAGACAGTGTATGTGTGGGTCTGTGACACCCTGTGGAGAGTGGAACAAGGCTGGGGTGTCAGACAGTGTATGTGTGGGACTGTGACACCCTGTGGAGAGTGGAACAAGGCTGGGGTGTCAGACAGTGTATGTGTGGGACGGTGACACCCTGTGGAGAGTGGAACAAGGCTGGGGTGTCAGACAGTGTATGTGTGGGTCTGTGACACCCTGTGGAGAGTGGAACAAGGCTGGGGTGTCAGACAGTGTATGTGTGGGTCTGTGACACCGTGTGGAGAGTGGAACAAGGCTGGGGTGTCAGACAGTGTATGTGCGGGTCTGTGACTACTAGTGGAACAAGGCTGGGGTGTCAGACAGTGTATGTGTGGGACGGTGACACCCTGTGGAGAGTGGAACAAGGCTGGGGTGTCAGACAGTGTATGTGTGGGACTGTGACACCCTGTGGAGAGTGGAACAAGGCTGGGGTGTCAGACAGTGTATGTGTGGGTCTGTGACACCCTGTGGAGAGTGGAACAAGGCTGGGGTGTCAGACAGTGTATGTGTGGGTCTGTGACACCCTGTGGAGAGTGGAACAAGGCTGGGGTGTCAGACAGTGTATGTGTGGGACGGTGACACCCTGTGGAAAGTGGAATAAGGCTGGGGTGTCAGACAGTGTATGTGTGGGACGGTGACACCCTGTGGAGAGTGGAACAAGGCTGGGGTGTCAGACAGTGTATGTGTGGGTCTGTGACACCCTGTGGAGAGTGGAACAAGGCTGGGGTGTCAGACAGTGTATGTGTGGGTCTGTGACACCGTGTGGAGAGTGGAACAAGGCTGGGGTGTCAGACAGTGTATATGTGGGACTGTGACACCCTGTGGAGAGTGGAACAAGGCTGGGGTGTCAGACAGTGTATGTGTGGGACTGTGACACCCTGTGGAGAGTGAAACAAGGCTGGGGTGTCAGACAGTGTATGTGTGGGACTGTGACACCCTGTGGAGAGTGGAACAAGGCTGGGGTATCAGACAGTGTATGTGTGGGACTGTGACACCCTGTGGAGAGTGAAACAAGGCTGGGGTGTCAGACAGTGTATGTGTGGGACTGTGACACCCTGTGGAGAGTGAAACAAGGCTGGGGTGTCAGACAGTGTATGTGTGGGACTGTGACACCCTGTGGAGAGTGAAACAAGGCTGGGGTGTCAGACAGTGTATGTGTGGGACTGTGACACCCTGTGGAGAGTGGAATATGGCTGGGGTGTCAGACAGTGTATGTGTGGGACTGTGACCACTAGCGGACAGTGGAATATGGCTGGGGTGTCACAAAGTGCACGTGTGAGTCTGTGACTAACATTGGACAGTGGAATATGACTGGGATGTCTCACAATGTATGCGTGATTCTGTGACTACTAGTAGACAGTGGAACAAGGCTGGAGTGTCAAACTATGTATGTGTAATTTTGTGACTAACAGTGCACAGTGAATAAAGCTGGGGTGTCAGACAATGTATGTGGGGTACTGTGACTACCAGAAGACATTGGAACAAGGTTGAGGTGTCAGACTGTGTATGCGTGGGACTGTGACTACCAGCGGACAGTGGAACAAGGCAGGAGTGTCACAAAGTGTAAGTGTGGTTCTGTGACTAACATTAGACAGTAGAATATGGCTGGGGTGTCACACAATGGATGCGTGGCTCTGTGACTACTAGTGGAGAGTGGAACAAGGCTAGAGGGCCAAACTGTGTATGTGTAGTTTTGTGACTACCAGTGCACAGTGAATAAAGCTGGGGTGTCAGAAAATGTATGTGGGGTACTGTGACTACCAGTTCACAGTGGACTATGGCTGGTGTGTCAGACAGTATACATGTGGGACTGTGGATAAAAGTGGACAGTGGACTATGGCTGGGGTGTCAGACAGTATACATGTGGGACTGTGGACAAAAGTGGACAGTGGACTATGGCTGGGGTGCCATACAGTGTATGTGGGACTGTGACTACCAGAGGACATTGGATCAAGACTGTTGTGTCAGACAGTGTGTGTGTAGGACCATGACTACCAGAGGACATTGGAACAAGGCTGGGGTGTCAGACAGTGTATGTGTGGCACTGTAACTACACGAAGACAGTGGAACAAGACTGAGGTATCAGACGGAGTGTGGGACTGCAACCACCAGTGGTCAGTGGAATATGTCTGGGGTGTCAGATAGTGTATTTGTAGTACTGTGACCTGCCAGTAGACAGTGGAAGAAGGCTGAAATGTCAGAGGATGTTTGTGTGGCACTTTGACTACCAGAGGGACAGTGGAACAAGGCTGTTGTTGGAGACGGTGTATGTGAGCAGGGGCGGACTGACCATATGGGCATTCGGTCACGAACCGAGGGCCCGTGACCGAAGGGGGCCCGCCGCCGCCACTTCCAGAGCTGCTCAGCAGATTTCCTACAACGGCCGCCGGAGCGCCGTTCTAGTAGTACGGAGCGCTGGGAGATTACATCATCTCCCAGCCTCTGCATTACTAGAGGCGCGCGGGACATCGCAGTGTTAAGCCACGCCGCTAGACCACCAGGGACTGCAGGTAGGGGCATTGTGGAGATGAAGGAGCAATGTGGAGACGGGTGCATTGTGGAGATGAAGGGGGCATTGTGGAGATGGGGGCATTTTGGAGATGAAGGGGGTATTGTGGAAGGGGGCATTGTGGAGATGGGGGGGCATTGTGGAGATGGAAGGGGGCATTGTGGAGGGGTGGCATTGTGGAGGGGGGCATTGTGGAGATGAAGGGGGCATTGTGGAGATGAAGGGGGCATTGTGGAAGGGGGCATTGTGGAGATGAAGGGGGCATTGTGGAGGGGGCAATGTGGAAGGGGGCATTGTGGAGATGAGATGAGATGAAGGGGGCATTGTGGAGATAGGGACATTGAGGAGGTGGAAGGGGCATAGTGGAAGGGGCGATGTGGAGATGAAGGGGGCATCGTGGAGATGAAGGGGGCATTTTGGAGATTTCTGCAGGGGGCCCAGACCTCTTTTTGGACCAGGGGCCCTGGGTCCTGTCAGTCCGCCCCTGTATGTGAGGTTCTGTGACTACCAATGTATGGGTGGAAAGTGAAATATTTCATACACTACAATTCAGTGTCCTGTTAGAAAACATGCTATCTAATCTAGTTCCTCCACCCCCACAAAAAAAAATGAAATGGTAACCTTTACCAGATAAACGTTTGCCTAATATTTTAAAACAGAACTACCACACGACAAAATCTTTAGCTTAACTAAGTCCCCATCTGGCGACTAGCTTCTTAGTAGCGCTAGTCGGCAGAATAATTACTTTATTTAATAGATTTCTGCTCTCTTCTATGGCTGACAGGCAGGACAGAACGCGGACATCTTACCAATGTGACGTCCGTGCCCCTGCGCTGTCAGTCCCAGCCGGGTCTAGGAGGCATTGCTAGGAGCCATTTGGCTCCGGCTGGGACTGACAGAGCAGGCGCGCAGACGTCACAACGGCAAGATGTCCGACCTCCGTGCTACTGTCAGCCATAGAAGACAGCAGAAATCTATTACATAAAGTAATTATTCTGGCGGCTAGCGCTACTAAGAAGCTAGTCGCCAGATGGGGACTTAGTTAAGCTAAAGATTTTGTCGGGTGGTAGTTCCGCTTTTAGGCTTAAATTACCAGTGCCATTCAGGTACATTTAATATTATGTTAACCCCATGGAACATATCTCCCAAAATTTCAAATGGCCAAAGAGATACACATTTGTTTCGGGTGTGATGGCTGGTGGGCGGGGCATTACCGATAATTATTAGGCTATTTCATGACCTATTTACACCTTTTTGTGTAACTGAATAAATTATTTAAATCAAGACCAAGGTATTTTATATCCACAGGCTAATTTATACTGAAGTTTACACAAACATTACTGTGAGTTTTATTGCTGTGGAGCAATGTGATACACTTATATACACACCACAGAGTCTGATGTCCTAAACACATGGACACCAGAGTGATACACTTATATACACACCACACAGTCTGATCTCCTAAACACAGGGACACCAGGGTGATACACTTATATACACACCACACAGTCTGATCTCCTAAACACAGGGACACCAGGGTGATACACTTATATACACATCACACAGTCTGATCTCCTAAACACAGGGACACCAGGGTGATACACTTATATACACACCACACAGTCTGATCTCCTAGACACAGGGACACCAGGGTGATACACTTCTATACACACCACACAGTCTAATCTCCTAAACACAGGGACACCAGGGTGATACACTTATACACACACCACACAGTATGATCTCCTAAACACAGGGACATCAGGGTGATACACTTCTATACACACCACACAGTCTGATCTCCTAAACACAGGGACACCAGGGTGATACACTTATACACACACCACACAGTATGATCTCCTAAACACAGGGACATCAGGGTGATACACTTCTATACACATCACACAGTCTGATCTCCTAAACACATGGACACCAGAGTGATACACTTATATACACACCACACAGTCTGATCTCCTAAACACAGGGACACCAGGGTGATACACTTATATACACATCACACAGTCTGATCTCCTAAACACAGGGACACCAGGGTGATACACTTATATACACACCACACAGTCTGATCTCCTAGACACAGGGACACCAGGGTGATACACTTCTATACACACCACACAGTCTAATCTCCTAAACACAGGGACACCAGGGTGATACACTTATACACACACCACACAGTATGATCTCCTAAACACAGGGACATCAGGGTGATACACTTCTATACACACCACACAGTCTGATCTCCTAAACACAGGGACACCAGAGTGATATACTTATATACACACCACCCAGTCTGATCTCCTAAACACAGGGACACCAGGGTGATACACTTATATACACACACTACACAGTCAGATCCCCTAAATACAGTGACACCAGGGTGATACACTTAAATACACACCACACAGTCTGATCTCCTAAACACAGGGACACCAGGGTGATACACTTATATACACACACCACACAATCTGATCTCCTAAACACAGGGACACCAGGGTGATACACTTATATACACACCACACAGTCTGATCTCCTAAACACAGGGACACCAGGGTGATACACTTATATACACACACCACACAGTCTGATCTCCTAAACACAGGGACACCAGGGTGATACACTTCTATACACACCACACAGTCTGATCTCCTAAACACAGGGGTACCAGGGTGATACACTTATTTAAACACCACACAGTCTGATCTCCTAAACACAGCACAGGGACACCAGGGTGATAAACTTATATGCACCACACAGTCTGATCTCCTAAACACAGGGACACCAGGGTGATACACTTCTATACACACCACACAGTCTGATCTCCTAAACACCGGGGTACCAGGGTGATACACTTATTTAAACACCACACAGTCTGATCTCCTAAACACAGCACAGGGACACCAGGGTGATAAACTTATATACACCACACAGTCTGATCTCCTAAACACAGGGACATCAGGTTGATACACTTTAGTGATGATCGAGCACCCCGATGCTCGGGTGTTCGGGTGCTCTGGCCGAGCGCCCCCGGAGGCTCGAGTGCTCGGCCGAGCACCCGAGCCCCATTGAAGTCAATGGGAGGACTCGAGCATTACACCAGGCACCCCCTGCTCTGATGAGGGGAGGGTGCCTGGTTCATAGGAAAAGGTCAGAAAATGATGGAAACACCACAGAAATGGTTCAGGGACAGCATAGGGAGGATGTCTGGATGCATCTTGGACTCCAACGTCGCTGCTGGGAACGATGTTTCGCCCGTAGTACGCCATTTTTACAGACTGACCGTAAAACACACAAAAAGGAAGATAAAAACGATTTTAGGCAAAAAATTGTTACCAAACAGTATTTGCTGTATATTTACTTGTATATCATCTGCAAATATTGCAAAAAATTTCAACGATTTTTCGGAACTGGGGCCATGATTAAGAGGGAAACGTGCGCAGCGTAAAGCAGGTGTTCAACGTGGTTATGGCCCGGGTAAGGTACAGCATTCAGGAACGGAGGCCGCAGCTACCACAGGTTTTACAACATGTCCGTTTGCCCTTGTTAAGTCCAAAATTTATAGTCGGAACAGTGGGGTCTGATCCATTGAGTAAAAGTGACGAAGTGACTTAGTGGATGAAGCCAAGAACTACCTTCTGCTCTGTCGAACACCCCAGCCCTATTTAATTCAATGGGAGGACCTGAGGCACTCCGATACAACCTGTATATCACAAAATGGAGGGCCTCATTCACATTGTGGTACAATAGTTCAGGTAGTGGTCCAACACTCATAAAGCCTATGCACTAAGTGAAAGGGCTGCCAAAAATTAGACTGAAATGTCACTCCAATACACCCTTTATTACACATAAAGGAGGGCATCATACACACCCTTGAAAAATTAGGATTAATGGCCTGCTGGTGACCCTCTAAAACATTAGGGGCGAGGGCATGCCGCTAAGCTGACCATCTAAAACATTAGGAATGAGGGTCTGCTGCTGAGCCGACCATCTAAAACATTATGGGTGAGGGTCTGCTGCGGAGCTGACCATCCTAAACATTATATGCGAAGGCCCGCTAGTGAGCTGACGCTATAAAACATTATATGAGAGGGCCCGCTAGAGAGCTGACCCAATAAAACATTATATGAGAAGGCCCACTGGTGAGCTGACCTATACAAAAATTGTCAAACAGGGCCCGCTGGTGAGCTGGCCCTATATAAAAATTATATCACAGGGCCCGCTGGTGAGCTGGCCCTATATAAAAATTATATCACAGGGCATATGGAAGAGGAGGAGGAGGATGAGAAGATTAAGAGTCAACCATATACCCGTTTTTTGGGTGGAAGGGGTGAATGGGAATACAGAGTATTACCATCATTGTAAATAACATATCTAAAGTGACTTTATGTTCACCCGGGGCTTTCCTCCAGTGGAGTGGAGAAGTCAGGGGAAATCCAGGCCTTGTTCATTTTTATAAGTGTCAACCTATCAGCATTTTCGGTGGAAAGGCGGATACGCTTATCTGTTATGATGCCACCAGCAGCACTAAATACCCGCTCAGACAGAACGCTGGCGGCAGGGCAGGCCAGCACCTCCAAGGCGTAGAGTGCCAGTTCATACCACGTGTCCAGCTTGGACACCCAGTAGTTGTAAGGCACAGAGGGATCAGTGAGGACGCTGACACGGTCTGCTACGTACTCCTTCACCATCTTCCAAAACTTTTCCCTCCTTGTGACACTAGGCCGCTCATCAGGGTGAGGGTGCTGGCGGGGTGTCATGAAGGTGTCCCACGCCTTGGAGAGTGTTGCCCTGCCTTTGTCGGAACTGCTGTGTGCTCCCCTTTTCTCCCCTTCTCGGTTGGCCAAGGTAGCACGTACTCTGCCGCCAGCGTTGTCAGATGGAAAATTTTGGAGCAATTTTTCGACAAGAACCTTCTGGTATTGCACCATTTTGCTTGTCCTCTCCACCGGAGGAATGAGAGATGAGAAATTCTCTTTGTAGCGGGGGTCCAGAAGGGTGAACACCCAGTAATCCGTGTTGTCTAAAATGCGTATAACGCGTGGGTCACGGGAAAGGCAGCCTAACATAAAGTCAGCCATGTGTGCCAGAGTACCAACAGGCAAGATTTCGCTGTCCTCACCAGGAGGATGACTCTCAATCTCCTCATCCTCTTCCTCCTCTTCTGCCCACCCACGCTGAAGAGATGGAAATAAAGTTCCATGGCTACCCTCTGTAGCGGAGGCAACCGTGTCTTCCTCCTCCTCCTCCTCCTCCGCCTCCTCCAATTGTCGCTGTGAAGACGAAGTGAGGGTGCTCTGGCTATCACCTTGTGTAAGCTCTTCCTCCCCCATTTCCACCTCTTCCACATGCAAAGCGTCGGTTTTAATTGTGAGCAGCGAGCGTTTCAGTAGACACAGAAGTGGGATGGTTACACTGATAATAGCGTTATCGCCGCTCACCATCTGTGTCGATTCCTCAAAATTGCGTAAAACCTCACAGAGGTCTGACATCCATTCCCACTCCTCACTTCTGATTAGAGGAAGTTGAACGGAGAGGCGACGACCGTGTAACAGCTGGTACTCCACTACTGCCCTCTGCTGCTCACAAAGCCGGGCCAACATGTGGAAGGTGGAGTTCCAGCGCGTGCTCACGTCACACAGCAGCCGGTGAGCTGGCAATTGTAAGCGCTGCTGCAGCGTCAACAGGCCGGCTGAAGCTGTAGATGACTTACGGAAATGTGCACACACGCGGCGCACCTTCGTCAAGAGATCATGCAAATTGGGGTAGGTTTTTAGAAATCGCTGAACCACTAAATTAAATACATGCGCTAGGCATGGTACGTGTGTGAGCTTGTCGAGCTCCAAAGCCGCCACCAAGTTACGCCCATTATCACACACAACCATGCCTGGTTGCAGGTTGAGTGGCGAGAGCCACTGCTCGGTCTGGTGACTAATCCCCTGCAACAGCTCTGAGGCCGTGTGCTGTTTGTCCCCAAGGCAGATCAGCTTCAGCACGGCCTGTTGACGCTTCCCAACTGCAGTGCTACACTGCTTCCAGCTACCGGCTGATGGGTGAGTGGCGCGGCGCGCAGAGAATTCGGAGGTGGAAACGGAGGAGGAGGAGGAGGAGCCAATAACGTAGGTGCTGGCGGAAACCCTGATGGAGGTAGGGCCCGCAATCCTCGGCGTGGGTAGCACCTGTGCCATCCCAGGGTCCGAGTCGCTCCCAGCCTCCACGACATTCACCCAGTGTGCCGTCAGGGAAATGTAGCGTCCCTGGCCACAAGCACTTGTCCATGTGTCAGTCGTTAAGTGGACCTTCCCAGTAACTGCGTTGGTCAGGGCACGGGTGATGTTAAGGGACACATGGTGGTGTAAGGCGGGGACGGCACACCGGGAAAAGTAGTGGCGGCTGGGGACTGCGTACCGAGGGACAGCTGCTGCCATCAGGCTGCGGAAGGACTCAGTGTCCACAAGCCTAAATGGCAGCATTTCGATGGCCAGTAATTTGGAAAGGTGTGAGGTTAGTGCTATGGCCTGTGGGTGGGTGGCTGGGTATTTTCGCTTGCGCTCAAATGCCTGGGGTAACGACATTTGGATGCTGCGCTGGGACAGGGAAGTGGATGTGGTCGCTGATGGTGCTTCAGATGGTACAGGTGCAGGGCGGGAGGTATGCGGGCCTGCGCCTTCGACAGGCGATTGGCCGGCACCGAAAACAGGGGAAGAGGAGGCAGTGGTGTGGCCTGCAGACACAGATTGGTGATCCGGGCGTTCCTCCCACTTATTACGGTGCTTGGATGCCATGTGTCGGATCATGCTGGTGGTGGTGAGGTTGCTAGTGTTCATGCCTCGGCTCATTCTGGTGTGGCACAGGTTGCAAACTACAATTCTTTTGTCGTCCGCACTTTCCTTAAAAAAACGCCATACCGCGGAACACCTAGCCCTTGGCAAGGGAGATTTATGCAAGGGGGTGCTCCGTGGAACATTTGCGGGCCGGTTTGGTGCGGTCCGCCTTCTTTCTTTAGCCACACCACTGCCTCTTCCAGCCTGTTGCGGTGCTGTAGATGGCTCATCCTCAGGACTGCTGTCATCGCTCGCCTTTCCACCTTCCCAGGTGGGGTCAGTGACCTCATCGTCCACCAAGTCCTCCTCCACTTCCTCACTCTGATCATCCTCCTCATTTCTTGATCCCACCACATCCTCAGTCATTGACAACTGTGTATCATCCTCCTCATCAAGGTCTTGAGACAGTAATTGTGGTTGATTTGATGGCAACTGTGTCTCATCATCATCATCCACTTCCTTTGACCTTAAATGCCGTTCCCCTCTGTCATCTTCTTGTGATTGGGTACCCTCTAGAGGTTGTGCATCAGGGCACAAGATCTCATGTTCCTCTGCAAGCGTGCTTGGAGAGAGGTTCAAATCAAGGATTGGTGATGAGAAGAGCTCCTCACTATATCCCAGTGTGGGATCACTTCTTTGGCCAGACCCTCTATGGTGGGAGGAAGGATGATCAGGGTGAGGATTATGTTGACCAGACTCTTGGCTACTGAGAGTGGACTTGGTGGAAGACAGGGTGGTGCTTAACCGACTGGAAGCAGTATCAGCTGAAATCCAACCGACCACCTGTTCGCAGTGGTCTGACCTCGAGAGTGATGTCCTGCGACGCCCTGTAAACTGAGACATGAAGCTAGGTATGGTGGATGTCTTTCTTTCTTGTGCTCTGGCACCAGGCACAGTTTCTACGCGTCCTGACCCGCGCCCTGAACTATCAGGATCACGTCCACTTCCCCGTCCCTTTTTACCCGCCTTCTTCATATTAAACGGAATATATGCCGGTAATCTGCGGCTAGGCACACGAAACAGAATGTGACGCTAATCTGCGGCTAGGCACACGAAACAGAATGTGACGCTAATCTGCGGCTAGGCACACTAAACAATATGTGACGTTAATCTGCGGCTAGGCACACTAAACAATATGTGACGTTAATCTGCGGCTAGGCACACTAAACAATATGTGACGCTAATCTGCGGCTAGGCACACTAAACAATATGTGACGTTAATCTGCGGCTAGGCACACTAAACAATATGTGACGCTAATCTGCGGCTAGGCACACTAAACAATATGTGACGCTAATCTGCGGCTAGGCACACTAAACAATATGTGACGCTAATCTGCGGCTAGGCACACTAAACAATATGTGACGTTAATCTGCGGCTAGGCACACTAAACAATATGTGACGCTAATCTGCGGCTAGGCACACTAAACAATATGTGACGTTAATCTGCGGCTAGGCACACTAAACAATATGTGACGCTAATCTGCGGCTAGGCACACAAAACAGAATGTGACGCTAATCTGCGGCTAGGCACACTAAACAATATGTGACGCTAATCTGCGGCTAGGCACACTAAACAATATGTGACGTTAATCTGCGGCTAGGCACACTAAACAATATGTGACGCTAATCTGCGGCTAGGCACACTAAACAATATGTGACGTTAATCTGCGGCTAGGCACACTAAACAATATGTGACGCTAATCTGCAGCTAGGCACACGAAACAGAATGTGACGCTAATCTGCGGCTAGGCACACGAAACAGAATGTGACGCTAATCTGCGGCTAGGCACAGTGAACGGAATATGTGACGTTAATTTGTGAATTTGCACACTAAACAGAATGTGACAATAATCTATGGCTAGGCACACGTTTAAAATGGCCCTTTTTGTCGCTGCGTTGTAAAATCATTGGCCCTGTGCACCTAACAGAATATGTCAGCTTGTCACTGCACTGTGAAATATTTGTCCCTGTGCACCTAGTACAATGTCACCTTAGAACATGTCCCCCCCCACAAAAAAATGAAATTCTGCCACCCCCAAAAAAAATTAAATGCTGCCCCCACACACAACAGTCCTAAAAAGGACTTTTGGGTCTTGAAAGAGTTTCAACAATTTTATTCTCCCTACACTGACTTTCCCTGCCTAAGCGCATCTCTCCCTGGCTAAGAATGAGCCGAACTCGCGCGTCGGGTGCTATACAGGGACACCAGGGTGATACACTTATATACACACTACACAGTCTGATCTCCTAAACACAGGGACACCAGGGTGATACACTTATATACACACCACACAGTCTGATCTCCTAAACACAGGGACACCAGCGTGATACACTTATACACACACCACACAGTCTGATCTCCTAAACACAGGGACACCAGGGTGATACACTTCTATACACACCACACAGTCTGATCTCCTAAACACAGGGACACCAGGGTGATACACTTCTATACACACCACACAGTCTGCTCTCCTAAACACAGGGACACCAGGGTGATCCACTTCTATACACACCACACAGTCTGATCTCCTAAACACAGGAACACCAGGGTGGCAAAGAGGAACGGAGGGATTTGGGTCTCAGAGAGGAACACTTGGGATGTATGATGGCGGCTAGAGCGATCACCAACGTATTACGAAGCAACCAAGGGTTAAAGCAGTGGTTCTCAATCTTTTTTCACTCAAGGCACCCCTATCATGTAAACTGGAATTTTTGGGGCACACCTCACATATTTTATGTAAATTATCAAGGGCATAATGAAAGATACAATACATAAATATGCAATTAATGTTAGGTTTTACAATCATTTAACAAAATAATAGTTTCCATAAATATACATTTAAAAAGGAGTATTTTCATTTTTATCCAAGGCTTTGAACAAAATAAGAGGCACTCTAAATTAATATCCGTGGCACACCAAAGTGCCACGGCACCCTGGTTGAGAACCACTGGGTTAAAGGTTCTTACTGTTAGGGTTCCAAAGAGTTCCACCACAACAAAAGCCTCTGGCCTTTAAAGGGATAGTAATACTTCGTTTTAACTTTATTTTATTTTGTAGGCATTAAAAAAACATGAAGAATTATATAAGTCTTATTTCTCAAACCTTTATGGTTTAAGAGATATTCACAAGTAAAGTGTCCCCCTCCAGCCCCTTTTACTGATGTAACACTTCTCAGCCAGGGCAGAAGGGAGGTGCCCAGGTAGACTGCAGAGAGGGACAATCTTCAATTAAGATAACGGAAAAACCTGAAAAGCTTGTCAAGGGGGGCAGGGCTTTCATTGTTCTCATAGGAAGAAGATTGTCCCCTTCTGTTATCTGTCTGGTCTATGGACTGCATTCCACATCTGAAAAGAGATTGTTTACACTAGGTAAAAGGGGCGGGAGGGGGAAACTTTGCTTGTGAATATCTCATAAACCATAAAGGTTTGAGAGATAAGTCTTATATCATTCTTCATGTTTTTTTAATGCCTACAAAATAAAATAAAGTTAAAACGAAGTATTACTATCCCTTTAACATGATTAACACAGAATAAATATTGTTTCCAGATGTTAGCTGTAAGTGCATGATATATAATAGTATGGCGACCAATTTCATTTTTAGGTATTAGTGCTTGTTTTGACCCTTTGAGCTCCGAAGGGGTATCCAATGATTGGACATCCCTCTGGAACTCAAAGGGTTAATGACGTCTCAGTAATGGTAGATGTAGTATCATTCATTGTCCATCTACAGTTGCATGCCCTTCCCTTGTTGTTGAAGTAGCTTCTGCTCCCTTACAACTACATTAATGATTACTTAAAGACTTAACAAGGGATTAATGATGAGCAGTGCCTAGATTACTGATTTACGTAATCACAACACAGATAAAAGGCACCATTATTATAGAGGGTGGTAACTAATGAGCTAATGACAGAAGATCAGGACAGAAAACCCTTCTAACGTCACTGTTTCTCCCATGTACTGTACATGAAGGAACACGTTGGAGACCTCTCCAGCATACAAGGGGTAAAAAAGTGCAATTTAAAGGGATAGTAATACTTCATTTTAACTTTATTTGATTTTGTAGGCATTAAAAAAACATGAAGAATGATATGTCTTATCTCTGAAACCTATGGTTTAAGAGATATTCACAAGCAAAGTTTCCCCCCCTGTTCAACCAGATCAGAAGGGAGGTGCCCAGGTAGACTGCAGAGAGGGACAATCTTCAATTAAGATAAGGGAAAAAGCTGAAAAACTTGTCAAGGGGGGAAGGGCTTTCATTGTTTTCATACAAAGAAAATTGTCCCCTTCTGTTATCTGTCCTGTCATACAACCTGATTCACATCTGAGAAGAGATGTCTTACACTAGGAAAAAGGGGCGGGGAGGGGAACTTTGCTTGTGAATATCTCATAAACCATAAAGGTTTGAGAGATAAGACTTATATCGTTCTTCATGTTTTTTTAATGCCTACAAAATAAAATAAAGTTAAAACGAAGTATTACTATCCCTTTAAATCAGTAGAAAAGACAAGAGAAGAAAAGAGGGTGCCTTGATAGTGTCTTATCATTAATAGATATGAGGAAATAGTAACAGGAAATTGCACTTACGTGTCCCATTGGACCGCGAGGGTTTACACCGTTCCCCGACATTCTCAGTGTGCAGAGATAATACCTTGTTTCTGCTCAAGGGTAACTCCGCATACCAGTAATGATTCTCCCAAACAGACATATGGGCCAAAGAGCCATCTTCACTCTACACAGGGTCTTCTTCTCTCCCACCTACAGGACTTCTCCCATGCTGCACCTGAGCTCTGGAATCCCCTTCTACATCCCATCAGGTTCTCTACCAGCCTTTAGATCTTCAGACGATCCCTGAAAACTCACCTCTTCATGGAAGCCTATCAACTACCTCCATAACCATTCTGAGCAAGGTCAACAGCCTGTCCAACCTCTATTCACTCTCGTTTCCTTCAACACTCACTCTCCCAACTACAACCCCATCACAACCTCATTGTTCTCACAGAGTCTTCTTCTCCCAAACAGATCCACTACTTGCGTGGACCACCACGCTCAACAATACCTCTCTCTCTCACCCACTGACCTGCAGTTCATGCATCAGGAGACACTTACACCCCATAGCATGTCCTCCTTCAGTGTCCCACCTACCTTCCTCTAGACCAGGGCTTATAATTTTAAGTCCTTTGCTACTAGCCAGACCTGAAAAGTTACTCTCCACTGCAAGCTAAAACATACCCCCCAGGGCTGAATTTCTACTCGCCAGGGCTAAATTTTCACTCGCCATTGGCTAGTGGCGAGTGGAAATTTTGAGCCCTGCTCTAGACTGTAAGGGTTCACGAGAAGGGCCCTCTTATCACTTCTGTTTGTACTGTTTAATGTCGCTGTATGTCTTTTCCCTTTTGTACATCGCTGTGGAATACGCTGGAGCTATATTAATAAAGGTTAATAAAAATAATGAATGCATTGGAGAACTTTCTAGCATTCCATGGGTTAAAAGTCTAATTGAATTCAATGGGGTGAGCTTACCTCTGGCTCTGCTACACTTACATTACCCAATATTGACATTGATGTAAGTGGACCATGACCAATTTTACTGCCTGCAAATACTCCGAAACTACGGAAAACACACACACTCGCCCAGCAAATGGTAACAGAATGATCTGTCATTGTCTTCTGCCTATAACAACATCTTTACAGCCAAAGCAAATTGTACATTCATTTATAATGGGGAGCCAAATTCCACCTTTAATAAGATACACAAATAAAACACACCCATATGATACAGATTGAATGAAACAAGCCAAGCTGTCCCAATATAGGTTCTGCGTACATGGTTTCAACACAATAGAATGTAAAGCAGTGGTTGTCAACCCAGATGCTGTGACACGTTGGTGTGCCATGGAGAAACCTGGGGGAACTCTCTAGATCTTTCCTGGAGACGCTGGTTTTCCGACTAAATTAACAGGTCTCTGGGAACAGAGGCTGATTTGCCCTCTTGGTGCGTTCAGCTATAACCATAAAAAAACAAACAGAATAGCGCAGTACGCCTCTAAGTGTAGTATTAAAGTGAAATGAACAATAGCCCTGTCTCACTGGTTGTACTTACAGGATCTTGAGGCTATTTCTTGCCTCCAAAGAGTATTCACATTTACTGGTATATGCCCCAGAACGGCATCACTTATCGCTGGAGCTGTGTTCTTGTTAAAACATCGGCAGAAACCAAGGTGACTTCCAAGAGGTTAAAAATCCCAGATATTTAATTTCATAAAATAAAATAACAGAAAAGACACATAAAAATAAGCAGACCCTACGCTGTGCGTTTCGTGAATACACTTCACTTCCTCAGGGGTCAAACCCTTCTTTAACCAAGAACCATTGTTTTATACCTTCTATCACTCGTGCCTGTAGTTGATACAATGTTGCATTTCCAGCACTTTGTTCTTTCCGATTGGATACATGTGTTGCCACTCACATTCACACCTCGATCCCGCATCTCTCTCTCTATCACATTCACTACCGAGGCTGTGAATGTGAGGATCAGAGTGCCAAGCCTCTGTTTCACAAAATAATCCTCTCTTTTTTTAAAAAACAACAATGGGATTGATAATAATACCACACATATCCACATTCATCCATTATTGTGGACAAAATTACTAAAATCTAGCAGCTAAAAAAACATTATTATAAAAAACCAATTTAACCCTATCGTGCTCTAGTGCATGTATACATACGCCCTATAATACCTTTCCCTACCATTGTGAGAACAGCACTATTGTTTTATATTGCAAGTACTCTATTGGTTGAGCGCACCATAGGTGGTGTTCAGCTATAACCATACCTGAGAACTCTCCGGACCTTCCCCAGAGACTCTGGTTTTTACAATTTATTACTGAGTCTCCAAGGTCAGAGGTTGATTCTCTGGTGGTGGTGAGTTTGCTGTGAAACTCTGCCCGCTTCTCCTTCTTCTCACCCTCTTCTCACCCACTTCTCCTACTTCCCACCCTGCTCCAACTACTTTCTGCCCACTTCTTCTCCTTCTCACCCTGTTCCTGCAATTTCCCGTACATTTCTTCTTCTTCCCATCCTGCTCCTCCTAATTCCTATCCACTTCTTCTCCTTCCCACCCTGTTCCTCCCACTTCCCACCCACTTCTCCTCCTTCCCACCCTGTTCCACTTCCCGCCCACTTCTCCTCCTTCCCACCCTGTTCTTCCCACTACCCAATCACTTCCTCTCCTTCCCACCCTGTTTCTCCCACTTCCAACCCACTTCTCCTCCTTCCCACCCTGTTCTACTTCCAGCCCATTTCTCCTCCTTCCCACCTTGTTCCACTTCCCGCCCACTTCTCCTTCTTCCCACCCTGTTCTTCCCACTACCCAATCACTTCCTCTCCTTCCCACCCTGTTCCTCTCACTTCCAACCCACTTCTCCTCCATCCCACCCTGTTCTACTTCCAGCCCACATCTCCTATTTCCCAACCTGTTCCACTTCCCACCCACTTCTCCTCCTTCCCACCCTGTTCTTCCCACTACCCAATCACTTCCTCTACTTCCCACCCTGTTCCTCTCACTTCCCACCCACTTCTCCTCCTTCCCACCCTGCTCTTCCCACTACCCAATCACTTCCTATCCTTCCCACACTGTTCCTTCTACTTCCCATCCACTTCTCCTCCTTCCCACCCTGTTCCTTCCACTTCCCGCCCACTTCTCCTCCTTCCCACCCTGTTCTTCCCACTTCCCACCACGTCTCCTCCTTCCCACCCTCTTTCATTTCCCACTTGCCTCCCACTTCTCCTCCTTTCCACCCTGTTCCTCCTACTTCTTGCCCACTTTTACTACTTCTCATAGATAGATAGATAGATAGATAGATAGATAGATAGATAGATAGATAATTAGATAGATAGATAGATAGATAGATAGATAGATAGTCAGATAGACAGAAAGACAGACAGATAGATAATTTGATACAGTGGACAAGATTAGCACTCCCAGGTCTATTGACAAGGATTCATTTGGAACACACGTGCCAACATTTCAGCTAACAGACATCCTTTATTAGGTCTTGTTAATGGCTCTGTTAGTTAATTGTAATGTTTACACATGTCTGTTTAAAATAAATCACTGTTGAAGACATAAAGACCCATGAGCGTCAGTCCTATCCTTTGCATAAAAGTCTCTAAGGCAGAGCCGAAACAATAACCTACCTACAATTAAAGAAATACTAACCAAAAAACAGTGCATTTCCCATAGTGCACTTACTATGGGTAAAAATATTCATAAGCTACATTACTAAAAAAACTAGAGTCATTCTGAAATAAATCAGCTGCACTGTTTGGGACACAAAACAAATCCCCTAAATTCTGATTGAAATGAGGATTTACTCTCCTTTTGTGCTAGAAAAGTCTTGAGAGTATTGTTCAGCAACGTATTGGAGCACTTAGCATACAAGGGGTTAAGCCCACTGTTTAAATTAATGGGCTTTTTTATTCGGCCCCTAGAGCGCAGTAGGTTTTAATCAGTTCTTATTATTGGTTCGCTATCAAAATGTCGGCCACTATTGGGTGACAAGGAAAACGGCGCATTAAACATGTTGCCGCAATGAATAGGGCGATATCAGAATCTCCTGCATCAAAAGGGGAGATTCTGATATAGCAGACTTAAAGTGCTGCACATTTTATAGGTTATAATTTTCAGCGTACAAAAAAGGGGATATGCATGCTGATACTCCAAATAAAGTAACGGTACCTCATGGAACATCTTCAATCCTTGCTGTCCAGTGGCTCCATGTGCTGGGTGCAAACCCTCCCAATTCTCCTCCAGTCCAGTTACGTGGATACAATTAAAAAAATGATTACAGCTGCACTCCAGCGTCCATCAAAGCATATCAGGAAACAAATTCAACTTGTATAAGAGAATCCTTTATTGGAACATAGTTAAAGGGATAGTAATGTTTCATAATAAAAGCAGCTCTAATTAATCATCATAGTATTTGGACTTTGGAGAGTGTTATTTCAATTCTGTCAGAGTTGTAGTTCAAGAGTAATTCAATGACAAAGTATCCCCCTCCCGCCCCTTTTACTGATATAACACTGCTCAGCCAGAGCAGAAGGGAGGTGCCCAGGTAGATTGCAGAGAGGGACAATCTTCAATCTTCTCTATGTACAGATAATAAGGGAAAAACCTGAAAAACTTGTCGGGGGGGGGCAGGGCTTTCATTGTTCTCATAGGAAGAAGATTGTCCCCTGCTGTTATCTGTCTGGTCTATGGACTGTATTCCACATCTGAGAAGAGATGGCTTACACTAGGTAAAAGGGGCAGGAGGGGAAACTTTGCTTGTGAATATCTCTTAAACCATAAAGGGTTGAGAGATAAGACTTATATCGTTCTTCATGTTTTTTAATGCCTACAAAATAAAATAAAGATAAAACGAAGTATTACTATCCCTTTAAAAACAGCAAAAAAGCAGAGAGAGGGTCGAGGTAAGGGGAAACAGTGACAGGGGGACCCCACAAATATTACACTTTTGACGCTTATCCACGCTTATTAATAGACTATGAATGGATGCTGGAGTGCAGCTGTAATCATTTGTGGATTTATCCTTTTCAACGTTAACTATTAAAATGTGCGACTCCTTAAGCCCGCGATATCAGAATCTTGCACTTTTGATGCGGCCGAAATTCTGCTATCGCCCTTTTCATTGCAGCGACATGTTTAACGTGCCTTTTTCTTTGTCACCCAATAGTGGGCGACGTTTCAAGGATACAATATGCAATATAAAAAGCCTCAATATTTCATTGCTGATTTCAAAACCCTTTGACAACTTTACCAAATGTGATGCATGTACTGAACAAACAAATAGTGCCTGGTTCTTAAAGGGATAGTAATACTTCATTTTATCTTTATTTTATTTTGTAGGCATTAAAAAAACATGAAGAACGATATAAGTTTTATCTCTCAAACCCTTATGGTTTGAGAGATATTCACAAGCAAAGTTTTCCCTCCCGCCTCTTTTACCTAGTGTAAGCCATCTCTTCTCAGATGTGGAATCCAGTCTATAGACCAGACAGATAACAGCAGGGGACAATCTTCTTCCTATGAGAACAATGAAAGCCCTGCCCCCATTGACAAGTTTTTCAGATTTTTCCCTTATCTTAATTGAAGGTTGTCCCTCTCTGCAGTCTCCCTGGGCACCTCCCTTCTGATCTGGCTGAACAGTGTGACATCAGTAAAAGGGGCGGGAGGGGGATACTTTGTCATTCAATTACTCTTGAACTACAACTCTGACAGAATTGAAATAACACTCTCCGAAGTCCAAATACTAATTAATTAATTAATTAGAGCTGCTTTTATTATGAAACATTACTATCCCTTTAAAGGCAATATCTCTCCTCCAAAAGATAAAATAAAAACAAACATTTTAACCCTTTGAGTGCCAGAGAGGTAACCAACACATTTCCAGAACAATATATATTTATTATGAAATTTATAGGGATAAATCATAGAGAAATATACAAGCGTCTGCATCAACTCCTAGATAATTGGAACCCGTTAAATATATCTTTCATTAGAATGATGAATGCAGTAAAAAGGACTATATTCCGACCTGTTATACTACTTACTTATACTACTGCACATATCTGCCAGTACAAATTATAGGGAGCTCTTTAAGAACCATAAAAGCTACTAGTAATAAAATGGGACTCACTTACCTTAACCTTTTGAGCGCCATAGAGATATCCTCTGGGCACAAAATACTAATGATCACTACAGGTGTGATAAAGAGGAGAAAACTTCTTCAGTGAGATAAACTCTCCAGTTCCTGTGTTATTCTATGGAAGATCTTTAGTTATAGACTACAGGGGAGATGTACTAACGTGTGATAAAGAGGAGATAACTTCTCCAGTGAGATAAACTCACCAGTTCCTATGTTATCCTATGGGAGATCTTTAGTTATAGACTACAAGGAGAGATGTACTAAGGTGTGATAAAGAGGAGATAACTTCTCCAGTGAGATAAACTCGCCAGTTCCTATGTTATTATATGGGAGAGATTTAGTTATAGACTACAGGGGAGATGTACTAAGGTGTGATAAAGAGGAGATAACTTCTCCAGTGAGATAAACTCTCCAGTTCCAATGTTATTCTATGGGAGATCTTTAGTTATAGACTAGAGGGAAGATGTACTAAGGTGTGATAAAGAGGAGATAACTTCTCCAGTGAGATAAACTCTCCAGTTCCTATGTTATTCTATGGGAGAGATTTAGTTATAGACTACAGGAGAGATGTACTAAGGTATGATAAAGAGGAGATAACTTCTCCAGTGACATAAACTCTCCAGTTCCTATGTTATCCTATGGGAGATCTTTAGTTATAGACTACAAGGAGACATGTACTAAGGTGTGATAAAGAGGAGATAACTTCTCCAGTGAGATAAACTCGCCAGTTCCTATGTTATTCTATGGGAGATCTTTAGTTATAGACTACAGGAGAGATGTACTAAGGTGTGATAAAGAGGAGATAACATCTCCAGTGTGATAAACTCTCCAGTTCCTATGATATTCTATGGGAGATCTTTAGTTATAGACTACAGGGAAGATGTACTAAGGTGTGATAAAGAGGAGATAACTTCTCCAGTGAGATAAACTCTCCAGTTCCTATGTTATTCTATGGGAGAGATTTAGTTATAGACTACAGGGGAGATGTACTAAGGTGTGATAAAGAGGAGATAACTTCTCCAGTGAGATAAACTCTCCAGTTCCTATGTTATTCTATGGGAGATCTTTAGTTATAGACTACAGGGGAGATGTACTAAGGTCTGATAAAGAGGAGAGAACTTCTCCAGTGTGATAAACTCGCCAGTTCCTATGTTATTATATGGGAGAGATTTAGTTATAGACTACAGGGGGAGATGTACTAAGGTCTGATAAAGAGGAGAGAACTTCTCCAGTGAGATAAACTCTCCAGTTCCTATGTTATTCTGTGGGAGATCTTTAGTTATAGAATAGAAGCAGAGACAGGGCAGTTGTTCCTACTCAACATCAGAGGTGAGAAACTGAGAGAAAGAACTCTCACTGTTTCCATAGTAATGCAAATAGCTAGCTAAACTGTTAAATGTTATATATTTTATGCGTATGAGCCGAGAGTGCAAAAAATAAAGAAACAAATATGATTTATTCTCTTATAATGGATCAGTCAAGTATTGTATATGTGTGTGTGCACATGCAGAGGAGTAGGCGTCCCCCCAGGAAATCATGCGGGGGACAGATAATGTAGAAATCTCCCCCAGGTGCGCTAGGTGCACCGGCCCAGGGGTGTGCAGGCTCTGGGGGACCGGCAGGAGGAAAGCGCATTGCACAGTGCTCCCTCCTGCAGGTAACCTCCTTGTAGTGTGGCCGAGCAGAGTGGGCTGAGGGTAGAGGAGTTTCGGTATCTTCTACCCCACTCTGACAGGAAGCTGCTCGCTGAGCTCAACGAGCAGCTTCCTGTCAGACCGAGTAGAGTATCAGAAGCTCCTCTACCATGGTCCGCTTGGCCATACTGCAAATAAAGGTACAGAGGGGCTGGGGCCAGACAATAAAAATGCTACCCCCCCAGATTTGTGGGGGTTCCTGCGCCTCTGTGCACGTGTGTGTGTTTGTATGTCTGTGTGTTTGTGTCTGTGTATCTACATGTTCTTATGTATTTGTGTGTGTGTCTGTGTTTGGCTATGTATCTACATGTTCTTATGAATGTGTATGTGTGTGTTCGTGCGTGTGTCCTTGAGTATTCCTATGTGTGTTTGTGTATGTCTGTTTGTTTGTATGTGTCTATGCGTCTGTGTGTGTGTGTTTTCATGTCCCTGTGTGTGTGTATGTCTGTGCCTGTGTGTGAGTATGTGTATATTTGTGTGTGTGCGTATGTGTGTGTCTGTTTGTGTATGTGTATATGTGTGTGTGAGTTTCATACCTCCCAACATTTCAAATTGTCAAAGAGGGACACTTTTGTTTTAAGGGGTGTTGCTGGGGGCGTGGCTGGTGGGTGGGGCATTACCGAGCATTTTTAGGCTATTTCATGATCTATTGATACCTCCTTGTCTAACATAATAAATGACTTATAATAAGACTAAAGTATTTTATTTACACACACTAATTTACAAACACATATATTGACGTTTAAACAAACAATAATGTGAGTTTTATTGCTGTAGAGTAATATGATACACTTATATACACACCATGCAATCTGATCTCCTAAAAAGAGGGACATTAGGGTGGGAAAGAGGGACAGGGGGATTTGGGTCTGAAAGAGGGACTGTCCCTCCTAAAGAGGGACACTTGGGAGGTATGGAGTTTGCATACCTACCAAGTGTACCTCTTTAGGAGGGACAGTCCCTCTTTTAGACCCAAATCCCTCTGTCCCTATTTCCCACCCCGGTGTCCCTCTTTCTAGGAGATCAGATTGTGTGGTGTGTATATAAGTGCATCACATTGCTCCACAGCAATAAAACTCACATTAAACTTCAGTATGTGTGTTTATAAATTAGGCTGTATATATATAAAGCACTTTGTTCTTGCTCTGAATCATTTATTCAGTAACACAAAGGCATGTCAATAGGTCTTGAAATAACCTAAAGATTCTCAGCAATGCCCTGACCACAAGCCACTCCCCCAACAATATCACCTAAAACAAAAGTGTCCCTCTTTGGCCATTTGATATGTTGGGAGGTATGAGTTTGTGTGTTTGTCTGTCTGTTTCTTTGTATGTACCTATGTATCTCTGTGTGTATATGTGTGTGTATGTGTGTATTTGTGTGTGCGTATGTGTGTGTGCCTGGGTGTGTATGTGTATTTGTGTGTGTGTTTGTCTATCTGTTTTTTGTATGTACCTATGTATCTGTGTGTGTATATGTGTGGGTATGTGTGTGCCTGTGTGTGTGTATGTGTATATTTGTGTGTGTGCGTATGTGTATATGTGTGTGTGTATGTGTATATTTGTGTGTGTGCGAATGTGTATATGTGTGTGTGTTTCTCTCTCTGTTTGTTTGTCTGTACCTATGTATCTGTGTGTGTATATGTGTGGGTATGTGTGTGCCTGTGTGTGTGTATATGTGTGTATTTGTGTGTGTGCGTATGCGTATATGTGTGTGTGCTTGTCTGTCTGTATGTTTGTATGTACCTATGTATCTGTGTGGGTATATGTGTGGGTATGTGTGTGCCTGTGTATGTGTATATGTGTGTGTGCTTGTCTGTCTGTATGTTTGTATGTACCTATGTATATGTGTGGCTGACACCTGGGGTGTAGATTTGGGAATTCGTGTCCTGTGCTATTCCCCTACTCTGTTTGGTGACCTTTGATATTTAGTGAACTAACATTCATTACAAACAA
Source organism: Rhinophrynus dorsalis (assembly GCA_037306005.1). NCBI lineage: Eukaryota > Metazoa > Chordata > Amphibia > Anura > Rhinophrynidae > Rhinophrynus > Rhinophrynus dorsalis. Next base: position 21,996,829 of record CM074727.1, on the reverse strand, counting down.
TACATTGCTATAATATTTTACATAAAATTACGTCTCCATATACCGGAGTTGTTGTGGGGCAAGTTAATCCAGGCACATACTATGAATCTGAGTCACTGGAGAGAGGCGCGGTGTCACACATTGCTGGGGACTGTGACACACACACCCCCCCCTCTACCCAATGGGAAAACTTACTTTATAGTCTATTGCTTTAACTCTTTAAGTGCCAGAGATGTATCTAATGCATTGCAACTCAATGCTTTAGAATTGTCTTTGGCGCTCAAAGAGTTAAAGGAGCACTACAAAAATGCACTAATTAAAACATATGTCTTATATGGTTTCCCCTTCTGTGTCAAGCAACTTGTCATTCTAAAGTTATTACATCTCAAACTGTTATTTTTTTAATATTAAAATGTAACAGTGCCCCCTGGTGTCCAGGCATTTATTCTATTGCATTCTATGGGAGATGTGAGCCTCTGACTCAGGAGCTGGTAACCCAAAGCCCTCCAGCTGTTGAGAACTACAATCCCCATGTCTTGGAGACTACGCTAGCATTCAAGGGGTTAAAAGTGCCTTTTAAATCAATCCTGGTCATCTTAGCACAAAAATCATATTGAGTGTTCAAGTTCTAATGAGGAATGGCCCTTAACCCTTTGAGTGCCAAAGAGGTAGCGTTGGCTACCTCTCTGGCACTCGAAGGGTTAATAACCATGCCCATTTCAACCACTCGTTTTGTGAAGCACATTCACAAAACTCTACAGTTGGAATTTATTGGTGCACACTCTGACATCTGAAAATATGTAATTGTTAATTAATTAAGAGCTTTGGTTGCCTTGTCTGTAATTATTACAGAAGTATTGTACAAGAGATGTTAATCTTAATAGGCTATGGGGACATGGTATTTGTTCCACACCACAAATCCATCTTGCTAAAATTGACACTCTGTTTAACTCATTGTGACGCTTTATCCTCCAGTGTAACTAGACAAACCCATCATTGTTATATGTATGACAAACCAAACTGGCTAACATGAATATAGACATGTCCTTCACCTCTCTTGTCTGGTTTATAATCAGTTCTTTAGAAAGCTACCTGACTACCTGAGCAGTTTGCTCACTCCAGATCTCCATACTAACTATAACCTCCACTGCTAACAACTCACTGACTGTTCCACACTACCTGAGCAGTATGATCACTCCAGATCTCCATACTAACTATAACCTCCACTCCACTGCTAACAACTCACTGACTATTCCACACTACCTGAGCAGTATGATCACTCCAGCTCTCCATACTAACTATAACCTCCACTGCTAACAACTCTCTGACTATTCCACACTACCAGAGCAGTATGATCACTCCAGCTCTCCATACTATCTATAACTTCCGCTCCACTGTTAACAACTCACTGACTATTTTGCACTACCTGAGCAGTATGATCACTCCAGCTCTCCATACTAACTATAACCTCCGCCCCACTGCTAACAACTCACTGACTATTCCACACTACCTGAGCAGTATGATCACTCCAGCTCTCCATACTAACTATAACCTCCGCCCCACTGCTAACAACTCACTGACTATTCCACACTACCTGAGCAGTATGATCACTCCAGCTCTCCATACTAACTATAACCTCCGCTCTACTGCTAACAACTCACTGACTATTCCACACTACCTGAGCAGTATGATCACTCCAGATCTCCATACTAACTATAACCTCCGCTCCACTGCTAACAACTCACTAACTACTTCACACTACCTGAGCAGTATGCTCACTCCAGATCTCCATACTAACTATAACCTCCACTGCTAACAACTCACTGACTATTCCACACTGTGTGCAGTATGATCACTCCAGATCTCCATACTAACTATAAACTCCACTGCTAACAACTCACTGACTATTCCAAACTACCTGAGCAGTATAATCACTCCAGATCTCCATACTAACTATAACCTCCACTCCACTGCTAACAAGTCACTGACTATTCCACACTACCTGAGCAGTATGATCACTCCAGCTCTCGATACTATCACCTCCGCTCCACTGCTAACAACTCACTAACTACTTCACACTACCTGAGCAGTATGCTCACTCCAGATCTCCATACTAACTATAACCTCCACTGCTAACAACTCACTGACTATTCCACACTGTGTGCAGTATGATCACTCCAGATCTCCATACTAACTATAACCTCCACTACTAACAACTCACTGACTATTCCACACTACCTGAGCAGTTTGCTCACTCCAGATCTCCATACTAACTATAACCTCCACTACTAACAACTCACTGACTATTCCACACTACCTGAGCAGTATGATCACTCCAGCTCTCGATACTAACTATAACCTCCACTACTAACAACTCACTGACTATTCCACACTACCTGAGCAGTATGCTCACTCCAGATCTCCATACTAACTATAACCTCTGCTCCACTTCTAACAACTCACTGAGTATACCACACTACCTGAGCAGTATGATCACTCCAGCTCTCCATACTAACTATAACCTCCACTCCACTACTAACAACTCACTGACTATTCCACACTACCTGAGCAGTATGATCACTCCAGATCTCCATACTAACTATAACCTCTGCTCCACTACTAACAACTCACTGACTATTCCACACTACCTGAGCAGTATGCTCACTCCAGCTCTCCATACTAACTATAACCCCTGCTCCACTTCTAACAACTCACTGAGTATACCACACTACCTGAGCAGTATGATCACTCCAGATTTCTATAATAACTATAACCTCCGCTCCACTGTTAACAACTCACTGACTATTCCACACTACATGAGCAGTTTGCTCACTCCAGCTCTCAATACTAACTATAACCTCCACTGCTAACAACTCTCTGACTATTCCACACTACCAGAGCAGTATGATCACTCCAGCTCTCCATACTATCTATAACTTCCGCTCCACTGTTAACAACTCACTGACTATTTTGCACTACCTGAGCAGTATGATCACTCCAGCTCTCCATACTAACTATAACCTCCGCCCCACTGCTAACAACTCACTGACTATTCCACACTACCTGAGCAGTATGATCACTCCAGCTCTCCATACTAACTATAACCTCCGCCCCACTGCTAACAACTCACTGACTATTCCACACTACCTGAGCAGTATGATCACTCCAGCTCTCCATACTAACTATAACCTCCGCTCTACTGCTAACAACTCACTGACTATTCCACACTACCTGAGCAGTATGATCACTCCAGATCTCCATACTAACTATAACCTCCGCTCCACTGCTAACAACTCACTAACTACTTCACACTACCTGAGCAGTATGCTCACTCCAGATCTCCATACTAACTATAACCTCCACTGCTAACAACTCACTGACTATTCCACACTGTGTGCAGTATGATCACTCCAGATCTCCATACTAACTATAAACTCCACTGCTAACAACTCACTGACTATTCCAAACTACCTGAGCAGTATAATCACTCCAGATCTCCATACTAACTATAACCTCCACTCCACTGCTAACAAGTCACTGACTATTCCACACTACCTGAGCAGTATGATCACTCCAGATCTCCATACTAACTATAACCTCCCCTCCACTGCTAACAACTCACTGACTATTCCACACTACCTGAACAGTATGATCACTCCAGATCTCCATACTAACTATAACCTCCACTACTAACAACTCACTGACTATTTCACACTACCTGAGCAGTATGATCACTCCCGATCTCCATACTAACTATAACCTCCGCTACTAACAACTCACTGACTAGTCCACACTACCTGAGCAGTATGATCACTCCCGATCTCCATACTAACTATAACCTCCACTACTAACAGCTCACTGACTATTCCACACTACCTGAGCAGTATGATCACTCCCGATCTCCATACTAACTATAACCTCCACTACTAACAACTCACTGACTATTCCACATTACCTGAGCAGTATGCTCACTCCAGCTCTCCATACTAACTATAACCTCCGCTTCACTGCTAACAACTCACTGAGTTATACCACACTACCTGAGCAGTATGATCACTCCAGCTCTCCATACTAACTATAACCTCCGCTTCACTGCTAACAACTCACTGAGTTATACCACACTACAAGAAAGAAGCCGGTCAATCTGCCTTTTCCTTCAGAGCTCCAAAAGTCTGGAATAACCTACCTGAAAAAAAATCAGATCTTCTCCCAATCTAAAACTCTTAAAAATAACTGCTACTTCATATCTAAAAGCAGTATGTAACTGTATATAAAATTTTTAGTGTGTATGTATATATAGATAGATAGATAGATAGATATATGTATAATGTCTCTGTATTTGCACAAATACACAACTCTTTGCTGTAAACACTCCAGGACATACTCGGAAAAGAATGAAATCTCAATGTATTCTTCCTGGTACAACATTTTTCTAAAAAATAAAAAAATATATATCTGATCAAGCCTTTTCATCCACGTTTTCAATGTTGCCAAGTTAAAGCGGAACTACCACCGCTAAGCAACTTTGTTTCTAATAATTCCCTGTCTGGCGACTAGGTGCTTAGTAGCGCTAGTCGCCAGAATTATTACCTGGTTATGGAGAAATATGCATTCATCCTCGGCTGACAGGCAGGACGGAGCGCGGACATCTTGCCCTAGTGACGTCCGAGCACCTGTGCCGTCAGTCCTAGATGGCTGTAGGAGGCGTTAATAGCAGCCATTCAGCTCCGGAAGGGACTGACAGCGCAGGCGCGCGGACGTCACTAGGGCAAGATGTCCGCGCTCCGTCCTGCCTGTCAGCCGAGGATGAATGCATATTTCTCCATAACCAGGTAATAATTCTGGCGACTAGCGCTACTAATCAGCTAGTCGCCAGATAGGGAATTATTAGAAACAAAGTTGCTTAGCGGTGGTAGTTTCGCTTTAACTTTGGACCATAGATGAATCTTGTTGAATTCTTTACTTTGCAGCATCCTACATTTCATGCATAAAGTAAGTTGTGATGCCAATTGCAACCCTACAATTCCATATACGTTTTGGAAAATTACACTATATTTCAGTTTCAGGTGAAGTCATTTGCATGTCCAGGGCATGTGGTATAGATCAAATAAAGACACACACAACTTGTTTGGATGTAAAAACCAGGCCACAGCTTTATTAACTTAAAATGTAATAACCACCACAACTTTAAGCCCTTGCCAAATGCTAGGCATAAACTTATGCCCACCCTACTGAGCCCCAAAAGGCTCAACCCATCTTTTCCTCCATTCCACCACACCCCATTAGCTGGTCTGTGCAGCTCAATGAGGGGCGGTGACCACAACCCGCGACCGTGGTCCGGGTGCTTAATGCCCAAGGCCGCTGGCCTGACATCCACCTGTTAACAATGCATTCCAAACATGATGTACCATTTTTCCTATTGGCAAGGGCCAAAAGCGCCAAAAGCTGTGACAAATAAAGTAAACCCAGGTACTTTCATGACCCAAAACCCACCAGAAAACAAACCCCAAACTAACAATAAAACCCAAATACAGGGAGGGAGGGAGGGCCGATACTTTTGGTATTCACTTCTGAAAAGGAAGTGATGCTCCAAGTGTCCCCCTTATATTGGTTCCCATGCCCCACCCCTTCTTAAACATTAAAGGGGCAGATACCCCTTACAAGCTTTCTTTGACCCCCCCCCCCCCACAGCCCTGACATGATTCCCCTTCTTAGGGCTTGTGGGGAATTCTTTTCCACACTAAGGCCAAGATTCATCAAACTGTGGGAAAAGCAGCGTATCAAATACCATGCTCTTAGCCATCACTTCGCTGAGATCATTGATGGATTCCTTCAGGTATTCATCAATGATCTGTTGTGTTTACCTGCTTTGAGTATTCAAAACAGGGAAAATTGCATTAATAGGCCAATCAGAAAATAAACCTGCGCATACGCATAAGCGAAAATGTATGTACATGTGTTCGCCCCATACATTGTAATGGGATCCTCCATAAATTGGCGGATCTATCTGGCCATCATTACTGATGAATCAACGATGGTCAGATACAATCCAGCTATTGCTGAATGGGCGAATAGTTAATGTATGAGGAAATCCTCCAATTTTATTGAGCATTAAGCCATTTGCATCTTGATGAATCCTGGCCTAATTTTTTTTTTTAATATCATTTCAAGAAGCTGGTGATTTACAAATAAATGTGTTTTTATTATGTTTGCATGATTTAAAAATTGCAAAAAATATCTGAGAAACATGGAATACAATACCACATCATACAGCTACAGGTCTCCCAAAAAAAAAACATATGCAGCTGGTGCAGGTTAAAGCAATAAGTCTGATGTACTAAGAAGAACAGGGGAAATTGTGGGGCAAACAAACTATACCCTGGGGTCAAATAAAGTCAAGAATTTTCATTGGCCTCATTGTCTCCACCACATTTATTGACAATTCACTGTATACTGCTTTAACGGTCAAAGGATTAGAAACCCCATTTTAGTCAATGTCATTTTTTTTAATGTCCCCCGTGGTGAAGTTGGTTTGGCCCAAAATTCCTCCAGCTCTTCTTTGAATTTTTGGAGAGGATGGCATGCCGGGAAGATAGCAAGAAGGTTTGACTGTTAATTATCTCAGTTGGTTAATGTACCACCTGTGGAATCTGTTCAGTCCTCAAGATCGCAGGTTCTTGTCCCAGCAAGGTCAACTCAGCCTTTCATCCTTCTGAAGCAGATAAAATCAGTCCAGGACATACTTAAAAATGAGAAACAATCTCAGTGTATTCTTCCTGGTAAAATACTTTCACAAAACAAAAATTACCGGGTCTTTGGGGACAGAAGGTATATCTCTGGCTTGTTCAGTTTCTTGTAAGTCCCTCCCCATTCCACCTACTTCCCATCTGGATCTGCCCACTCCCCACCCATTTAAGGGACAAGCCACGCCTTCTTATCTTGGTAACTCCACCCAACTAGTCAAGGCTCACCCAAATCGTGTCCTTTTGATCACTCTAGGGTCTCCATTAAATCAGTTTCCCTGAAATAACAATGAATATGTCACACAGTGTTTAAACTGGAACTTTCACCTTAATTCAGGGTTGCATATTTGAAAACAGCATTAAAAACTGCCTATATGTCATGTTAATCAAAACACAAGCAAATGTACAGTTAAAGTAATATTCATACTTGATACCATAAGCTAATATATGCTAATTGCAGTACCCATGCAGTACCAATTATATTTTCATATGCTAATTAAGCATGTCAATTATGTTTAATATGCTAATTAAGTATTTTCAGTGACGTGTCATATGCTAATGAAGGTTCCAATGACGTTTCATATTCTAATGAATCTCCTAAATCAGAGCAATCTCAGCCAGTTTTATGCTGCTTTACAAGATACTTTTTAAAGGGATAATGATACTTAAAATGTAAGACAAAAAATATGTTGTAGGGTTTATCCCCCTGAGTAAAACAAGAGTATTCCCACTGCTGAAAGGTGTTTCATTCAAAAGTTATTAATTTTCAAAGTTGAATTTTTTAGGTGCAATATCACAGTGGCCTGAAATTGTACAGTGGCGCTGTTGCTACAGGATCCTATGGACAGCTCTGGTCCCAGGACCATAAATCTCCATAGGATGGTGTAGCAACAGCGCCACTGTACAATTTCAGGCCACTGTGATATTGCACCTAAAAAAATTCAACTTTTAAAATGAATAACTTTTGAATAAAACACCTTTCAGCAATGGGAGTACCCTTGTTTTACTCAGGGGGATAAACCCTACAACATATTTTTTTTTTACATTTTAAGTATTACTATCCCTTTAATGCCTTGGACACTAGAGAGATCTTCAACACATAATGAAGCAATGTGTTGGAGATCTGTTTAGCAATCAAAGGGTTAAAAAATGTTTTCTTGCTATAGGCCAAGGGTATTTATTGTGCAAGGAAACAGTGGATGGGACTGGGGGCAGGGTCATATGATGAATGGGGGTGCGGCCGTGAGCTCAACTAAAGGCTTCTAGAATGCTTTGCCTAGGGGCACCTGGAATGTGGTGTCATGGTGTCACCCATGTGAAACTGGCCAAATCAATGGTCATTTGGGGAATTTGTGTTTTCCTCTATAACGCAGTTGGTTTGATTAGGAATTCTTTCAGTTCTTCCCTTTCTTCCTTTTTATCAGATATTTGGGCTTCTGACAGTACTGCTGCCTGAAGTTACACAATAAATGTCAACAAGAACAAGCTTGATCCATCCAAAGAGCAAAAAGGAAGGGGTGGGGGGTTTGTATCGACTATTGTTTGTCTACCAACTGCTCAATCATTACACATAACAGGAGGGCTACTTGTTTTATTAAACCATTCCCAGTGAGGCTGATGTACTAACACGAATCAGAGCAGACCAATTGCACCACTGGAAACAATGACAAGCTCAACGAAGTCCCTTTGATTTAAAGGGATATTAATGTTTCAAAATAAAAGCAGCTCCAATTAATCTTCATAGTATTTGGGCCATGAGAGTGTTATTTCATTACTGTGAGAGCTGTAGTTCAAGAGTAGCTGAATGATAAAGTATCCCCCTCCCGCCCCTTTAACTGATGTAACACTATTCACCTCTGAATAGAAAGGTGGTGTCCGGATGGCTTGCAGAGAGAGACAATCGTCAATTAACATAATGAAAAAACATGAAAAACCTGTCAAGGGGGGCAGGGTTTTCATTGTTCTCACAGTAAGAAGGTTGTCCCTTGCTGTGATCTGTCCGGTCTTAAGACCAGATTCCACATCTGAGGGGAGGCGGCTTACACTAGGTAAAAGGGACGGGAGTGGGGATACTTTATCATTCAATTACTCTTAAATTACAACTCTGACTGTATTGAAATAACACTCTCCGTGACCCAAATACTATGAAGATTAATTGGAGCTGCTTTTATTTTGAAACGTTACTATCCCTTTAAAGAAGAATTTTTTTTTTATAGAATAGGCTAAAAGATGGGTAGTTCCACTGCACTCATTTTTAATATATCAAATGTTAGCAACAGCACCAACTAGAGTAATAAAGAGCAAATTACCTTTAAAATAATGTAGTTTACAGGATCGATTGAGTCCTAGACTAGTAAGTTGTAAGAACATCCCCACCTGGTGGCCAGAATAGAAGATTGCAGTTTAATAGAAAAGGAAGACAAGATTGACCTGTGATAACATTTGAATTGCAAAAAGAAAAGGGTTGACAACACAGAAGGCACCTCTGTATGGATCAACAGTATAACTATATTTCACCATCACCAGCACACTCAAGATGTACACTCACAAAATAACTGGCTGGAAAATAGCATATGCTATTTCTAGAGATGTACCAATACCAATACCAGTATCGGTATCTGTACCGATACCCGTATTTGCTCGCATACTCTTACTCGCGCAAATGGGGCTGATACCAGGGCCAATACCAGGGCAATTCAGAGAAGATAGATTGGGAGCTGCCGAGCTGCGTCAGCGTGTCAGTGTGAGGCAAGCCGGGACCGTGATGTCAGATTATGCAGCGGCGCAAAGAAGAGCACTGCGAGTCTGCGTCTGTGCACCCAGACCCAGTGTAACGTTTTTTTAAGACACTCAGACCAGTTAGTAAAATAAAACACAGTTTTATTAAATGAAAAGTAAGGTTAACGATGGCCCTCTACAGGCAACACAAAATGTTAGCAAAATATGGACAGGTATGCCCCCACAGGCTCAGTATACAGAACAGAGTATCACATATACTGTCTCAGGACAGGCACATAGTAGTGAAATACATTAAGGGTTAAATGCAATAAGCAGTCCGTCTCTGTTGTGGAGTTTGGCACGCCCAAGGTGGTGATAGGTAGCTGTAAGTGTAGATGGTGCAACACTTAGAGTTCTTAAGACAGGGAAGCTGCTCGGCAATACGTGACCAGAGTTAGAGTCAGCAGAAAAGTTGCCCAGAATAGCCCCCACGGGCATAGCCACGGATACAACTTAATCAGCAAGTGTGTGAGTCGGTAGCCCCCACGGGCGTAACAACGGTAATAGCTTGCACTGCAAGAGCTGGCTAATAGCCCCCACGTGTGTACTAATGGATATCAACTGAGCAGAGATTGTTGAGCCAATAGCCCCCACGGGCGTATACCTGAGACAACCTGCAAAAGCTTGAGCTAGTAGCCCCCACGGGCGTAACAACGGAGACCACACTATGCTGCAAGCGGAGAAGCCAATAGCCTCCCGTTGGAGTCTACCCTTTGCTGCAATAGCTTGAGCCTTTAGCCCCTCCAGGCGCAAACCAGAGAACCAACGTGTGAGCAAGAGCCAATGGCGCCCTACTGGGAGCGTTAACGAACGCGACTACTCTGCGGTTAGACAGGATGAGCCGCCGACCAACCCAAACATATATGCGGCCGGCTCAGCAGAAGTAGTGCGATATAGCTTAGGCTCTGTACAGGAGTGAGAAGGCTCAGCTAAGGAGGTGGCAGCACAGCAAGGGTTAATATGCAGCTTTAAGGATCGAAGGCTCAGTATAGCGGAATAGCACTGCAAGTATCACGGAGGCTCAGTAACGGAAGCGCAGCTCTGCAAGTGAGCACGGAGACTCAGCACTGGGAACAAGGCACTGCAAGGGTTAAAGGGATAGTAACACTTCGTTTTAACTTTATTTTATTTTGTAGGCATTAAAAAAACATGAAGAATGATATAAGTCTTATCTCTCAAACCTTTATGGTTTATGAGATATTCACAAGCAAAGTTCCCCTCCCCGCCCCTTTTACCTAGTGTAAGCCATCTCTTCTCAGATATGAGTCTGGTTGTATGACAGTACAGATAACAGAAGGGGACAATTTTCTTTGTATGAAAACAATGAAAGCCCTTTCCCCCTTGAAAAGTTTTTCAGCTTTTTCCATTATCTTAATTGAAGATTGTCCCTCTCTGCAGTCTACCTGGGCATCTCCCTTCTGATCTGGTTGAACAGGGGGAGGGATACTTTGTTTGTGAATATCTCTTAAACCATAAAGGTTTGAGAGATAAGACTTATATCATTCTTCATGTTTTTTTAATGCCTACAAAATAAAATAAAGTTAAAATGAAGTATTACTATCCCTTTAAGGAGGTCGCACTATCAGCCTGGCAGGCAGCAGTAGCAGAAGTCAGAATGTCGCTGCGGCGACAACCGGAGCAGGACGCAGGAACAAGCAGGTCACTGGAACAGGCTGGTTCAGGTCACGGAGTGGGAAGTCAGCCAGGCCGGGTCGGATCACGGAGGTGGTACTCAGACAAGCCGGGTCAAACACGAGCAGGAACGTCAGCCAAGTCGGGTCATATCACGGAGGTGGTTCTCAGACAAGCTAGGTCAATCACGAGCAGGAACACAGGAGCGTAGTCAGAACAGGCCAATTCGGTACACAGGAATCCGGAACACAGCAACAGCAACACTGGCTCTGAAACACCACGAAAGGGCACCTGACAGGTGTCATGGCCAGGCATAAAAAGGTCACCAGGGGCGGGCCAAACCAGCTCAGCAAATCAGAGCATACCACAAGCGAGAGTGACAGAGGAGGATCACAGGCACTGTGATACCCAGTCAGAGAGAGCTTGCTGAGTGGGAGGCGGGAGCAGAGGAGACAGAGTCAGCTCAGCAGACAGGCAAGAGGGGGAAGGGAATTGGGGAAATTGTAACAGTGCCCTACAGTTAAAAAGGGAGATCATTCAAGAGGGGTAGGAAGACAAAGGGGGATCAAGAGAGGCAAGATGGGGCATTAAGAGCAGGTGAAGAAAGAGGCAGAGAGGGGGATCAAGAGGGAGAAAAATAGGCAAAAGGGACTAAGGGAGAAAAAAAAGAGGCAAATGGAGGAAGGATCAGGAGACAAAAGGAGGGGAGACCAAGAAGAGGCAAAAGGAGGGGGGATCAGGAGGGGGAGTAAGAGGCAAAAGGGTGGGATCAAGAATCAAGAAGGGCAGAGAGAGGCAAAAGTAAGTGTGATCAAGAGTCAATGAGGGAGGGGGAGAAAGAGGCAAAGGGGGGATCAAGAGAGGGGAAAATGGGGGAGAGGAGAAAAAGGCAAAAGGAGTGGGATCAAGATTCAAGGAGGGGGAGAGGATCAAAAGGGAGAGAAAAAGACAAAAGGAGGGGGTTCAAGAGGGGGAGAATGAAGCAAAAGGTGGGAATCAAGAGGGGGAGAAAGAGGCGAAAGGGGAGAATCAAGAGTCAAGAGGTGGTGTATATATCCTATATAATAATTCGATAAGTTGTGTGTAACGCCCCGACATGCGCAGTAGACACTGCTGCGTGTGCGGCAGTCATGCGCAGTACAGACTGCCTGCGCCGCGGCTGATACAGAGCTGGGCGCTCCGAAGGAGCGTCCAGCTCTGTATCAGCAGTGGCGCAGGCAGTCTCTGCTGTGCGTGACTGCCCCGCGACCGGCTGCCAGAGACACTGTGGCCCGTGTAACGGGCTGTTCAACTAGTATATATATAAAATCATTAGTCTGCTTTAGGTACTTGGAAAACTGCCAAATGACATTGCAAAAAGTATCGGTAATTGGTATCGGTGAGTACTTGAAAAAAGTATCGGTACTCGTAGTCGGTCTTAAAAAATTGGTATTGGTGCATCTCTATTCCAACAATGCACATCTGGGAAAAATCACTGTTCCCAGTCACAGAAATCCTAATACGATCTATGGCTGATCCTTTCTTCCAGATTCACTCTCCCAAGCAGTAAAAACATGTAATAAAACAACGAAAAGAGCACCCAATAGTGCTACAATGCTGATGCTTAGATTGAATTAAAAATAGAATATTAATTATACGTCTTAGAACCGTGGGAAATGTTTTATTCAGCAGGTTGAGTCGTGTAAAACATTTTCTTAAAAATATTAATGCTCTTTTGAATAAGAATTTGATTTGTCCCAGAATTGTGCTAGATCTTCTGGTACACCATCCCGACTGCCTTTAGACAGGCCAATATTGTCACATTCTGGTACCACACCTCAGCTTAAAGCACAGGCAATTGGCAAAGCTCATTGTTGGCTCTGAGATACTCAGATACTGTCAGCTGTGAACCTGTCTCTCCTCCCTGTTCACGTTGGTTTCTCTACAGACTGTCTTTAAAATCCCAGAGATTGTTTGTATTTGGCTTAACTCCTCCCTTATGTTCTTCATTTACTGACTCCTTCACAGTTCTGAGGGCAACTAAACAGACAGGGACCTCATAGAAGAAAGGAAAATCTAATACAGAGAGTAAACATTGAATGGACTCTGGACCCAGGACCAAGACAAAGAGAGGTCTCTGGAGAGAACAAACTCTGGCCCAAATAAAGAAGCATCAACCACAGAGACTGGGCACTGACCCAGCAAAGAGAAGCTTTGGGTGATAACAAGTACTGCATGAAACACAAAGACTTCAACTACAGAGAGTGGGTACTGATCCAGACAGAGAAGCTGCTAAAGAGAGTGGAAGCTCACCCAAGGACCTTGTAGAGCCCAGTGTAATCCCACCCAAAGACATTTGATACTCCATTGGAAGCTGATGAAACGATCCTGCATTCCCCAGTGGAATCCCACCCAAAGAACTTTCACACCCCAGTGGAATCCCATCCAGATACCTTTGAGACTGTGTTGGAAGCTGACCCAAAAACCTTTCAGATCCTAGTGGAAACTGACCCACAAACCTTTCAGACTCAAGGCACTGGTCCAAGAAGTGAAACCTCATATAGACAGTGGTTACTAGTCACGACAGATAGTAGATACTGATCTTGACAAAGAAAAAACTTTCTCAGGGATTTCAGGTTAATCGAACCATCAATGGAGACTAACCAGGAGTCAAGCACCTCTAACAACCAATCTGATAACAATGTACCAAATGGACAAAAGTCTTCCCCTGAAAACTGGAAGAAAAGGGGGCGGCTAGTGTCTGGACTTGTGGGATCAAATGTCCTGTTGTTCAGCTGCACCCTGGTGACCTGTGTTTTTGCCAAAGATGTGGAAATGTGGGAGATGGACTTGCTGATCTTCCTGTCGGTAATGATGTGCATTTGCATTTTCTGGATGATCTTTCAGATGTTCTTCTCCTGGAAGTATAGGAATGCTGTCTTGTATAAGGATTGCCGGGCTGGACCCATCTGGATGAGAGGTCAGTCACGGCTAACCCCTTGAGAACCAAACAGTTCATAGAGAGATGGCTCCCCTATATCTCTGTATAGAGAGATAGCTTCCCTGTATCTGTACATAGAGAGATAGCTCCCCTGTATCTGTGTATAGAGATATCTCCCCTGTATCTGTACATAGAGAGATAGCTCCCCTGTATCTGTACATAGAGAGATGGCTCCCCTGTGTCAGTATATAGAGAACTGTCTCCCCTGTATCTGTACATAGAGATATCTCCCCTGTATCTGTACATAGAGATATTTCACCCCTGTATCTGTATATAGAGAGATATCTCTCCTGTATCTGCACATAGAGAGATATCTCTCCTGTATCTGCACATAGAGAGATATCTCTCCTGTATCTGCACATAGAGAGATATCTCTCCTGTATCTGCACATAGAGAGATAGCTCCCCTGTATCTGTACATAGAGAGATAGCTCCCCTGTATCTGCACATAGAGAGATATCTCTCCTGTATCTGCACATCGAGAGATATCTCTCCTGTATCTGCACATCGAGAGATATCTCCCATGTATCTGTACATAGAGAGATAGCTCCCCTGTATCTGTACATAGAGATATATCTCCCATGTATCTGTACATAGAGAGATAGCTCCCCTGTATCTGTACATAGAGATATAGCTCCCCTGTATCTGTACATAGAGATATAGCTCCCCTGTATCTGTACATAGAGAGATAGCTCCCCTGTATCTGTACATAGAGATAGCTCCCCTGTATCTGTACATAGAGAGATAGCTCCCCTGTATCTGTATATAGAGATATAGCTCCCCTGTATCTGTATATAGAGAGATAGCTCCCCTGTATCTGTACATAGAGATATCTCCCCTGTATCTGTACATAGAGATATCTCCCCTGTATCTGTACATAGAGATATATCTCCCCTGTATCTGTATATAGAGATAGCTCCCCTGTATCTGTATATAGAGATATATCTCCCCTGTATCTGTATATAGAGATATAGCTCCCCTGTATCTGTACATAGAGATATAGCTCCCCTGTATCTGTACATAGAGAGATATCTCCCCTGTATCTGTACATATAGAGAGATATCTCCCCTGTATCTGTATATAGAGATATATCTCCCCTGTATCTGTATATAGAGATATAGCTCCCCTGTATCTGTACATAGAGATATAGCTCCCCTGTATCTGTACATAGAGAGATATCTCCCCTGTATCTGTACATATAGAGAGATATCTCCCCTGTATCTGTATATAGAGATATATCTCCCCTGTATCTGTATATAGAGATATAGCTCCCCTGTATCTGTACATAGAGATATATCTCCCCTGTATCTGTACATATAGAGAGATAGCTCCCCTGTATCTGTACATAGAGATATATCTCCCCTGTATCTGTACATAGAGAGATAGCTCCCCTGTATCTGTATATAGAGATATAGCTCCCCTGTATCTGTACATAGAGAGATAGCTCCCCTGTATCTGTACATAGAGATATCTCCCCTGTATCTGTACATAGAGATATCTCCCCTGTATCTGTATATAGAGATATAGCTCCCCTGTATCTGTACATAGAGATATATCTCCCCTGTATCTGTACATATAGAGAGATAGCTCCCCTGTATCTGTACATAGAGATATATCTCCCCTGTATCTGTACATAGAGAGATAGCTCCCCTGTATCTGTATATAGAGATATAGCTCCCCTGTATCTGTACATAGAGAGATAGCTCCCCTGTATCTGTACATAGAGATATCTCCCCTGTATCTGTACATAGAGATATCTCCCCTGTATCTGTACATAGAGATAGCTCCCCTGTATCTGTATATAGAGATATATCTCCCCTGTATCTGTACATAGAGATATATCTCCCCTGTATCTGTACATAGAGAGATGGCTCCCCTGTATCTGTACATAGAGAGATAGTTCCCCTGTATCTGTACATAGAGATATATCTCCCCTGTATCTGTATATAGAGAGATATCTCCCCTGTATCTGTACATAGAGATATAGCTCCCCTGTATCTGTACATAGAGATATCTCCCCTGTATCTGTACATAGAGAGATAGTTCCCCTGTATCTGTATATAGAGAGATAGCTCCCCTGTATCTGTACATAGAGAGATAGTTCCCCTGTATCTGTATATAGAGAGATAGCTCCCCTGTATCTGTATATAGAGATATAGCTTCCCTGTATCTGTATATAGAGATATAGCTCCCCTGTATCTGTATATAGAGATGGCTCCCCTGTATCTGTATATAGAGATATAGCCTCCCTGTATCTATATATAGAGAGATATCTCCCCTGTATCTGTATATAGAGATATAGCTCCCCTGTATCTGTATATAGAGATATAGCTCCTCTGTATCTGCATATAGAGATATCTCCCCTGTATCTGTATATAGAGATGTATCTTCCCTGTATCGGTACATATATATATATATATATATATATATATATATCCCCTGTATCTGTATGTAGAGTTATTGCTGTATCTGTATATAAAGGGATAGCATCCCGGTACATAGAGAGAGATAGCTCCCCTGTATCTGTACATAGAGATAGCTCCCCTGTATCTGTACATAGAGAGACAGCTCCCCTGTATCTGTACATAGTGATAGCTCCCCTGTATCTGTATATAGAGAGATATCTCCCCTGTATCTGTACATAGTGATAGCTCCCCTGTATCTGTATATAGAGAGATATCTCCCCTGTATCTGTACATAGAGATAGCTCCCCTGTATCTGTATATAGAGAGATAGCTCCCCTGTATCTGTACACAGAGATAGCTCCCCTGTATCTGTATATAGAGAGATATCTCCCCTGTATCTGTACATAGAGAGATAGCTCCCCTGTATCTGTACACAGAGACAGCTCCCCTGTATCTGTACATAGTGATAGCTCCCCTGTATCTGTATATAGAGAGATATCTCCCCTGTATCTGTACATAGAGATAGCTCCCCTGTATCTGTATATAGAGAGATAGCTCCCCTGTATCTGTACACAGAGATAGCTCCCCTGTATCTGTATATAGAGAGATATCTCCCCTGTATCTGTACATAGAGAGATATATCTCCCCTGTATCTGTACATAGTGATAGCTCCCCTGTATCTGTATATAGAGAGATATCTCCCCTGTATCTGTACATAGAGAGATATCTCCCCTGTATCTGCACATAGAGAGATAGTTCCCCTGTATCTGTACATATAGAGATATCTCCCCTGTATCTGTACATAGAGAGATATCTCCCCTGTATCTGTACATAGAGATAGCTCCCCTGTATCTGTATATAGAGAGATAGCTCCCCTGTATCTGTATATAGAGAGATAGTTCCCCTGTATCTGTACATAGAGATATCTCCCCTGTATCTGTACATAGAAATATATCTCCCCTGTATCTGTACATAGAGAGATAGTTCCCCTGTATCTGTATATAGAGAGATAGCTCCCCTGTATCTGCACATAGAGAGATATCTCCCCTGTATCTGTATATAGAGAGATAGCTCCCCTGTATCTGTACATAGAGATATAGCTCCCCTGTATCTGTACATAGAGAGATAGCTCATCTGTATCTGTATATAGAGAGATAGCTCCCCTGTATCTGTATATAGAGAGATAGCTCACCTGTATCTGTACATAGAGATATCTCCCCTGTATCTGTACATATAGAGAGATATCTCCCCTGTATCTGTACATAGAGAGATATCTCCCCTGTATCTGTATATAGAGAGATATCTCCCCTGTATCTGTATATAGAGAGTTAGCTCCCCTGTATCTGTACATAGAGAGATAGTTCCCCTGTATCTGTATATAGAGAGATATCTCCCCTGTATCTGTATATAGAGATATATCTCCCCTGTATCTGTATATAGAGAGATAGCTCCCCTGTATCTGTACATAGAGAGATAGCTCCCCTGTATCTGTACATAGAGAGATATCTCCCCTGTATCTGTATATAGAGAGATATCTCCCCTGTATCTGTATATAGAGAGTTAGCTCCCCTGTATCTGTACATAGAGAGATAGTTCCCCTGTATCTGTATATAGAGAGATATCTCCCCTGTATCTGTATATAGAGATATATCTCCCCTGTATCTGTATATAGAGAGATAGCTCCCCTGTATCTGTACATAGAGAGATAGCTCCCCTGTATCTGTACATAGAGAGATATATCCCCTGTATCTGTATATAGAGAGGTAGCTCCCCTGTATCTGTATATAGAGAGATAGTTCCCCTGTATCTGTATATAGAGAGATATCTCCCCTGTATCTGTATATAGAGAGATAGCTCCCCTGTATCTGTACATAGAGAGATAGTTCCCCTGTATCTGTATATAGAGAGATATCTCCCCTGTATCTGTATATAGAGAGATATCTCCCCTGTATCTGTATATAGAGAGATAGCTCCCCTGTATCTGTACATAGAGATACATCTCCCCTGTATCTGTACATAGAGAGATAGCTCCCCTGTATCTGTGTATAGAGATATATCTCCCCTGTATCTGTATATGGCGAGATATCTCCCCTGAATCTGTATATATACAGAGATATCTCCCCTGTATCTATACTTAGAGCGATAGCTCCCCTGTATCTGTATATATAGAGAGATATCTCCCCGGTGTCTGTGTATAGAGAGATATCTCCCCTGTATCGGTATATGGAGATATAGCTCCCCTGTGTCTGTATATGGAGAGATAGCTCCCCTGTATCTATACATAGAGAGGTAGCTCCCCTGTATATGGAGATATATCTATACCTCCTGTATTTTCATAGAGGGATAGCTTCTATCACAACACTGGTGTAAGTGGTGAAATAGTACAGGGCATTTATTCAATAAAAGTTAAGCCCAGCACTCTGTCCCCACTAATAGACATCCTAGTGGACTGTGTTCCCTTCCTTGTCACTAACCCCAAACCCAGAGTGAAAGCACCAATGAACATCCCTACACACACTCTTCCCCGGTCTCTGATGTTGTGGTCCCAGATTCAGCACCATGGCCAGTGCTGGAGAAGGGGCTAACTGGTTGCAGAGATCAGATAACATTATTGTATGCAAAGCTCCAGGCAGTCTGCATGCACACAGAGGCACAATACATCCAATATATCCAGAGATACAAAGACCATTGCCTGAAATACACAGTGGGGAAGGCTAATCCATGTTTATTTATATGGAGATCGGCAGCAGGGCTACCATGGGGTGGTTTCAAACCCTGAGTCTTGCTCTCAGTCCCCTCATTGGCTGATTCATATCTCCCAGGGTATAGCTCAATCCCAGATTGGTCACCAGACATCCAGGAGAACAAGCAGAAAATCTGAGGACATTAGCTGAGGGTCGGTTCCAGGGAATTGGGGAGTATATATATATATATGCCAGGGTCTGATGTGTGTGTGGGTATCTTGTTTAGGTTCTGCTGGGTTGGTGCACACACTTTGGCTGTACTCTGAAGCGCCACTATGTATTACTGTACTGCAATAAACAACGTGTTGAGTGAAGAGCAGCCCGTTCTGGATTATTTTTCCACTAGTGGTCAAGAACCTCGATGGGGCCTATTCGTGCCAGAGAGCCTCATCGCAGCTCCCTTGAATTTACACAAAGAGCGATAGCTCCCAATTATCTATGCATAGTGATGGCTTCCTTGAATATGTGCAGACATAGATCTCCCTTGTATCTATACAGAGCGATACAGCTCCTCTGAATAGGACAGCTCTCTTGTATCTGTACATCTGAACTGTATCTCCTTTTTATACAGAATGAAAGAATTATGCTTTATTGGAATGACTAATAGATACAAGTATTACCAAAACTGGTTAGCGCATACCCACCACCACCCCACCACATACACACACAGATATTGCTGTAGATATATCATCATTATATATATATATATAAGTATAGATTAAGGGTACATTTCATACGTTCACTTTTAAAACATTGCATTATAAACAGCGTGCGACTATACTCCGCATTCAGCATGTCGCCGTGATGAAAAGGGCGACATGAGAATCTCTCCCAGCATAAAAGTGCGAGATTTTAATGTCGCCTCATTAAAGAGATAGTAATGTTTCATAATAAAATCAGCCCCAATTAGTGTTCATAGTATTTGGTCCATGGAGAGTGTTATTTCAATTCTGTCAGTGTTGTAGTTCAAGAGTAATTGAATGATAAAGTATCCCCCTCCCGCCCCTTTTACTGATGTAACACTGCTCAGTTTAGAGCAGCAGGGAGGTGTCCAGGTAGATCACAGAGAGGGACAATGTTCAATTAAGATAAGGGAAAAGGCTGAAAATCCTGTCAAGGGGGACAGGGCCTTCATTGTTCTCACAGTAGAATAATAACCCTTGCTGTGACCTGTCTGGTCTATGGACTGGATTCCACATCTGAGGAGTGGGGGCTTATACTAGGTAAAAGGGGTGGGAGGGGGATACTTTATCATTCAATTACTCGTGTACTACAACTCTGACAGTATTGAAATAACACTCTCTATGGTTCAAATACTATGAAGATTAATTGGAGCTGCTGTTTTTGTGAAACATTACTATCACTTTAAACGGTGCTGCAACCCAACCCGCAACATCAGGATGATTATGTTATAATATAAGCATCAGATTCTTATAAGAATAACAACGTAGTTAGAACTCTAAAATTGTCCATAATTTGTTTAGCAAATAAGTGACAGATTACAGTCTAATATGAAGCAGACAACTTTTATTAACCCTTTGAGTGCCAGAGGGGCACGCAACACATTGCTCTGCCTCTGGCATTCAAAGGGTTAACAAAAGTTGCCAGCTTCATGTTAAACTGTAATCTCTACCAGATTTGCTAAAACATATTATGGACAATTTTAGCGTTCTAACTATTTTATTATTCTTCTAAGAATCCGATGCTTAAAACACAAAGTTATAACATATGAATCATCCTGATGCTGCAGGGTGGGTTGCGGCAACATTTAATCAGGCGACATGAGAATCTTGTACTTTTATGCAGGCTGAGATTCTCATGTCTCCCTTTTCATCACGGCGGCATACTGAATGCAGTGTGTAGCCACACACTGTTTAGAATGCAACATTTCATACAGTACATTTTCTGTCTCAGAGTTTCTAAATCCTCCCTCATATCTGTGGTCTTTTGGGTCATAGCTGGGAACTCTCCTGTTCTGCCCCAGAGACTCCGGATTTGACTCTGAATTACCGGGTCTCCGGGGCAGAGTCTGAATCTCCGGATATGGGGAGTTACTGATGAAACTCTGCTCACATCCTTTCCCCGGCCTCTTCTCGTCTTTCCCCAGGCTATTCTAGCTTCTTTTTTTTTTTAAGTCCCACCCCACCTCGCGATTAAGCCTCACCCCTTTTATGATGAGAATAGTGTCATTTCTCTTACGTCATCAGCATCAAGACCAAGATGTTCCCAGGTATGTTTTGGGTGTCTTATATTGTGACACATTGACAGATATTCTGCAGATTTTTTTTGCTGTCTCACAATTTCACCCAATAGGATTTGGATATTTTGTTCGTTCCTTAGTTTTGGGAAGTCTGTGATTTTCATTGCCATGTCTCCAAAGTAATGTCTCCTGTTATGTTCATATGGAGCAATGGATGAGGAAGAGACTATCATCCTCAGTTAGGTCCATGTTGCATTGTTTACAGATCCTGCTTTCCTCAGGCTCCCATTTGCGTCTGAATCGGCCTGTTTCTATCTCCAGCCCATGTATCTGTATGTAGAGTGGTGAACATCAGAATGGAATTCATTAGGTTTAGGAGACAAAGAACAAAGTTAAAGGGATAGTAATGTTTCACAAAAAGCAGCTCCAATTATTCATTATAGTATTTGAGCCATGGAGAGTGTTATTTCAGTACTGTCAGAGTTGGAGTTCAAGAGTAATTGAATGATAAAGTATCCCCCTCCAGTCCCTTTTACCTAGTGTAAGCCACCTCCCCTCAGATGTGGAATCTGGTCCAGACACCGGACAGGCCGCAACAAGGGACAATCTTTTTACTGTGAGCATAAGGAAATCCCTGCCCCCCCCTTAACAGGTTTTTCCTTTATGCTTACTGAAGATTGTCCCTTTCTGCGATCCATCTGGACAGTCTTGCTGCTCTGAGGTGAACAGTGTTACATCAGTAAAAGGGGAGGGAGTGGGCTACTTTATCATTCAATCACTCTTGAACTACAACTCTGGCAGTATAGAAATAACGCTCTTAATGGCCAAAATACTATAAAGATTAATTGGAGCTGCTCTTTTTGTGAAACATTACTATCCCTTTAAGCTGTTTTGGAATAGCAGGACATGGGAGATCAAACAGTAAGGTAGATCGAACGCCAGTAATTAAAAATGGGCGTATACTTATCTCAGACAATACCCTAACATACTGTCCATCCTGCGGGTGTGTGATGATAAAAGACAATGGAGCTACAGATTTATAAATAGCTCAGATACCTAACACAATACAAGATAATTGCTCCCATTTATGTCATATACAGCTTTATATATAGATCTTGACCTGATACAGAACATTTAAATGCCACAATGTAATGTAATCTAATGCACAGTTCTACATCTCTGGCATTCAAGGGATTAAAAAATACATTTAACTCAACGAGTATTTGTGAAATGTTTATTCTCTCCTATGGTGTAGTCAGGGCCGGCGCTACCTATAGGCGAGGTAGGCACCGGCCTAGGGCGCAGATCTACTGGGGGCGCAGCCCGCATGCAGATGCACAGCAGAGCCGCATGCACCTCTGCGGCTGCTGTAACGAGAGAGAGGTACACTCGCCAACAATCCATCTGCACAGCTCCAGCCACCCAGAGACACACAGCCAGGGGAGGACTGAGTGGTCGGACCGAGGGCCCGCCGCCAGGGGCGCCTGGATATTTAACATTTATTTTTTCTGGCAAGCTGACTTGTGCGCTATTACTGGCTTGGTTAGCAAGCCAGTTGTATGTATTGAGGAGGATTGCATGGGCAGCGCTGGCCCTTATATGGGTCCTGGTGGGTCCATTGGGACCCAGGCCAGGCGGCACTTTGACAGCCACCCCAAAACAACAGGTGAAGTTCAGGATCCTGCATTTTGCTTGCCCGCCTGGCAGAATCATGGGCAAGATGACCAAGGTGCCTGCCTAGGACTAAGCCAATAAAATATTAGTTATGGAGCTGCATGCCTCAGCGAACCTATTGGTGGCCCCAGTCACACTCACTGCATATCGGTAAGGACGCCAGCCCAGTACTTTCCCAACAGGTTGCTGAATTGGCAGCCAATAAGAGAAGAGAGTTTTGTGAGGATGGTCTTCTCTCATTGGCTGGCTAGTGCGCGGGACGTCAGCAGTGTTGGTTTGAGGAGCGTTCAGGCACAGATGCATTGAGTAAGAGAGAGAGCAAGGTGGGCTGTCTTGCTGAAAAAAGAAAAGGGAAGTGACATACAAATTAATAAATTGAGTTGAGTTAGCGATTAACACTTTGAGTGCCAGAAAGGTACACAACACATTGCAAAGCAATGCGTTGAGAACCCCTCTGGCTCTCAAGGGGTTAAAGGCAGATCAGTATCCTGTCTCTCAGCTCCTATAAGTGACAGACAGGGGATCATGTATGGACAATGGACTGGAGGCTGTGGATTCGGCTAGTGTCTGTGGGCCTTAGTTGAGTGCTTATGGGCTATGCGATGGTTAAAGTTATAATAGGGAAGGTGCAGAGTCAGCCCTTTACTTTTATTAACCACTTAAGAACCAGAGGTATGTGCATTGCAAAGCAATGTGTTGCATGCACCTCTGGTCCTCAACGGGTTAATATAGTCAGACGAATCATTAAGGTAAGAATCATTAAAAGAGGTGGGGTATGAGTGGATGGGTTTATAAAGTGGCGGAGCCAAGGGGGCAGCAAAATGAGGTTTTGCCTAGGGTGGCAAAAATCCTTGCACTGGCCCTGGGTGTAGTGCAGGCTGTCCACGTTCAGTCCTCAAGGGCCTAGGTTGACCACATGTCCCTGACTGCCCAGGACAGTCCTGGATTTTAAGTGTGTGTCCCCTGTCCCGGGCAGCACCCTTCTGGAACAATACAAAGTCCCTGAATGAAGACTCCAGAGCATCAAATTCAAAACACTAGGAGGAGGACTGCCCATTGTCTACTGTGACAGGAAGTGATGCCTCTGCTGGGCTACAACAAAATGGTTTACAGACAGAAATCTAAACACTAGAGAGAGATTTGAGCCTGTATCCAGACAACAAACAGGATCTGCAGCGCAATTGTGTTGTAGTGTAATGCTAGTCTAAGGCTTTATATTTATATTTTCTTGTAGCCACCACAGTCATCACTTTTCTGTGACAGCAGTCAGCGGGCAATTCTCCCTCCAGCGTGGTGCGCTGGAGAAAGAGCAGGTTGCACACTGATGTCCAGTGATGTATAGTGACCCCTCCTACATAGCTGCACTAGAGCCGAGGACAAGTACTCTGCTGCTCTCTTCGCCACACTGTCCCTGAATCGCAGAATGGAAATGTGGTCACCCTACAAGGGCCATCAACAGGCCAGGATGTAAGGATTTCCCTGATTACACATACGTGAGTTAATCAAAATGAATGAGACACTGATTAACTCACATGTGCTTAATCAGGGAAACCCTTACATCCTGGCCTGTTGGTGGCCCTTGAGGACTGAACGTGGATGGCCCAAGTGTAGTTGGTTTGCTCCAGAATTACACCAGAATACGGCTCACAGTTTTCAACCATGCAACATGAAAAGTGAAGTTGTATAGCAAGCACGGGTAACCTAAAGCTCTTCAGCTGTTTTAGGCCATATAACAGATAGTCATAGGCCACATTGGGCCATATGTTCAGAGAAGTAGCGAAATAGCTTTTGTCGTTTGTAACGACTTTTCAATGTACAGTGTCATTGGGATCATTAATATTTTCAGAGAGTGTCGGTTGTGATTGGAAATATGTTGTTTGTCCTGACTGAAATTGTTGTATGTAACGACAAAAAAAGTCTTAAAAAATGTCTTAGCTAAAGACAAAAATTCTCACATTCAGAACACATTCCCTCCACTTTTTTCTTAACGTACAAATTATGTCTTTTGACAGACATTTTTTTGTCGTTAGTTACGACAAATTTTCTTTTCCTCTATACGACACTGGAGAATAGTTTAGCCCCGCCCTTGCCCCGCCTCTTTGCCCGTCAGTTCTGGAGTTGTGTCGTACACAACGGACATTACTAGTTTTTTGTGGTATTCTCTATAGAAAATATGTCGTTCATGCATTCAGTTACTTGTTTTTGTCTTTCATACGACAATTTTTTGTTGTTATCCCTTTGAACATATGGCCCATTGTGTGTCTGTGTTTGTGTGTGTTACAATGTGTCAGCAGGGCCAGATTTACATCTCAGGAGCCTGTAGGCACAGAAATCTAAAGCCCCCCCCCCCCCCCCTCATTGGCCATCTCTACTGGACACCTCCACAGTGCTCCTAATGTCCACATTACCCCCATCATCTCTTTATTGCCCTCACATTGCCCCATCAGCTCCAACTTGCCCCCCATCAGCTCCATTCTACCCTCACATTGCCCTCCATCAGCTCCACATTGCCCCCACCATCTCCAAATTGCCTCCCCATCAGCTCCAAATTGCCCCACCATCTCCATGTTGCCTCCCCATCAGCTCCAACTTGCCCTACATCAGCTCCAAATTGCCCTCACAATGCCCCCCTTCGGGTCCAACTTGCCCCCACCATCTCCATGTTGCCCTCACATTGCCTGCCTCCCTCCCATTGTCCGTTTCCTACCTCCCTGGCAGGAGATCTGTTGTCTGTGCCTCCTTTGGTACAGTCAGTCCTGTAGTTGCTGAAGCTCCCGCGTGGTCTCCTATTCAGGAATGCAGAACGCTGGGAGATGATGTCATCTCCCAGCGCTCTGCATTCCTACAGAGCCGACGAGGGAGCTTCAGCAACTACAGGACTGACTGTACCAAAGGAGGCACAGACAACAGATCTCCTGCCAAGGAGGTGCAATGTGAGGGCGACATGGAGTGGGCGCCGGTGCAGCCAGTGTGGTGGCCATTTTTTTTTTTTTTTTTAATCGTTTCAAAGAATTAAAAAAAAAAAAAAAAGTATCCCATTGGCAAGCACCGCTCAGTGGCGTGAGCCTGTAGGCAGGTGCCTACTTTGTCTTATGGCAAATCCGGCCCTGTGTGTCAGATTACATTGTCTCATATAATAGCTCCAAGATACAGATCATCTCAAGACACACATCACAGAAAAAGAACACAGACGTCCAAAATACAGGTAAGAGTCTGCAGGCTCTGTTCTGAGATCAGGTTCTCTCAACAATAAATTATCTCACAAAAGTCAAGTCTGGGAGGCAAAAGAGGAAGTTATTCCCCAAGAACACTTCCCTATAGGTATCTCTCAAAGTAAACAGCTCAGAGGAACCCGATTAGAATACATATTAAATAGACTTAAGGACAAGTAATCACTCACATGTAACACACATAAACATTCTTCTCTTAAGCAAAACAAATAATAATTAGCACCAAAAGGAAAATGTTTTAATCTTTTAAGTGTCAGAGCGGTAGCAACACATTGCAAAGTCACCCCTCTGATGCTTACAGGGTTAAAATACTTTATTTGTCCTGGAGGGTTAAAATAGTTTACATGTCCTGAAGAGGATCAGTCACGCACAAAGAATGATCCTATTTCACTTCCTGGTTATAGCTGATTATGAGTTAAAGTTAGGCAAGCAATACAGCAAAGCAGTGTGGAAAGCCAGCAGGATGCTAGGTTGCATAAGAAGAATCATTAGCAGTAGAAAAAAGAGAGGATATAACACCATTTTATAGATCACGTTCCATGTCCTAAAGAGCAATGGTCAGACAAAAAGAATTATACAAATTCACTTCTTCCTGTTGAGTAAACATGATTGCCATAATATTTTATTGTATATATATATTGTTTTTTTCTTATGATATAATTTTGGTCAATAGGGAAATCATAGGGAGCATTTTACGTAACTCAAGTCAGGTTGCTGCATGTATATAACCTTCTCACACCCAGTATTACATCCACCCACTATATGATATGTCATTCTGTACTTTCCAGATCTCCTCCGTCTCCTGGGGAGCTCGTCTGCTAAACTTTATACAGAGATGTTACATACTGTGGGACATAGGCGCAAAGGAAGCTTTAGAGCAGGGGCGGACTGACCATATGGGCGTTCGGTCACGGACCGAGGGCCCGTGACTGAAGGGGGCCCGCCGCCGCTTCCAGCGCTGCTCAGCAGCTCTCCAACAACGGCCGCCGGCACGCCGTTCTGCATCATCTCCCAGCCTCTGCATTACTAGAGGCGCGCGGGACTTCGCACTGTATTAAGCCACACCGCTAGACCACCAGGGACTGGAGGAAGGGGCAGTGTGGAGATGAAGGAGCATGGTGGAAGGGGCGATGTGGAGATGGGGGCATTGTGGAGATGAAGGGGGCATTGTGGAGTGGAAGGGGGCATTGTGGAAGGTGCATTGTAGAGATGAAGGGGGCATTGAGGAAGGGGCATTGTAGAGATGAAGGGGGCATTGTGGAAGGGGCAATGTGGAGATGAAGGGGGCAATGTGGAGATGGGGGCATTGTGGAGATGAAGGGGCAATGTGGAGATTTCTGCAGGGGGCCCAGACCTCTTTGTGGACCAGGGGCCCTGGGTCCTGTCAGTCCGCCCCTGCTTTAGAGTGCAGTTTGGTTTGCGCCAAGGCACAGTAATTCTGTGTGTGTGTGTGTGTGTGTGTGTGTGTGTGTATGAGTGTGTGTGTATGTATGTATGTATATGTGTATCTGTATATGTGTGTATATGTGTGTGTGTATGTATGAGCGTGTGTGTATATGTATGTATGTGTGTGTGTGTATGTGTATATATCTATATATATAAAGTGCTAGCCTGCAAAGCTCCCTGTGTCATGCGCAGTAGAGACTGACGGAACAATGCAGTCATGCGCAGTAGAGAATGATAGAACAGTGCAGTCATACGCAGTAGAGACTGACGGAACAATTCACTCATGCGCAGTAGAGACTGACAGAACAATGCAGTCATACGCAGTAGAGACTGACAGAACAATACAGTCATGCGCAGTAGAGACTGACAGAACAATGCAGTCATGCGCAGTAGAGACTGATGGAACAATACAGTCATGCGCAGTAGAGACTGACAGAACAATACAGTCATGCGCAGTAGAGACTGACAGAACAATGCAGTCATGCGCAGTAGAGACTGACAGAACAATGCAGTCATGCGCAGTAGAGACTGACAGAACAATGCAGTCATGTGCAGTAGAGACTGACGGAACAATTCACTCATACGCAGTAGAGACTGACAGAACAATGCAGTCATGCGCAGTAGAGACTGACGGAACAATTCACTCATGCGCACTAGAGACTGCCGGAACAATGCAGTTATGTGCACTAGAGACTGGCGGAACGATACAGTCAAATGCAGTAGAGACTGACGGAACAATGCAGTCATGCGCAGTAGAGACTGCTGGAACAATGCAGTCATGTGCAGTAGAGACTGCTGGAACAATTCACTCATGCTCAGTATAGACTGCCGGAACAATGCAGTCATGCGCAGTAGAGAATGATAGAGCAGTGCAGTCATACGCAGTAGAGACTGACGGAACAATTCACTCATACACAGTAGAGACTGACAGAACAATGCAGTCATGCGCAGTAGAGACTGACAGAACAATGCAGTCATGCGCAGTAGAGACTGACGGAACAATTCACTCATACGCAGTAGAGACTGACAGAACAATGCAGTCATGCGCACTAGAGACTGCTGGAACAATGCAGTTATGTGCACTAGAGACTGGCGGAACGATACAGTCAAACGCAGTAGAGACTGACGGAACAATGCAGTCATGCGCAGTAGAGACTGCTGGAACAATGCAGTCATGCGCAGTAGAGACTGCTGGAACAATGCAGTCATGCGCAGTAGAGACTGATGGAACAATGCAGTCATGTGCAGTAGAGACCGCTGGAACAATGCAGTCGTGTGCAGTAGTGACTGACAGAACAATGTAGTCGTGCGCAGTAGAGACTGCTGGAACAATGCAGTCATGCGCAGTAGAGACTGATGGAACGATGCAGTCATGCGCAGTAGAGACTGACAGAACAATGCAGTCATGCGCAGTAGAGACTGAAGGAACAATGCAGTCATGCTCAGTAGAGACTGAAGGAACAATGCAGTCATGCGCAGTAGAGACTGACAGAACAATGCAGTCATGCGCAATAGAGACTGGCCAAACGCGCTGATCCAGAGCAGGGAGCTCCGGATGGCTCACCGCCTGTCTGTGCTCCCAGCTCCGGGGCAGCAGCCGAGGCCACTAGGTGGCACTTTAGCCCATGTATACGGGCTTTCATACTAGAATATATATAAGAAAACATCATGCTACATTAACCATTCATCTGCTGAAACATTTTGTAACATCATGTGAGAATGTATCATCTGTTCCTGTTTGCTGAATAAATTAAATCTGCTCAACTTCTCTGGCTCTCTCCAGCTCTGGTCCTTTAAGAGTTAATGAAAGACTCATAACTGTCTAAGACTCTCAAGTCTATGGTAAATTACCATAGAGTCTCTTAGACAGTGATATGACGATGAGTCATAAGACTCTATGGTAGTCTGCGTACAGTAAACACAGTAAAACCATTAGTGTGAGTGACTTAGAGAGGAAGTTACGAATTACTTCAGGGGCAGGCTTTTTGGCCAGAGAGAGAGCGAGAGAACACCTCTAGGAAGAGACAGAGCAAATACATTCTTGCTGCTTGCACCTTACTACGATCGGACTCAGAGTGACGGAGTCCCACTGTCCGTCTGTCCCACACCCTGTCCCTTTTTTGTTTTAAGGAAATATGATCAGCCTACCACAATGCCTTACGTGTTGTAGGCTCTGATGAAGTTCCCAGCTAGGGAGCATAAAAAGAATAAGGCAATGGAGAGTGTGTCTTTCTGTCGCATCTATGCCCGCACTGCCAGATGAGAGGTGGTACTGTGTTAGCCGTAGAAATACAGGAGGCAAATATAGTTTTTGAAACCTTTTATTGGCTAACTAAGCAGATTTAAATGCAAGCTTTCAAGTCCTTAGGTCTCTTCCTCAGGCATGTTATACAGATAAATATGAAAACATCTCTCTTAAATACAAGTACACATCACATTGTTTAGCATGGAAATCAGATAAGAGAACTCAATCCAGATCCAGATATCTTTGATCAGTCAGTGGTAAATTGCACTCTTCCTCTGAGGCATTAGAAGTATCTACGATGCTCTTGGGTCTATTGGAGAGGTCAATCCACTAAGTGATAATGTGACAAGAATTCTTTATCTCTATTTAAACCCAGGGCCGGCGCTGCCATTAAGGCAGAACAGGCAGCTGCCTTAGGGCGCCGCAATGGAGGGGCGCCGAAAGAGGTAAGTTTTTTTTTTTTTTTAAATCACAAATATAGCTGTCTGGGTCTCTCTGCGGTGTGTTACAAAGACGCCGCGAGGGAGCGCTTAGTAGTGTAAATCAGCGCTCCCTCGCAGCGTCTGTTACATACAGCAGAGAGACCCAGGCTCTGTAGTAATACAGAGCGCTGAGAGATGACATCATCTCCCAGCGCTCTGCATTACTGAGAGCAGCGCGAGGGAGCCTCAGCTCTGTGCCGAAGGAGGCACAGAGCTTTAAGCTGTGGCACGCCGCTAGACCACCAGGAACTCAAGGTAGGGGGACGAAGGGGCATTATGGAAAGGTCAATGTGGAGGGGGCATTGTGGAGATGAAGGGGCAATGTGGAATGGGCATTGTGGAGATGAAGGGGCAATGTGGAGGGGGCATTGTGGAGATGAAGGGGGCATTATGGATGGGTCAATGTGGAGATGAAGGGGGCATTGTGAAGATGAAGGGGGCAATGTGGATGGGTTAATGTGAAGATAAGGGGGCATTGTGAAGATAAGGGGGCATTGTGGATGGGTCAATGTGAAGATAAGGGGGTATTGTGAAGATAAGGGGGCATTGTGAAGATGAAGGGAGCAATGTGAAGATGAAGGGGGCAATGTGAAGATGAAGGGGGCAATGTGGATGGGTCAATGTGAAGATAAGGGGGCAATGTGAAGATAAGGGGGCAATGTGGAGATGAAGGGGCATTGTGGAGATGAAGGGGCAATGTGGAATGGGCATTGTGGAGATGAAGGGGCAATGCGGAGATAAGGGGGTATTGTGGAGATGAAGGGAGCATTGTGGAAGGGGCAATTTGGAGGTGGGGAGAGTGTGGAGGTGAATATGTGGGCGGGGCAGGGGATTGTGGCAAGGGGGGGGGGGGGGTCAGGGGATTGTGTCCGTGTCGGGGGGGCATCAAAATGCACCTTCGCCTGTGTATAAAAAAATCCTTGCACCGGCCCTGTTTAAACCACTACAAATTGCATTAAATTTTAACATTAATTTTACCTCCCATACCTTTCTGTCCCTCTGAGTGCTGAACCGTCCCATCAATACAGTTAACTTAATATCCCTGACACTGTGCCCATTTTGACAAAAATGTTCTCCCACTGGTGTCTCTGTCTTTTTGTTATTAACACTGGATCTGTGGGAATTAAACCTCTTATGTAGTGCTTGTCCAGTTTCTCCCACATACAGAGCAGTTGGGCATTTTGCACACATAATAAGGTTGGATGATTTACAGGTGAAGGTACCATTGATCGTATGGTGTAACTGGGTGTTTGGAATTGGTATGTTGTCCGTGGTGTAAATGTGTGCACAGGTTTCACATCTCTTTTTTAGACAGGGAGAATAGCCATTTTTTGTATTTTTATTCAGGGCGCTCCTCACCATCAGTTGTTTCAAATTGGGAGGCTGTCTGAAGGACAGTAAGGGAGGCACTGCCAGAGGCTCTCTTATGACAATTTATTTTGTTGATCCTTTCCTACCTCTATATTAATTTAATATGACCTGTGACAGTGTAACCAGCAGTGTGGCTAGGGTGACCACGTGTCCCGGAACGTCCGGGACTGTCCCTTAATTGGGTTCTATGTCCCGTGTCCCGGATCATCCCCCACCGGGACAATAAAGAGTCCCGAAATGAAGGTAGCCGCCCGCCCGCATCATCACGCGCCCCTGCGGGCCGTGATGACATACATACAGAGAGGAGGAAGAGGGCAGAGGCACCGGAAGAGAAGCGCTTGCTGCTGGACTCTGGCAGCAAGCGCTTCTCTTCCGGTGCCTCTGCCCTCTTCCTCTTCTCTGTATGTATGTCATCACGGCCCGCAGGGGAGCGTGATGATGCGGGCGGGTAGGAGGGAACTCAGTGCCAGCCAGCCGCAGGGGACCGGATGCCACTCAAATTTAGAGTGACCACATGTCCCGGAATAGCAGAACGGAAATGTGGTCACCCTAAGTGTGGCTGTGTGTAAACTCTAAAGATATTAATTTGTGCTCTCTTTCCTCAGAGGTAGAAGATTTGTGACTGTTTCTTGCTCTTCCTCCAGGGGGCATCGTTCTGTTTGGAACTGGCACCTTCATTATGAATGTCTTAAGGATTGTACATGCAGTGGGATATGCAGGCTGCGAGAAACCCATAACAATTATTCATCCTTTCATACAGGCCACATTTGTCATTGTACAGGTGAGCTCCTCATTCTGTGTGCTTGTCTCCTATACCCCTAATTACTGTGCTTTGCTGTATGCGTCTCTGCCCACCAATCTGTCCCTGCTATAACTTACGTACGCTGTATACATCACGGCTACCCAGAGACCACTGCAGCCCTGCAGTAACTGTTACATCCCTACATCAGGGGTGACCAAGCTTTGGTTCACAAGCAATAGCTGAACTACAACTCACATTATAGTTATTGCCTACAAATATTGTTGGACTACAAATCTCATCCCACTCAGACAGCCACTGGCCAGCTGAAGCTGATGGGAGTTGTAATTCAACAAAATTTGGCAACAAAGGTTGCAACCCCCCCCCCCCACACACACACACACACACACACAAACACAAACTCTCTCTCTCTCTCTCTAGGATGGCAATGATTGCTGCCACTATGTTTCTTTCGTAATATGGATAAGGTGGTGATTTTAATCACTTGTTCCCTTACTACTATACTATTTGCCTTTTCCTGGCAGACTATTTTCCTGTGTGTGTCCTGCAAACAATGTGTCCAGATCTACATGAATGCCACCAGGTGAGTAGGAGACCTTGTGAGAACAACGGACAATAGTCACGTCTCAGAACTTCTACCCCCAAAAACGTTCTTACTTTGCATCCTTTATCCAGAAGACTGATTCACAACTGTGGTTCAGATCCCAAACAATTAAAGAGATAGTAATACTTCCAAATTACTAATCCCCATATTGTAGCTATGTTAAAAAGAAATTTATTGCCCCCAGTGTCATCTCTCAAACCCTTATGGTTTGAGAGATAATAGCGTGCAAAGTTCCCCCCTCCCTCCCCTTTCCCTGAAGTCAGCGTTCTAGTTGACTGCAGGGGAAGCTGTCGTACGACAGTCTTATATGCATCAGGCGGCTCTGCAGCAGAGCCGAGATTGCTTTTATAAAAAATAATTCTTTCACTGAAACGGTCTTCTACATGTGCTTGGTTTGTGCTTGGTTTGCAAGCACACGTAGAAGACCGTTTCAGTGAAAGATTTCTTTTTTATAAACTCAATTTCGGCTCAGTTGCAGAGCCGCCTGATGCAAGTAATACCGGATATCCCTGCAGTCAGCTAGAATGCTGACTTCAGGGAAGGGGGGAGGGAGGGGGAACTTTGTGCACCTTATCTCTCAAACCATAAGGGTTTGAGAGATGCCACTGGGGGCAATACATTTCTTTTTAGCCTAGCTACAATATGGGGATTAGTAATTTGGAAGTATTACTATCCCTTTAAAGGGCATGTCACCCTAAGACAAGTTAGTTTCTTTTACTGGGAATTAAAATCTACCTATAGGTTGTACTGGCCATTATTCTATAAAGTAATCCATTTCTGAGAAATTAAACTTTATGTTTTTGTGGCACCCTATGCTAATTCCCTGCACCATATGCTAATTTGTTATGTTTGATGCCAAACATACTGCTCACTGTGACATGCGAAATGCACGTACCTGGGAACTTTTTCTTCTAGAGTTCCCCTGAGGGGACTCATGTGTTGCCAGTGGGTGAATATAAATGACTTGATTCGTGTTACAAAGGGGTGGGGCTTAACAGGGTGTGTAATTAAGTGGGTGGGAAGTGGGCAGAACAGGGTGGGGAAGAAGGAGAAGTGGGCAGAGTTCATAAGAAACTCAGTACCACTGGTGAATTAGCCTCTGTGCCTGGAGACCTGGTAATTATCTCCAAAATTTGGAGACTTCGGGACATATCCGGAGTACCAAGATATGGAAATGCACCCAGTGTATGGGCTCTGCTTCTGTCCTGTGAGTGACAACAGGGCCAGATTTACATCCCAGGTGTCCCTAGGCAAGGAGCTGTAGGCGCCCTTTGCTCCACCCATAGCCACACCCCTGCCCCGCACATGACCCCACCCCAAGTCACATCCACTGTTTACTGGATTACTGCATTGGAGAGCTCTCTAGCATCTAAAAGGGTTAAATAAAAGCATTTAAAAGACTATAAAACTGGTTTAGGAACAATGATATTGTTATGGCCACATGCATAATTCAGAATGTGGGTGTGGCCAGCAGAGCTGAGGCACCGCCTCTCAAAATGTGGGGCTCTAGGCAGCTGCCTACTTTGCCTATTGGGAAATCTGGTCCTGAGTGGTAATATTAGCCTGACCCATAAACTAATTAGCATAAACTACTACACTGTGCCACGAACAAATACAGGTTAATTTCTTTAAAATAATTTATATTAGAAACAAATGACCTGTACAACAAATAGACAGTTTTTTATTCTCTCTAAAATTAACTAAATTCAATACATACTTTTTACAAATCTTCATCTGGTAGTTATTAAAAAGTTAAACTAAATGCCCCCAGTCCCATCTCTCAAACCTTTATGGTTTGAGAGATAATCGTAGTTAAAATTCCCCCCTCCTTCCCCTTTCCCTGATGTCAGCGCTCTAGCTGACTGCAGGGGAATCCGGTTCAGGGACCAGCCGGCAGCTCTGCAGCAGAGCCGAGAACAAGATAATGAAAAACCAAGTACACTTTGTAGATCATTCAAGGGTGACCACATGTCCCTGAATGCCCAGGACTGTCCCTTATTGGGGGTCTGTGTCCCCTGTCCCGGGTCACCCCACACCGGGACAACAAAGAGTCCCGGAATGGAGCCAGCCAATGAAATTTATTTGCTGTATGGTCCTCATTGGCTGGCTGGACTGGTGCGAGCGAGACAGCTGGGATGGAGCAGGTATGCTGGTGCTGCAAGTGAGACCCGCGGCTGAGGCTTCCGCTGGTGCTGACCATCTTTCTGAGGCTGTTCCCACTGGGAACTCTTACTATGTCAGCCTCAGAAAGATGGTCAGCGCCGGCGGGAGCCTCAGCCGCAGAACTAGGGTGACCACATGTCCTGGAATGGCAGAACGGAAATGCGGTCACCCTAGATCATTCCAGTGAAGGATTTCTTTTTCAATAACGCGATCTCGGCTCTGCTGAAGAGCCTCTGCCGGTCCCAGGACCGGATTCCCCTGCAGTCAGCTAGAGAGCTGACGTCAGGGAAAGGGGAGGGGGGGGGACTTTAACTAAGATGGGACTGGGGGCACTTAGTTGAACTTTTTAACCCCTTCGCTTCCTGTGACGTACCCGGACCGTCACGCTGGTCCGGCACTTAAGGACCAGGTCCTGGTACGTCACGTACTATTACTCACCGCGCTCCTGCAGGTGAGTAATACCGTGGACTGAAGTTGATCGCTCCAAGACAGGAGCGATCTCTTTCAGTCCTTCTTTCTACGTGCCGCCCCACGTGATCAGTCACGTGGGACGGCACGTCGAACTCGTCTATCTGGTCCTTAAAGGACCAGACATCCTGGGATCGCTGGACCTTAAGGAGTTAATAGCTACTAGATGAAGATTTGTAAAAAGTATGTATTACTATACCTTTAATCTAAAAACAGCTGGAACGACACAGGTTTTTCACTCTTGGCATAGACATACCAACAACATCTGCATGAATATGACTTTATTAGGAAACTGATGCTGTGTGTCTCCCTGATCTGATAGCAGTAAAATAGGGGATTCTGAGAATCTGGAGACCCCCCCCCCCACACACACACTGTCAGTTTGATGTTGCTTCTAGGACAATGCAAATTCAGCTTTTGGTAGTGGAAGTGCTGTGTAGGCAGGTTAGGCTGTATTTAGTGAGCAAATAAGATAAAGAGTAAATAATTATTTCTCAATCAGGAGTTCATTTACCATTAACAGTGACCACAAGAGGCTATTGATAAGAGTCAGTGGTGAGAGCCTGTTGGTAAGAGTCAGAGCATATGAGAAATCACTGCAGTGTATTCAGGAAACTAATAACAATAAGGTGACCACAATTTCATTCTGCCATTCAGGGACACTGTGGAGATGAGAGCAGCACTGTACTTGTCCTCAGCTCTAGTGAAACTACGCGGGAGGGGTCACTATACATCAATGGACATTAGTGTGCACTGGCGTAACTGGCCCCGTGCGACCCCCTCGCCTGCTTCGGCACAGACCTCTATCAGCTGAGCTCCCTCCTTGACACTCTAGTAATGCTGCAGCTGTGTAGAGGTCTGTGCAGAAGGAGACACAGACCTCTCCTGCCACACCGCTGGACCACCAGGGAGGTAGGAGTAGGGTTGCCACCCAGCCGGAATTTTACCAGCAGGCCGGTAAAAAAATTGGCTTCTGTCCAATGTTAAGACTATGGAGGGAATGCCATGGCCACTATTTTTTTTGAAGAAAAGGTGGCAACCCTAGGTAGGAGATGGACACTGGGGGGCCAATAGGGGCAATGTGGAGGCAATGTGGAGATTGGGAGCAATGTGGAGATTGGGGGCAATGTGGAGGCAATGTGGAGATTGGGGGCAATGTGGAAATTGGTGGCAATGTGGAGATTGAGGGCAATGTGAAGGCAATATGTGGGGGCAATGTGGAAATTGGAGGCAATGTGTGTGGTGGGGCAATGTCGTTGAGGGGGCTCATGGCAATTTTTGTACCAGGGCCAGGTGGCTTCTAGTTACATCTCTGTTAGTGTGTAACCTGCACTTTTTCTCCGGTCCACCACAGAGTGGAGTAAACACTAGAGGGAGCAGTTCCTGTTTGACAGGATCAAGGCTCAATTCTCTGTCTAGTGTTTAGAACTCTGTCTGGAAGCCATTTTCTTGTAGCCTAGCAGAGGCATCACTTCCTGTCACAGTAGGTAATGGGCAGTTCTCCTTGTAGTGTTTAGACCCTTAGAGTCTTCATTCTGGGACTTTGTATTGTCCCAGAAGGGGACATGAGAAACACATTTAAAATCCGAGACTGTACTGGGCAATCTGGCACGCGTTATCACCCTAACGAGCGAACTATGGGTGACAGAAATAAATTCCCAAAATGCCCCATTTACTTATATGGGGCTTTTAACACTTTGAGTGCCAGAGGGGTACACCACGTATTGCAAAGTAATGTGTGGCATACCCTTCTGGCGCTCAAAGGGGTCAAACCCTTGAACGTGACAGAGGTCTCCATTGCCATACACTGGTGACTTCTCTCGCAGTCAAGGTTTAGCTGGCTGAGTGCCAGAGGTGTACGCAAAACATTCATTTGCACTCAAAGGGTTGAAATACCCATTTAAAACAATGGGGATGTTCAATTTTCTTCATGGTGCCACTTGTTTGCTGAAGAATAGCAGTTGTTTTGGTCCCTGAGTGCAGCCGAAAGTGTAAAAAGATGAACAGAAATGTCTTGATAAAGGTGGAGTCGTCCACCGAAACGTTGACCATCTTTAAAGGAGCAGTAAACTTTTTTTTATGAAAACACATATTTTACAGAGCATTTCCTACTGAATAAAACAAGGTCACTCCCATCGCTGTCAGGTGTTTTATTCAAAATTTATATCAGTTTAAATAACCAGGAAGTGAATTTACTGTGTTTACTTCCTGATAGTTCTAACTGACAGGAAGTGAATTTACTTTGTTTACTTCCTGATAGTTCTAACTGACAGGAAGTGACTGGCAGTTTCTACTGTATGTCTGACTTTTCTGACTGTCCTCTCCATTGGAATCTAACAGGAAATCTAATTAGAATTTGACCACTAGAGGGCACTGCTAATGTAAAAAAAAAAATGGGTTTAAACTGTAATAACTCTGGAAATATAAAGTTCTCGGCAGTGGGAGTACCCTTATTTTATTCAATAGGAAAATCCCTACAATATATATTTTTTCATAAAAAAAGTTTACTGCTCCTTTAAATAAACACAAACTTTTTTCATTATATTTCATAAGTCCGGTGAGTGATGTTTTCTACAATTTTATATATACAGTAGGGTTTGTACTCCTGAGTAAAACAAAGGCACACCTACTGCTGAGAGGTGTTTTATTCAAAACTTATTACAGATCAAACCTGATTATGGAAATAGAATATCCATAGTGAACCACATATGTTTCTGTTTACATTTTTATCAATGAGAACCTGTGTGTAGTGTTACGTCATTCAGTCCCCATATTATTCACAAACCAATTCACCCATTCAGAAATCCCACAGTTACAAGATC
The DNA here is from genome assembly GCA_037306005.1 of Rhinophrynus dorsalis. Classification (NCBI taxonomy): domain Eukaryota; kingdom Metazoa; phylum Chordata; class Amphibia; order Anura; family Rhinophrynidae; genus Rhinophrynus; species Rhinophrynus dorsalis. Next base: position 21,958,104 of record CM074727.1, on the reverse strand, counting down.
AGGGGTCCCATCAGGCAGAGTTGCCTAATTAAAATGTAAAAATAAATGTGCTGTAGGGCTAATCCCCCTGAGTAAAACAAGGATACTCTCACTGCTGAAAGATGTTTTATTCTAAAGATATTACAGCTCAAACCTGAATTTTTTAGGTGCACTGTCACAGTGGCCTGAAATTGTAGCGTGGCAGTGTTGCTACGCCATCCTATAGAGATTTATGGTCAGCTGACCAGCGTTGTCCATAGAATAGTGTAGCAACAGCACTACTGTACAATTTCAGGCCACTGTGATACTGCACCTAAAAATGTCAGGTTTGAGCTGTAATACCTTTTGAATAAAACACCTTTCAGCAGCGAGAGTGCCCTTTCTTTACTGAGGGAGATAAACCTGCAACATATTTATTTTTACATTCTAAGTAATACTATCCTTTTAAGCAGGAGACAACGCTACCTGTTGGGACCCCTGATCTTGTAACTGCGGGATTTCTCAATGGGTGAATTGATTGGTTTGTGAATAATACTGAATGATGTAACTCTACACACAGGTTCCCATTGAGATAAATGTAAACAGAAAAATATGTGTTTGACTATGGACATTCTGTTTCTGATAAAAGTAGCCCTTTGTGCTTTAGACTCTTCTACACACATTTTACATCTCTATTTTACCAATTTTCACTGCACTTTCATCTTTTCCTCTTTTTACTATCTCAGTGTGATCCTCTGTCTCTTATCCTCTAAGTTAGGTTATCTCTGAACAGGAAGGGGACACAGAGCACGGTCTAAAGGTCAGTTAACACAGAGCTTAAAGCTCCATCAATGTCCTTCTTATCTGAATGTACACCTCACAAAATCTTTATTTTGATGCAGTATAAGCTTTTCAAATTAAGCCTATGATGTCAGTTCAGGACAGGCTGCAGCACCGCTCTTCCCAGCAGCCCATCAATCTTCGTCTCTTCCCCTCCCCAGTTGTTTACTGCAGGGACGGATTTGCCATAAGGCAGAGTAGGCATCTGCCTACAAGCGCACCCCACAGAGGGGCGCCTGTCACTGAAATCATTTTTTTTATATATTTTTATTAACAGCGCTCGCACTGTGCACAGTGGCAGCAGTAACCAGCCACATAGTATGATCTGTGCCTTCGTCAGCACAGACCTGTATGTTGTTTCTCCCTCGTAGGCTCTTTAGTAATGCAGAGCGCTGGGACATGACATCATCTCCATGACATCATCTCCCAGCACTCTGCATTATTGAAGAGAAGACTGCGCGGGACCAAAAGCATACAGTCTGTGCAGAAGGAGGCACAGATTTTTTCTGCCGCTGGACCACCAGGGAGGTAGGAAATGGATACAGGGTGGGGCAATGTCAAGATGATGGGGGCAGTGTGGAGATGATGGGGGCAATGCGAGGACAAGTTGGAGTTGATGGGGGCAAGTTGGACCTGATGGGGGCAATGTGAAAGCAAGTTGGAGCTGATGAGGGCAAGTTGGAGCTGATGGGGGCAAGTTGGAAATGATGGGGCAATGTGGAGATGATGGGGGCAATGTGAGGGCAAGCTGGAGCTGATGGGGGCAATGTGAGGGCAAATTGGATCTGATGGGGGCAATGGAGCTGATAGGGAGCAATATGAGGGCAATATGGTTATGTGGGGGGTAATGTGGAGATTTGGCGCGTTGTGTAGGTGTCCAGTGGAGATGGTCAAATGGGGGGGGGGGCTTCAGATTTCTGTGCCTACAGGGTCCTAAGATGTAAATCCGGCCCTGGTTCCCTGTTATTACCTCCTCCGATGACGGAGGAATCCAGCTTGCAAATTGGAGCGCTCTCTCTCATTCTTGATTCGGAGGAAGTGATAATGGGGGGCATCTGGAAAGGGGAAGAGACGAAGATTGACAGGCTGGGAGGCAGAGTGGTGCCTCAGCCTATTCTGAACTGGCGTCATGGGCTCAATTTCAAAACTTCTGTCTATACTGCATCAAAGTAAGAAATAAAAAGGGACTGAAAATTTCTTGAGGTGGGACATTCAGATAAAAAGCACTTGGAACTTTCAACCACCATACAGTCGCCCTGCAATAATTAAGCAGGTAGCAACTATCTATATAATATATATGTTACTTCTGAAATGTATTGTAGGAGTCTAACACGCAGGTTAGTGCAGTCTGCGTGCCTGCGCCGTCAGTCCCTTTCTGGTTACCATGTGGCACACTGCAGTTCTTCTCAATGGAGACCAGGACTGACAGCACAGACGCGAAGACAAGATGTGCGCGCTGATGCCTGGCTTCCGGTCTCCTCCAATAAAGGATTTCTTTATAATGGGCTACATTTCAGAGGTAACATATCATCAGTATATATATAATTTGCTAGAATGCGTAGCTCCATGTGTGCTTAACTGCACATGCGCAGTAGAGACTGCCCGAACGATGCAGTCATGCACAGTAGAGATGAACGCACCAGCCTCCAGTCCGAGGCACAGCTGATCCAGAGCGGGGCTCACCGAACAGCCCATCAGCTATCTCCACTCCCGGCTCCGGGGCAGCAGCCGAGGCCGCTGGGTGGCACTTTGGCCTATGTACACGGGCCTTCAGTACAAGTATATTATAATGCTAGTTACTACCTGCTTAATTATTGCAGGGTGTCTTTATAGCAGGTGAAAGTTCAGCTTTATTGAAGGTGATAGTTCCCCATCACATCCAGACATCGCAATAATATTCTGATGGATCCACTATTTCAAGGATATTCTAAAGAATTGGCGCATTTTATAAAAATGAGAAAGGAGTATTTTCTACAATGAGATTTTTCTGTATTGCTTGTTGTGATATCATAATCATGGAATCGTATTGTGCTGATAGCAAAATTGAGGGATAATGTATATCTGCTGACAGGTGTGGTTTGATGGTCTTGATGTCCATTAATCTAACCATATGGGTGATCGTTGTCACAGAAGAATCCAGATATCACACTGGTGAACTACAGGAATATCTAGAGAGAAATGTTACAGAGCTACACAATGAACATTCAGAAGGTAAGGATTTGGGTTGTGTGGTGGCTTCAGTAGGAGTGCCACCTAATTTACCGCCTAATGATAATGTCCCATTTAAATTACTATGACCAGAAAATCCAAATGACCTCTAAGAATTTTACCACTGGCCACACTGACACTCCTTGTTTGACTCAACCCCAACCCCACCCACTGTTTCCTTCACTTACTGCAGGAACAATGAGATCGCTCTGGCCACTTCCATAATCCAGGATGTGGGAGTGGCCAGCACATCTCAGTTTCCTCCCCTTAGGACTTGGAACTCCAGTCAGCTTCCTACTTTTCCTAATAGGAAATCCAGCCCTGTTTATACGTATGGTCAGTTTCTCCTGTCTCATGGTTATTTATCTCCATAGATGACTCTGAAAAGATGGACGACTGTAGCTGCAAATCCATCTGCAAGTTTATCCCCACAGAAAACTATTACCTCTATTACTATGACCAGAAAATCCGAATGACCTCTACGAATTTTACCACTGTCCACACTGACACTCCTTGTTTGACTCCACACCAACCTCACCCACTGTTTCCTTCACTTACTGCAGGAACAATGAGATCGCTCTGGCCAGTTCCATAATCCAGAATGTGGGAGTGGCCAGCGCATCTCAGTTTCCTCCCCTTAGGACTTGGAACTCCAGTCAGCTTCCTACTTTTCCTAATTGGAAATCCAGCCCTGTTTATACGTATGGTCAGTTTCTCCTGTCTCATGGTTATTTATCTCCATAGATGACTCTGAAAATATGGACGACTGTAGCTGCACATCCATCTGCAAGTTTATCCCCACAGAAAACTATTACCTCTACCCCTTCAACATTGAATACAACCTCTTCGCATCAGCTATGATTTACATCATGTGGAAGAACGTGGGGCGTCAGATTGATGACAATGCTTCCCAACACCATGGGCTAGGTCCAGGGGTCAGGAAACATATTCCCCTTTTTGGGCTGATATCAGGCATGTCTGTTCTGGTTGTTGGTCTAGTGATGTTCATCATGTATGAAATAGGCAGGGTGAATGAGCTCAAGCACTGGCTGTCTCTGACCACTTTTTACTTTTTCCATATAATCAGCCTTGTACTCATGTGTCTGGCCAACCTGGTGGGTATTATCATCTTCAAGTTGGATTCTAGGAGCATGGACAATGAGAAGAACCCCAGTCGTACTCTCGATATGACATTGCTCCTCGGTGCCACCTTGGCTCAATATGGAATCTCCTATTACTCTATCATAGCCATGGTGGCCTCTCCACCACTCGGCCTCCTTAGCTGTCTGACCCTTGCCTATTCACTGCTCATGATAGTCCAGCACTCCCTGCAGAATGCCTTCATTATTGAAGGACTTTACCGTCTCCCACCGAACCATACAGACAGCTTACATGAAAGAACAGGCACTCCCCAGATACAAACCCAACAAGATGTCAAGCAGGATGTCATCACTCAGGAGATGGATGGCTCACTCTCCATTCCATGTGACCCACCACCTAATGTCCATCCCCCAGTTCGCCGAATGACCAGAAGAGCCACATTGACTGCCCAGCTCAGGACCCATCTCAAAAAAAGAAAGACAATGAAAGACATTTACCTCTTCCTTTTCCTCAGTAACATTATTGTAAGTTGAGCTTGGTGACACGTAATATATATATATGTCATCCACTTGCATGCTCAAGAGGTTGGAGACCTCTCTAGCAAGCAAAGAGTTAAAGTTGGCTTGTCCCCTAGAATTTAAATTTGCATATCTGAAAACTTCATTCAGAGCCGCCTACGGTATGTATCACGTTAGGGAAAAGTCCTGCAAATGCATAGTTTAGGAGACACTGATATTTTTCTTTGTGGATAAGTTTCTCTCAGTAGAGTTACCAATGCTAATGAACTAGGGTGACCACATTTCCCTTCTGCCATTCCGGGACGTGGTCACCCTATTGCCTTACCTTGAGTCCCTGGTGGTCTAGCGGAGTGCGGAGTGCAAAGTGCTCTGTGCCTCCTCCGGCACAGAGCTGAAGCTCCCACGCGCTGTGCTCAGTAATGCAGAGCGCTGGGAGATGATGTCATCTCCCAGCGCTCTGTATTACTAGAGCGCTTGCCTCCAGATCAGGTAAGTTGCATTGCCGCCCTGGATGTCAGCCTGCAAGCGGCGTCCATGATGTGACACACCGCTTGCAGGCTGACATTCAGGGCGGCTTGGCTTCATTCCGGGACACTTCATTGTCCCGGTTGAAGGGGACCCGGGACGCGGGACATGTCCCTGAAATAAGGGACAGTCCCGGACGTTCCGGGACCCGTGGTCACCCTATAATGAACTTTGTGCTGCAGATGGAATATCATTAGCATAAATTAGCGTACATTGCAGCTCTGAGAGAGCTCACCATACAGGAATGAAAGTATTTTCTAAACTGCATTTGCCGCTCCTTTGACAAACATGGTAGTCAGATTTTAAAGGGATAGTAATGTTTCACAAAAACAGCAGGTCCAATTAATCTTCATAGTATTTGGGCCATGGATAGTGTTATTTCAATACTGTCAGAGTTATAGTTCAAGAGTAATTGAATGATAAAGTATCCCCCTCCCGCCACTTATACCTAGTGTAAGCCGCCTCCCCTCAGATGTGGAATCTGCTCTCTTGACCGGACAGGTCACAGCAAGGGACAATCTTCTTACTGTGATCATAAGGAAAACCCTACCTCCTTGACAGGTTTTTCCCATATTCTCACTGAAGATTGTCCCTCTCTGCGATCCATCTGGACAGTCTTGCTGCTCTGAGGTGAGCAGTGTTACACTAGGTAAAAGGGACAGGAGGGGATACTTTATCATTCAATTTCTCTTGTACTACTACTCTGTCAGTATTGAAATAACACTCTCCATGGCCCAAATACTATGAAGATTAATTGGAGCTGATTTTATTGTGAAACATTACTATCCCTTTAATGACATTTTTAGAATCCACGATGAAAGGTCCACTTTAACCCACTGAGTGCCAGAGGGGTACGCAATGCAATGTGTTGCATACCCCTCTGGCACTCAAAGGGTTAACAAAACAGTAAAAGTTTTTTTTTTTCCCAAAACCTTTTTTTTAGGAAAACATATCTTTTTACTTACCTATAACTTGCAGTAAGCCGTTTTATGAAAACATATGGCAGGAAGTGCCTGCACGGTGTTGCACACCCCTCTGGCACTCAAAGGGTTAATGTTATATCAACTTATTTCACTTTTTGGTGTTAATGTTCCATTAAGGCAATCTAATTTGCTGATTATAAAATCAGACATTGTATAGTCTCATTGGTCCTTCTACAGGGAGCTAAGAGTTTCAGTTAAAGATCATAAGTGCAGAAGAGGCAGCATCTCAAAACTTCCTTTCACCCTCTGAGTGCCAGAGGGATGTCTAACAAATTGCAAAGGGTTCATTTTAACTGAACTTTTATCCCCTTAAAGGGATAGTAATACTGCATTTTAACTTTATTTTATTTTGTAGGCATTAAAAAAACATGAAGAATGATATAAGTCTTATCTCTGAAACCTTTATGGTTTAAGAGATATTCACAAACAAAGTATCCCCTCCCTGTTCAACAAGATCAGAAGGGAGATGCCCAGGTAGACTGCAGAGAGGGACAACCTTCAATTAAGATAATGGAAAAAGCTGAAAAACTTGTCAAGGGGGGAAGGGCTTTCATTGTTTTCATACAAAGAAAATTGTCCCCTTCTGTTATCTGTCTGGTCTTACAACCTGACTCACATCTGAGAAGAGATTGCTTACACTAGGTAAAAGGGGTGGGAGGGGAACTTTGCTTGTGAATATCTCATAAACCATAAAGGTTTGAGAGATAAGACTTATATCGTTCTTCATGTTTTTTTAATGCCTACAAAATAAAATAAAGTTAAAATGAAGTGTTACTATCCCTTTAAGTACTAACGAGGTCTCCAATGCACTGCAGTAGGATGAAGATGGCTCTAGCAATTCAAGGGGTTAAAAACACCACTCAAACCTTTGAGTGCCAGAGGGGTATGCAATGCATTGCAAAGCAAAGCGTTGAATATGCCCCTGGCACTCAAAGGGTTCATTCATATGGAATATTCTTTTGCCCCTTATGGCACCATTGGTTTGCTTCAGAACAGGTCATTTTTAGCTTCCTGAATAATGACTCATAGTGTCCCACTATATCAATGGCATCATTGTCGTATTCGGTAACACTTTGGGGTGTTAAACACTGTGTGTGCGCTGCATTGATTTCCTAAATCAATGACAGTGAGTCAGCCACAGTGGGGAGCAATGACCTCTATGGGAAATGTAGATGTTATCTACTAGTATCACTCACCAAGGAATGGGAGGGACGGTCTTCATATCTCATGTCCTATTGCTCTTGTCCCACAGTTTTGGATCATGCCAGCCTTTGGAGCTCGAATCCGCTTTGACACAGGCCTCGAAGTGAAGTTTTACGGATTCACAATCTGGGCTATAATCACCAACGTCTGTCTTCCCTTTGGAATATTCTACCGAATGCATGCAGCTGCCAGCCTACTGGAACTCTACAGCATGTCCTAGGAAGGAGGGCACCCACTACGCCAACTGACCTCTTCAATAATAAAAAGACACTCTTGTGCCTACTGGCACACATCGCCTAAATATAGACAGTGGGGTACACAGAGTGTAAAAGGAGATTGGGTAAGTAACTGGGCAAGAACAGGTCAGAGACAGAGAGAGTATGGAGGTAGGACAATGACAGTCACCAGTAGGGAGACCACATGGCCCTGACCGTCAGGGACAGTCCCGTATTTTATGTGTGTGTGTCCCTTGTCCCGGGCAGCCCCCTTCTGGGACAATACAAAGTCCCTGAATGAAGACTCCAGAGCTCAGTGTTTTATACACTAGAAATGCCCATTGTCTACTGTGACAGGAAGTTATTCCTCTGCTGGGCTACAACAAAATGGCCTCCAGAAAGAGCTCAAAACACTGGAGATATTACTGCATACCTCCCAAGTGTCCCTCTTTAGGAGGGACAGCTCTTCGTTGAGACTCACATCCCTCTGTCCCTCTTTCCCACCCTGGTGTCCCTCTTTTTAGGAGGTCAGACACATTGCTCTGCAGCAATAAAACACACATTAGTGCTTGTTTGAACGACAGTATATGTGTTCATAAATCATACTGTGTAAATAAAATAATTTGGTCTCATGATAAATCGTTTCTTCATTTACATAAACAGATGTCAATAGGTCATGAAATAACCTAAAAATGATTGGTAATGTCCCTCCCACCAACCACTTCCCCAGCAACACCCCCTAAAACACGTGGCCCTCTTTGACCATTTGAAATGTTGGGAGGTATGTTACTGAGCCTTGATCCAGGCATCAATCAGGAGTTGCAGTGTAATTTTGATGCAGTGTGATGTTAGTTTAAGGCTTTGGGCTTGTTGTATATTTTCTTGTAGCCTACCACAGACATCATTTTCTGACACAGCAATTAATGGACAGTTTTCCCTCTAGTGTTCAGAAGTCTGTGGTGCGATCTTCTCTCAGTAGTGTCCCTGAATGGCAGAATTGAAATGTGATCATCCTAGTCATCAGAGTAACCCCAAGAGCAGCATATATGGCCCTTAAAGGGATAGTAACGTTTCATAATAAAAGCAGCTCTAATTAATCATCATAGTATTTGGACTCTGGAGAGTGTTATTTCAATTCTGTCAGAGTTGTAGTTCAAGAGTAATTCAATGATAAAGTATCCCCCTCCCACCCCTTTTACTGATGTAACACTGCTCATCCGGAGCAGAAGGGAGGTGCCCAGGTAGACTGCAGAGAGGGACAATCTTCAATTAAGATAAGGGAAAAACTGGAAAAACTTGTCAAGGGGGGCAGGGCTTTCATTGTTCTCATAGGAAGAAGATTGTCCCCTGCTGTTATCTGTCTGGTCTATGGACTGCATTCCACATCTAAGAGATGGCTTGCACTAGGTAAAAGGGGCGGGAGGGGAAACTTTGCTTGTGAATATCTCTCAAACAAAAAAGGTTTGAGAGATAAGACGTATATCGTTCTTCATGTTTTTTTAATGCCTACAAAATAAAATAAAGATAAAACAAAGTATTACTATCCCTTTAAGTATGAGAGAGGTAATGTGAAGTTGCAACAGTGCTGACTATATTCAGTTATCGCTACATCATCACTAGATAATTTATATTAGAGGACAAGACAATTGCCCACACCAGAAGATGGAGATGGCACCACCACTAAGTTCATCAAAGAACAAGATATCATTGTTCTGTAACTGAAGATTCCATCAAAGAAACAGACAAATGGAACGTACTGTTAAATGTATAGTAATGTGTTATGATGAATAAAAATATATATTGTATGGGGGTTTCCTGCTGAGTAAAAAATAAGGCTACTCCCACTACTAGAAGATAATTCTCTCAAATGTTATAACAGTTCAGACTCATTTGACTTTTTTTAAATCACAAATTATATAAAAAGTGTCCTCTAGGTGGTGCTGTTTCATTAGTCGCTATGGAGAATGTCAGTCAATTGACTGTAAAACTCTCAAAACACTGAAATAAAGAGTTATCATCTTGAGATGTTACAATTTTTGAACAATGACAATTTCAGTAGTTGGAGTGTCCTTGCTTTTATAGAGCAGGGAATACAATGCAACATATGTATATATTTTTTTCATTAAAGGGATAGTAATACTTAAAATGTAAAAAAAAATATGTTGTAGGGTTTTTCCCCTGAGTAAAACAAGAGTACTCCCACTGCTGAAAGGTGTTTCATTCAACAGTTATTAATTTTCAAAGTTGAATTTTTTAGGTGCAATATCACAGTGGCCTGAAATTGTACAGTAGCGCTGTTGCTTCACCATCTTATGGAGATTTATGGTCCCGGGACCAGAGCTGTCCATAGGATCGTGTAGCAACAGCGCCACTGTACAATTTCAGGCCACTGTGATATTGCACCTAAAAATTTCAACTTTGAAAATTAATAACTTTTGAATGAAACACCTTTCAGCAGTGGGAGTACTCTTGTTTTACTCAGGGGGGTAAACCCTACAACATATTTGTTTTTACATTTTAAGTATTACTATCCCTTTACAAAGTTATTGGGGTGATGTATAAAAAGCCTTCGTAGTGTAATCTTAAGAATGGTCGCTAAAATTCACAACTCCTGGTCATATTTATTAAGAAATACAGTCGCGTTTATAAATATGTCTATCTGAGAATATTCTGAGGATATTCACACCTGCGAATATATATTCGCACACATAGTGGTATTATATACTTCCAATAAGAACAGGTTTTACCTGGCGTTATTATTTAATCCCTGAAACTGGCTTTCTTTTTGCCACAATTAGAGTATTTCTTTATAAATACATTGGGACACAATTCTTATTTGGCCAAGACCATTTCTACTCCACTATTCAAAAAAGTCAACTAACTCGAGTTTGCACTTAGCAAAATTCTGTTAGATATTTATACATCTCCTTCATTGTTCCTTTAAAGGGATAGTAATGTTTCATAATAAAAGCAGCTCTAATTAATCATCATAGTATTTAGACTTTGGAGAGTGTTATTTCAATTCTGTCAGAGTTGTAGTTCAAGAGTAATTCAATGACAAAGTGTCCCCCTCCCGCCCCTTTTACTGATGTAACACTGCTCAGCCAGATCAGAAGGGAGGTGCCCAGGTAGATTGCAGAGAGGGACAATCTTCAATTAAGATAAGGGAAAAACCTGAAAAACTTGTCAAGGGGGGCAGGGCCTTCATTGTTCTCATAGGAAGAAGATTATCCCCTGCTGTTATCTGTCTGGTCTATGGACTGGATTCCACATCTGAGAAGAGATTTCTTACACTAGGTAAAAGGGGCGGGAGGGGAAACTTTGCTTGTGAATATCTCTCAAACCATAAAGGTTTGAGAGATAAGACTTAGATCGTTCTTCATGTTTTTTTAATGCCTACAAAATAAAATAAAGATAAAACGAAGTATTACTATCCCTTTAAAAGTGGAGTAGTTCTGGGGAAAACAAATAGCATAGTGGGGCAACAAATAAATATTCTGAAATGCCTGTGATTTAAAAGGGAAGTCACGCTTCCTAATAATAACCCCCAAGTTTAAACCAATGGGAATTTGTATTTCTCCTGTATTTGCAGTTTGTTTGCTTTTGAATAGATCTGATCTTATTTTGTGCCTTTGACCTGTGATCGTCTCAAATTATTTTTCTGCTCCATAACCTCTCACTGGAGAACACACACAAGCCCAATCGTTACTACTCTACGGCACATATATAAGTACATGAACTCAGATACCCCACTTCTGATTTGTGAGCCAGCACTGCCACCTACAGGTCAGGCGGTTTCATTGTCCTGAAGCAACGCACATATTTTAACCCTTTGAGTCCCAGAGAGGAGCCCAAAACATTGCAAAGCAATGAGCTGGGTCCCCCTCTAGCACTCAAAGGTGTTAAAGGTATGGTGCCTCCTATGACAAAACTGAGTTAAGTATAGCATCATCATTTTTTTTTACCGTTTTTCAGATATCACTTATTAGCAGAAATATTTATTTTAAAGAATTTAACAAGTTTCTTATGCTACTTTCACAATGGCTTTCATCCCAACATTTCAAATGACCATAGAGAGAACGTTTGTTTTAGGTGGTGTTGCTGGGGTCATGGCTGGTGGGCGGGGCATTACCTGTAATGTTTAGGTTATTTCATGACCTACTGACACCTCTTTGTGTAAGTGAATAAATGCTTTAAAGATCAAATTATTTATTTATAAATATATATATAGTGAAAGGGATAGTATTGCTTGAAAATATTTTTTTTTTATATTGTAGCTCTTAAAAAACATTACAAATGATATAAGTCTTATTTCCCAAACCTTTATGGTTTGGGAGATATTAGCAAGTAAAGTTTCCCCTGGAGTGATGTCACTGCTCAAGCCTTCAGATTTGGAATCCGGTCCGCGGACCGGACGCGGCTCTTCAGCAGTGCAGAGATCACGATCTTTAAAAAGAATTTCTTCATTGGAATGGTCTACAAAGTGTACTTGCAAGCCCGGCACAATTTGTAGACAGTTCCAATGAAGTAGTTCTTTTTAAAGATTGTGATCTCAGCACTGCTAAAGAGCTGCCAGCTGATCTGTGGACCGGATTCCAAATCTGTCCACTAGATGGTAGACTTGACTAAAACAGTCAGCAAAAGGGAACTTTTCTTAACTTCCAGTGGGAACTCTTACTCTGTATCAGCCTCAGAAAGATGGTCAGCGTCTGCAGGAGCCTCAGCCACGAGTCTCGCTTGCAGCGCCAGCATACCTGCTCCATCCCAGCTATCTCGCATGTACCAGTCCAGCCAGCCAATGAAATGTATTTGCTATATGGTCTTCATTGGCTGGCTGCCATATAGCAAATACATTTCATTGGCTGGCTGGACTGGTGCGTGTTGCTCCATTCCGGGACTCTTTGTTGTCCCGGTGGGGGTTGACCGGGGACGCGCCAATAAGGGACCCCCAAGAAGGGACAGTCCCGGGCATTCCGGGACGTGAGGTCATCCTAGCGCACCCACATTTCTCTGTAATTTTACATTAAAGCATGTGCATGTGACGTGAGTTAACCGACTCGTATCCTAAGCTGTTCAGGTGATTTCTGGGAAGACAAAATGGCAGGTGTACTGAAGTTTCCTGAATGCAAAACGGTTTGGCAAAATAGCAGCACCCTGTTGACTGTAAGCAGAAACTAAAAGAAAAGCAATTCTAGAGCATTCAACAAGTTTAAGGCTCCATTTAAAATCATTGGGGGTTTGGGGAATTTGTATGAGTGCCTTAACGTGGAATTGTTTTTTTCCAGAATTGCTCCACTGGGGGAAGATGCACTAAGGTGTGATAAAGAGGTGATAAAGTGGAGATGAGTTTTCCAGTGATATCACTTCTCCAATTCCCATGTTATTCTATGGAGCTAATGCACGAAGATTTCTCCACCTTTGGCTCTATAAAATAACATAAGAACTGGAGAAGTGATATCACTGGAGAAGTCATCTCCACTTTTCTATCACCCCTTATTGCATAACCCCCATTGAATTGGGTAGAACATGGACTTTCAGCGTGTGGCCCGTCTGACCCCGTGTGCAGCCTGCCAGAGATTCTTAGAGGGATAGTAATACTTTGTTTTATCTTTATTTTATTTTGTAGGCATTAAAAAAACATGAAGAACGATATAAGTCTTATCTCTCAAACCTTTATGGTTTGAGAGATATTCACAAGCAAAGTTTCCCCTCCCGCCCCTTTTACCTCTTCTCAGATGTGGAATCCAGTCCATAGACCAGACAGATAACAGAAGGGGACAATCTTCTTCCTATGAGAACAATGAAAGCCCTGCCCCCCTTGACAAGTTTTTGAGGTTTTTCCCTTATCTTAATTGAAGATTGTCCCTCTCTGCAATCTGCCTGGGCACCTCCCTTCTGATCTGGCTGAGCAGTGTTACATCAGTAAAAGGGGCGGGAGGGGGACACTTTGTCATTGAATTACTCTTGAACTACAACTCTGACAGAATTGAAATAACACTCTCCAAAGTCCAAATACTATGATGATTAATTAGAGCTGCTTTTATTATGAAACATTACTATCCCTTTAAAAAGTATATTTTTATCTAATTAACTAGCCCACATGAACCAGTAGGCCAGTACGAACCAATCCCCTTGCCTGCCAGTACCGTAGAGTTCAAGAATAGCTGTCTGTTAATTATCAGTAATAACACTGACTTGATCAAAAAATAAATTCACATTTTTGCATAGCTGACAGGCTATAATTCACTATTGTTATAAAAAAAAAAAAAGAAAAACAAATAATGCCTCACACGGCTTTCTGATCATGTGGGCCACAACTGTAAAAACATGGATACCCTTCGGTTAGATAAAACAAACAAGAGAATTTATTCACAATGAAAATTCTCAACAGTTTGTACATTGACTAAATAGTTTACTATACATTACAGTATACATACATTATACAATCAACAGATACTAACGTGAACCAAGTGCTTGCTAGACAAAAAAATTCAACTGACTACACTGCAAACTAGTCTAAGCAATTACTGATTCTAACTTAAAGGGATAGTAATGCTTCATTTTATGTTTATTTTATTTTGTAGGCATTAAAAAAACATGAAGAACGATATAAGTCTCATCTCTCAAACCTTTATGGTTTGAGAGATATTCACAAGCAAAGTTTCCCCTCCCGCCCCTTTTACCTAGTGTAAGCAATCTCTTCTCAGATGTGGAATCCAGTCCATAGACTAGATAGATAACAGAAGGGGACAGTCTTCTTCCTATGAGAACAATGAAAGCCCTGCCCCCCTTGACAAGTTTTTCAGGTTTTTCCCCTTATCTTAATGGAAGATTGTCCCTCTCTGCGGTCTACCTGGGCACCTCCCTTCTGATCTGACTAAACAGTGTTACATCAGTAAAAGGGGAGGGAGGGGGATACTTTGTCATTAAAATACTCTTGAACTACAACTCTGAAAGAATTGAAATAACACTCTCCAAAGTCCAAATACTATGATGATTCATTAGATCTGCTTTTATTATGAAACATTACTATACCTTTAAGCTTCAACCTCACTTTACGTTTCCTAATTGCCTATGGCCCACAACACCATCCATAAGTGAATATAGAACGAGTTAGCCCAGAAGCTGCTTCCATGACACCCAAGACCAAGCTCAAGGAGCCATCCTGAACAAGGACTTGAATAACTACCTTCATACACCAGCAATCACCCCAACAATCTGTCACCATACCTGGGAACGTTCTCCTGTGGATCCCCTGAAGAAGGCTCATGGGCTGTGACCAGGATTACGTTAATGAAGCGACTTTTGTCACAAAGTGGGCAGGATTTAATTGGATAGGTGGGGATTGAACAGGATTGGACTGGGAAGTGGGCAGAACAGGGTGGGAAGGAAGAGAAATGTTCAGGAAAGTCACCACAACTGGAGAATCAGCCAATGTCTCTGGAGACCCTGTAATTAACACTAAAAACCGGGGCAGATCCAGGGATCATGAGTAAGAGTTATCAGTGCAAAACACGTGGATCTGCCTGAGATGCCTCTCTCTACATCTAATTGCTTGAACCAATCATTTTGCAGTCTCTCCATATACTACTTAAATTGACCAGAGAATATTGTCAAGGTATGCACAAAGTAACCAATAAAGTCTAGTGTTTTATTTATGGACTCATGCGAGTTTGTTGGTGGAAGTGCGTTATATTACAACAGTTCTTTCCAGATCCGGAGAGTTCCCAGGTTTGTCTGTGACAACTGAAAGTCGCAATACAATGCGGAGCAATGCATTGGAGATCTCTCTAGCACCTAAGGGGTTAAAGTTTTTTTTCACTCTCGGCTGTTATGGGCCAAGGGTATTTTCTGTGCCAGAAAACAGTGGATGGGACTTGGGGCAGTGTCAAGTGAGGAGTGGGGATTGTGGCCATGGAAGGCGCTAAGGGCACCTAGCGTGCCTTGCCTAGGGGAGCCTGGGATGTAAATCAGGTTCTGCCTGCCGATGTGGAATACAGTTCCTATCATCCCTGGCCACTGACGGCCTCAACAGCTGGAAGGCCTCTGGTTGCCCATCCCTGGTTTAAAAGCATAAGCCTATCACATCTCAGACCACTGACTTGCTCTCCCGCTGATCTGCATACCTGGGAACATCATCCTCTTGAACCCCTGGAGAGTGCTCAAATGCTGCGATCAGGGGTATATAAATGACGTGATTTGTACCATAAAGGGGTGGGGCTTAATATGATGGGAGGGGCTTGTTATCATTGTGCCATAAAGTGGGTGGGAAGTGGGCAGAACATGGTAGTAAAGAGGAGGAGTGGGCGGGAAGTGGGCGGAACATGGTAATAAGGAGGAGGAGTGGGCAGATCCCGGGTGAGAAGGAAGAGGAATGGGCAGGAAGTGGGCGGAACAGAGTGGGAAGGAGGAGATGCGCGCAGAATTCACAGGAAACTCACCCCCACCGGCGAATCATCCTCTGTCCCCAGAGATCCAGTAATTAACTCTAAAAATGGGAGTCTTCAGAGCAGATCCGGAGAGTTGCCTGGTATGCTGATCTGCCAGGGCTCACAATGCGGCCCGGGCGTTCCTTGGCAGATATGATTCCACAGGAGCAGACCTGCTGAGATGACAACTGTAGCGTGATAGTTTCCAATGCATTGCCTCTCTGGTACTTAAAGAGATAGTAATACTTCGTTTTAACTTTATTTTATTTTGTAGGCATTAAAAAACATGAAGAACGATATAAGTCTTATCTCTCAAACCTTTATGGTTTGAGAGATATTCACAAGCAAAGTTTCCCCTCCCGCCCCTTTTACCTAGTGTAAGTCATCTCTTCTCAGATGTGGAATGCAGTCCATAGACCAGACAGATAACAGCAGGGGACAATCTTCTTCCTGTGAGAACAATGAAAGCCCTGCCCCCCTTGACAAGCTTTTCAGGTTTTTCCCTTATCTTAATTGAAGATTGTCCCTCTCTGCAGTCTACCTGGGCACCTCCCTTCTGCTCTTGCTGAACACTTTGTCATAGAATTACTCTGGAACTACAACTCTGACAGAATTGAAATAAAACTCTCCAAAGTCCAAATACTATGATGATTAATTAGAGCTGCTTTTATTATGAAACATTACTATCCCTTTAAAGAGTTAAGTTTAAATAGAGGGACAAAGGCTAGGACAGCAGGCTCTCGGGACAAGAAGCCAGAACCAAGGTCTGTCCCTGAAAATCTGGGACAGTTGGCAATTGCTATCCTGGCAGGGGTATCTCAGTGTGTGTACAGAATAGATTACATCTAAGACAAATAGATTAGGCTTTCTGAACAATTACACCAATTAAATGAGACTCTCAAATGATTGTTCCAGCTCAATAAACTTTATTAAAACCAGCGCTAATTTTCAGCCAAGTCAGAGACTCTGTACCTTTTATCAGTGACCCTGTGCATTTTTCTTGGCACTTTGTCCACCAAGAATGAGATGACCTGGTACCTTACTTTTTAGAAAACAACCCATGGTTAAAACAGACACATAAAATAAAACTATCAACCAACCAAAGGGAATTAACCCTTTGAATGACAGAGACATATCCAACGCGATGCCTCTCTGGCACTCAAAGGTTTTAAAAAAAATGATCCCAAGGATACCCAAACCTACAGAGTTGTAACCTAATCCCTTTAACCCTTCAGGTGCCAGAGGGTTTTGCAAAGCATAGCTTTGCATACTCCTCTGGCACACAAAGGGTTAAAGTGAATCTGTCAGCCATGGACAAGTTTAGTTTGTTTTGCAAAGAGTTAAAATCTGCCTGTATGCCAAACTAGACATTTTTCTGTAAAGTAAATAGTTTTTAAGCCTTTATGTTTTGGTTCCACAGTGTGGCACTATATGCAAATTCCTTGACTCTGTATGATAATTAGTTATGTTCTAGGCCAAATAGTAAAGAACCCAGTGTGTGGGCTCTGTCTAGATTCATTCATAGCACAGTGTGTGTGTGCTGCTATTGGCCAAAAACAGAAACTAATTAGCATACAGTGCCAGACTGTGATACCAGGAAATAAAGATTTGTTTCTCAAAAATGATCTATATTACCAATAAATGTCTAGCACAACATGTAAAATTGTTTTACTTTTCTTAAATGAACTAAATGTACCTTAAGATGTGTGGTCCATTTTATAAGAACTAGGGACATTCTGTAACAAACCTTTATTTAAATGGGGCTTTTAAGCCATTGAATACTAAAGAGCTCTCCAACAGGCACGTGAACACATTGACACTAAGGGGGGCTTGAGCACCTGCCCTTTTTGTTCAAAGTGCCCTTGTGCCCTTTTAACAAAAAAAAAAAAAAAGTTGCCTCGCCACCCACACTAACCCCCCCACCGCCCAGTCAGGTCTGTGCCTCCTTCAGGACAGACATGTAGATGCTGCGCTCCCTCGTCGGCTCTTTAGTATTATAGAGCGTTGTGAAATGACATCATCTCCCAGCGCTCATGAAGAGAAGACCGCGCGGGAGCTCCAGCAGCTACAGGTCTGTGCCAAAGGAGGCACATACAGACCTCTCCTGCCACTGGGCCACCAGGGAAGAGGTAGGAAACGGACACTGGGGGGCAATGTGGAAATGATGGGGCAATATGGATCTGATGGGGGGCAAGATGGAGATGATGGCAATGTAGAGATGATGGGGCAATGTATGTGAGGGTAAGTTGGAGCTGATGGGGGGCAATAAGGAGATGAAGGGGGCAATGTGAGGGTAAGATGGAGCTGATGGGGCAATATGGAGATGATGGGTGCAATGTGGAGCTGATGGGTGCAATGTGGAGCTGATGGGGGCAATG